>JACYFF010031952.1:22945754-22962283 GCA_017589665.1 Selenicereus undatus | reverse complement strand
TATGTATATATGTATATATGGCACCCCTAACCCCTAAGGTTAGGAGTATTAACGACATGTTAAGTCACATTTAAATTCTAGGACGAAATGGATAGAGTTTCACTTAAAAACTAACCGTTTCTCAGGCTTAAAGCGTTAAATTAAATCTCTGTGATGAATAAAAGCATAAAGAACTCTAAAATTAGCTCAATAGCTACACACAGGAGTCTACAATTCTACGGGCCACTCGCACAGAGTACACCAAAGCAACAAAGTTCGATAATGAAGAAGGGAACAAAAGATATTGGTCAACGGATCACACATCTGGAGTAATGGGATTTTACATCCCAAAAATAAACAACTTAAACAATGTTGACTTATTAATATGACGGTTGGCTCACATGGCCATATAGAGCGACTTTCAAATAATATGCATTTCGTGAACTAGAGTGCTTTGTTAACATACATTTACAACTCTAGGGATATATCATATTACATCGTTTGTTTAGCTCTTGAGTATACTTCTATATGTGTGTACTTGACATCTTTTCAAAGCAAGGGCAGACTCCATCTCGACATAACTAAATTGGGTTCTACCTGTCACAATGAAAACCTGGGAACAAAGAAAAATAGTAATGGAATGAGCAACCACACGATTAGTGAGTATCTTTCGACTCCTTAAAACCTAAACCATTTGCAGGCAATAATCATAATAATACATAGCATTCACACAACATTTGTATATTACTATCATATTAGGCAGTGATAGTCCCCAAGGAATATCATCACCTATATACTTCATGCTAGCCAGTCAATCTCGTTTCTAGGCCCTTAATAACCAAACTTCCTTAATAAACAGGCATTTAGGCGCATAAGGAAGTGAACAACAACAATGGCGCAAAATGCTTTTGAATATGCATTTTGAAAACGCTGTGATTCATGTTGTTTTTAAAGAATAATTTACAAATGGCACTAGCCTCTTCAAAGGATAGTTTACCAATCAAACTAGCTTCTTTAAAGAATAGTTTACCAAGCAAGCTAACCTCGTTCAAGAATTGTTAACAAATCAAACTAGCCTCCTCGAGGCTCATATACTCTTCAAAAAGAAATTTCTTTATATTAGTCCTCTAATGACCCTTATAAGCTTTTTGAATCTTATTCGAACTGGCCTCTTAATGACCCTTAAAATCTTTCCTTTTCCTGAAATACATAAAATGGCGAAATGCCAACTGCTTTTCTTACTTGTTAGGAAAACACTTTTGGCATAGGATCATCATAATGTGCTCATTAGGTGAGATCTATTCTCAACCCCTAGTGAGACTATCGCTTATGCATAAACATAAGTTCCTACTCTTGGGATGGCTACATAATTGGACATACACCCTCGTCAGGGTCTTCTAGGGTTTCCCACTATTAGAACTACTCCCTAGGCTAGGGATTGCCCCATTCTAGTAGGTTCACTCCCATCTTACATATATTCATAAGCACGCTATCTTAGTCATTTAAAGCATATGGCCGTAACGGCTAATAGGTTTGCTGTCTCTTTTAGCGAAATCACTTATCATACAACTCACTCCTTTTTAAAATTCTTTATTCCTTAAAAACTACATTCTATAGTTAAAAATAGGCCACCTTGATTTTCAACCACGAAAACGTTCTTTTTCAAAATTTCACCCTCACACACATGATAAAGCTTAATGACATGAAGGGGAGGGGCTCACACGTAATACATTCAAACACTTCATATTTCAACTTGAAAACCTCTTAAAATTGTAATGGAGTTACTAACTCGCAATTCGAGACACATTCGAAACTCAAAGTACTTAGTTAGCATATATTTCAAACTTAGCTTCGTAATAGACATCTTCAGTTGCCATTTTTCAACTCGTTGCAATCCTTTTAAACACAAGAAGGGGATATGAACAAACTTAAGCCTTAAAACATTTTCGAACTCGCTACTAGTTTACTTTTTAACTTCCTAAACCTATCGACTATTTAGTTTTCAGTCACTCACTTAGTAGTTCGACGATTTTGGATCTTTTAGGCTACAAACATCTTAACAAATCAGCATGCAACAGATAAATATTTAGAAACATATTCAATTATGAAAACAAGCTTTTAACGATCCTTTTATAGATGTCTAAGTACAAAAATCAATCACATAGCACCACTTAACAACATCAAGAGAGAAGGGGTTCATAAGTAGCACATTCGTAACACTTTGCATGAAGAGCTTCAGCAGAATCCACTTTAGTATTTCATAAACCTCGTAATCCACATGATTGCGGTTAATATCAAACTCAGGCTCCCTCCTCACATAACATCGACCATATGAACCTCAAATTACTCAATAGTTTCACCTCAAACCATCCAACTACCAAGCTCGGTTCAATTATCACAATAATTCAACCGATTAATTCACAAAACCAATATCCACAAGCATAGTATTCATGTGTAATCACTTAAACAACTTTAAACATATTTAAACTGATTTTGGTGACATCATTAGAGCATAATCTGCCTACTCTGCAATTCCCCAAATTGACAAATTAGCAAAACTATGCGTCAATTCAGCATGCATGACCCTAAATCAGCATCATCACCACTTTTACCATATTTCAACCCAAATCCTCCAATTACTGATAACAATTTCAAAATTAAACTTAAACTACCCATAATCGTTGAAATTCATTTGAAATTACTAATAATTTAGGAAGAGAGAAACAACCACTTTGATTCCAAGCTAAGGACCCGACTTAGGGTTTGGTTCGGTTGGCATGCATTGGATTTGTTCGTTTCCTTGCTCCCGACATCCTACCCGCTGCTGTATCACCTGACCAACACCGTGGAGTGGCCATCGAGCCACTGGATAGACGGCTAACCCTTACGAACCCTAGCCATTCGAAGCCTCCTTTCTCAATGCCTATGCACGAGCCAGCCACCCAGTTGCTAGGGTCACTAGCGCCGGCCACCTTGGCACCGAAATGGTGTCCCAGTCGTCAGAACCGTCCCAATTCACAGTACCTCGAGCTCCCTCTGTCTCACACGATCTCTCTCTCTTTCTGCTCAATTCTAGGGTTGTTGTGCGAGATTAATTCACTGGCCACTGTTTGTGCTAAAAATATGTTATTTTTATGATACTTTTATACCTTATTTATGCTTATAATAATTGTTGTTTTTAAGCTTTTATTTGATTTGATTTTGTTTTGTAGGTATTGAATAATTATGGAAAAAATGTGAGAAAAAGATGAAAAAATGCCGAAAATGGAAGAATTAGACCAAATTGACTCGAACCCAACCCAAATGCCCATTGTCTTTTATAACCCAAAAATAATAACAGCGAAAACCAAAATAAAAAATACCCTAAAACTTGCATTCGCAGCGTGTGAGTCACTCCCCTTCCCCCTTAACTCTTATTTTCTCTCTCCTCTCTCGGCTTTCAGAAGCCCAGAAAACCCGATTGCCCCCTGCTCCTCCATCTTCATCTTCACCATCTTCTCTCTCTCTCTCTCTAACCCATCTCTCTCACCACCACCGAGCGCCAGTGCAGCACGCTAAATCACCACCCCCATCTAACGAAATACAAGCAGCAAACACCGGATTGCACCATCTCCTTTGCCTACGCGTTTCTAGATGGACAACGTAGATTGAACGAGTTTGGGTATAAATTGAAGGAAGTCAGTTCCAGAGAAGAGGTTAGGAAGTTTTTAGGGTTCCAATCAGTTTTAATTGCTAGTTTGTAGGCTTCAATTAGTATGTTTTCGATTTCCAGATTTAGGATTTAAGGTTTAAAATTCTGTTTAGGGTTTGATGTTAGAACGGTTTTTGGTTCCGAATTTCATGTGATTAAGCTACGATTTCATTGATTGCCAATTGAAATTCATGGTTTTCAGTTTGCTTTTGTAAGATTTTGGAGTTGGTTTGTTTAATTTCAGTCACCCCCTACCTTGTTTTCATTTCATCGAGCTTGGTAATGGCGATTCCGCCATTATTTGCGGTTGTTGGAGCTCCAAAAATGAAGTTGCTTGTGTTTGGCTGAGCTACAAAGCAAGGACACCTAGAGGTCTGGCTTCCTTCTCCCCTTTCCCTGTTCGCGTTTCTCCTTTTCCTTTGAATCTTTCCCCTATTCACGTGCTGGGCAAGGTCTCAATTGATGCTCCCTGCCTTCCCCTATGAATCAAAGATGTTGATAGTCGAAATAGGTCAGAGTGTTCAATGGAAGACTTGTCTCTCTTACCTCGTCTTCTGTATTTCAGGTTTTAAGTCATTGCTCTGTTCCTCTGTTTCTGTTCTCAATCTCGACCCTGTAGCTCAATTTTCTTTTGTTTTTTTAGCACTTCGGTTGATGTTATTATATTATCATTTTTAGTTGAGTTGATTTAGTTGATTGGAGTTTAGTTCGGTTGATTATTCTCTGATTCGATTATGCTTTATTTTAGTAGATTAGTTGCTCAGTTGCTCATTTTCTCCCTTGTGCCCTCTTTTGGGTTTGAAAACTGGAAGACTTTAATACGACTATGGTTTGAGATGATACCATTGATTATATTTGGCTTTCATTCACGACTGTGAGTTTGAGGGCATCAGTTCTGTTTAAATAATTTAAATTGGTTCTGTTGTTGCTTTGTTTCAATTCAAGCTTTAGTTTGATTCTGCATTTTTGTTATGCAATTGATGCTTTCATTTGATACATTTAAACCATTCCCCAAACCTGCTGCCCTTCTCACTTCAACTAGCCTTCATTTGTTTAGTACGAATTTGGAATGATATGACTTGCTGTCTCCAATTGGTTTATATTTGCAATATTGTGTTGTGGCTGGCGGCAATTAGTTTCATTTGCAATCTTGATGGTATTGATTTAATTATGATGGATTGTGGAGTATATTTGATCCCTAGATTGTGCTGGTATTGATTGCAGTTATCGTCAGAATACTTCAAGTTGCTACCTTTAGATCCTATTAGAGTTTGAGCATAATTAGGGATTATTTAGAACTTGATTCATTTTATGTGTTCACTATTTAATTGGCTTATAATGATACTAGATTAGTTATTTTTCATATTTAGTGACCTTTATCTCATCCTCGTCCTTGTGGAGAAGACCATCAAGTACTACAACGGTAGTCGTGTACTTGTAGCACTTCATTTTTCACTCAAATTTATCCAACAAGTTTTTGGCGCCGTTGCCGGGGACAACAGCATAAGATTAGGTCACATTTTCTTTTTCGTAACCACTTTAATATTAGGTTGCTTTATTATGTTATTAAGTTATGACTTGATTTAGAGCATTCCTTGAATTATTCAAAATCCAAAAAAAAAATTGGAAAAGCCTAAAATTGAAAAAAAAAATTAGAAGAAAAACTTGAAAACCACAAGAAAAATGAAAATTTAAAAAAACCTCAAAAACAAACTGGCAAGTTTATGTTTCCCTCAGTTTGATCACTTTCCTTTTTCTTAGTGTTGTTCTTATTAGTTGCTTATGACTTACTTTGTTTATTCGTTATTAGTTGTTATTTATTTAGTTCATTTCTTGAAAAAATCCAAAAACCCATAAAAATTTAGAAAAACTTGAGACTCCAAAAAAGTTTGATTGAAAAACTCTAAAAACGAATGACTTAGAGTTGATTTGTGGCTTTAGTTGCTTTATTTTGTTTTTTTGTAGTTTTAGAATTAAGTTCGTAACTTGAATTTGGTTTTTGTTGGAATTTGTCTCATCTCCATTTTTGGGATTGATTAACTATTTGATTTGGCTACCTTTTGTTTGTAAATCGTCTTCACGGTTGAGTGACATTTTGATTTGATTTTGTGCTTGAGAAAAAGAAAAAAAGAAAAAAAAGTTAGAAAATTCAAAACTCCAAAAAAAAAAGGAAGAGAAAAGACCAAAAATATGACCTTTTGTGAGGGTTTGAGGTTTATATGACTAGCTGGATTAGAGACCCTGAAAATCAAAGACTTGTTAGGAGTGAGCCCGACTCTGACTTTGAACACGAACCTGAACCTAAGCTTGAGTTAGAAAATATGGCACAAGAAAGGACTTTGAGTGATATTTTCTATCCTCTTAGGACTGCTTTGCCATCATGCTTTGTTATGCCTCATCTTGCACTAACTTTGACCTTCGAATTAAAACCCCATTATACTCAGATACTCCCTAAATTTACAGGTTTAGAGGATGTTTATTTATTTTTGAGGGAATTCGAAGAAGTTTGTTCTATGATGCATTTCCCTAATATTCCCATTGATGTTGTGCGAATGAAATTAATTTCTTTTGCTTTAAAAGATTCTGCTAAACGTTGGATGTATGGTTTGACTGCTAATTCTGTTACTTCTTGGAATGATTTTGTAAGATTGTTCTTAAGAAAATATTTCCCTAATGCCAAGACTGTTAAGCTGGGTAATGAAATCAATCAATTTGTGCAACTTGATCGGGATTCATTTTGGAAATATTTTGATAGGTTCAAAACTTTGTTGGCTCAATGTCCCCATCTTGGTTTAGACCAAGCACGCTTATGTCAGATTGTATATGAAGGACTTGACCAATAGACTAGGACTATGGTAGAGTCCATGTGTCAGGGTGGCTTCTTTTTAAGAGCGCCACAGTTGCTTGGGAGTTTTTAGAGGACTTGGCTAAGAAAACCATGCAGTGGGAAACCGCTCGTGATGACAGCCTGAGTTCTAGGTTTGCAAGGGGTGGGTTACATTCTGTTTCTGATGTAAGTTACTTGGAGTCTAAGATTGCTATTTTAGAAGACATGTTGAAGGGATTATCTCCCCTGATGTCCCAGTTATCTCAGACATCTACAATGTCTTGTTCTCATTGTCAGATCCTAGATCATTCTTTGAGTGCTTGTCCTTATTTTGCTCATCAGTTAGCAATTGAACAAGAGCAAGCAAGTATGGCCTTCTAGAGACCTAAAAATGAACCCTTATCCCCTTATTACAACCCAGGATGCAAAAATCACCCTAACTTTTCATGGAATAGTGGACCAAATGCTACGGTTCTTAACTCTGAACCTGGGATGTTTCCTGGAAACAACTCCCAACCCATCTCTCATCCTTTAAATTCCTTTCAAAGACTAGCTTGTTTAGGTGTACCCAATGCACCTAGACCTCCACCTCCCATAGCTCAAGTTCAAACTCCTCCTGGTCATACTGATATTGATAAACTGGAAAGGAGAATCAATAACAATGTGGAGAGAATGATTAATGCTAACATGGAAAGAATGATGCGAATGATGATCGAACAGTTTTCTTAGTTAGCATCATCTTCTAGGGAACCAAGTACTTTCCTGAGTCAACCTGAGGTAAACCCTAAGGGTCACCCCTCCCCTTCTTCTAGTAACCCTAGTGCGCCTATGAGGAAAGTGAACGAGGTTATATCTTTCCGCTCTGGTAGAGAGGTTGATAACTAAGTGAGAAATCCTAATGAACCTTGCAGGTATCCTCACCAATTCTTCCAAAATTCTTCTTCCTCTTCTCCCCCAGAGACTAGTTCATCCAGTCAGTCAGGGGATGCTACTGATGATGTTCCCAATGATTCAAATAGCCCTTCCCTTCTTGAGTCACCTTCTAAGAAAGAGAAGCTTAAAGAGAAAGACTCCTCTGACTTGGCAAATTTTTCACCTTCTAAGGATTCTTCCTCCTCTTCTTCGTCTGAGAAAATCCAGATGCCTTTACCTCCTTTTCCCCATAGGCTAAAGAAGAAAGATCAAGATCATATTGAGAAGATGAGAGAGACATTCTCTCAAGTAAAAATCAACAATCCATTACTCGATGCTATTCAGCAGATGCCTTCATATGCTAGATTCTTAAAGGAGCTATGTATGACCAAGAGAGCAACTAGTGTACCTAAGAAGGCTTTCTTGACCTCTTGTGCTAATTCTACCCTTTCTAAAATCCCGATGAAGTATAAGGACCTCGGTTGCCCGACCGTGTCTATAGTCATAGGGAACCAACTTATTCACAGAGCATTGCTTGACCTAGGGGCTAGTTTTAACGTGATACCCTTTACTGAGTATGAGAGGGTAGAGTTAGGTGAGCTGAAACCTACCAAGATGGCCATTCAACTGGCTAATAGATCGACTAGGGTGCCCAGGGGGATAGTCGAGGATGTGTTGATTAGAGTGTGTGAATTCATTTACCCAGTGGACTTTATGGTGATTGAAACTGAAAAGGTGTCCAACTTAGCTAGTCAAGTTCCTGTGATTCTAAGGCGTCCTTTCTTGGCCACTGCCAATGCCCTTATTAATTGTAGGTGTGGTATAATGAGACTATCTTTTGGCAATATGACTATAGAATTCAATATCTTTAACATGCAAAGACAACCTTCTAGATTTGATGATATGGAATTTTCTACTCTTACCTGGATAGGGGATTCTGTATTCAATGATGCCTTTGATGATGTATTTGCTACTGAGTATGAGTCATTTCTTATAGATGGTGAGCCTGAATATGATGTGTTTGAATTTGCTGACTTATGCTCTACTACTGATTGTCTGCTCCCTGTTGTTTCTGAATCTGCTATTGAATCTATTTCCCTTGTTACTCTTGAATTGAAACCTCTTCCTGACTCTCTTAAGTATGTATTCCTAGGACCTGATGAATCCTTACCTATCATTATTGCTTCTGATTTAGGTTGATACCAAGAGGACAAATTGATTACTTTACTTAGGGAGAACAAGGAAGCTTTAGGATGGACTCTATGGGATATCAAGGGTATTAGTCCTTCTATTGTGCAACATAGAATTCATTTAGAAGACAATGTTAAGCCCTATCATGACCGCCAAAGGCGTTTGAATCCCATGTTGCAGGAAGTAGTTAAAAAGGAAGTGTTGAAATGGTTAGACCATGGGATTGTCTATCCCATTTCTAATAGTGAGTGGGTTATCCCAGTTCAAGTGGTTCCTAAGAAGACCGGTACTACCGTAATTAGGAATGATAAGAATGAGTTAGTCCCTACTCGAGTTCAATCTGGGTGGTGTGTGTGTGCATAGATTATAGAAAATTGAATGCTGCCACTAGGAAAGACCATTTTCCCCTCCCCTTCTTGGATCAAATGCTAGATAGGTTTGTTGGACATTCCTTCTATTGCTTTTTAGATGGATATTCTGGTGATACCTAGATCTCTATTGCTCCTGAGGATCAGGAGAAGACTACTTTCACCTATCCATTTGGGACATATTCCTTTAGAAGAATACCGTTTGGACTGTGCAATGCCCCTGCTACTTTTCAAAGATGTATGATTTCTATTTTCTCAGATCTAGTTGAGTAATGCATGGAAATTTTCATGGATGATTTTTCTGTGTTTGGATCTTCCTTTGGTGATTGCTTGTCTAATATGAGAAAGGTGCTGGAGAGGTGTAGGGAGAAAAACTTGACTTTAAATTGGGAGAAATGTCACTTCATAGTTAAAAGGGTATAGTCTTAGGACACATTATTTCTCGAGATGGAATTGAGGTAGACAAGACTGACCTGATTGTTAATCTTCCCTCTCCCACTTGTGTGAAAGAGGTGCGGTCTTTCCTTGGACATGCTGGCTTTTATCGTCGTTTCATTAAGGACTTTAGTAAGATTGCAAAGCCTTTGTCCAATCTGCTAGCTAAGGATGTGCCATTTCATTTCTCTGAAGAGTGTCTTGAGGCGTTTTCTAAGCTTAAGGAGGCCTTAACCTCTGCTCCTGTTCTTCATCCTCCCATCTGGGGAAAACCATTTGAATTGATGTGTGACGCGTCTGATTATGCTATTGGGGTTGTTCTAGGATAGCATATTGATAGGAAACCCTATGTTATTTATTATGCTAGTTACATGTTGAATGATGCCCAACTGAATTACACTGTTACTGAGAAAGAATTCTTGACTGTGATCTTTGGTTTTGAAAAGTTTAGACCCTATCTGATTGATTTTCATATGACTGTTTATACTGACCACTCTGCTCTTAAGCACCTTCTTTCTAAGAAGGATGCTAAGCCTAGACTTGTGAGATGGATTTTGATTTTGTAAGAATTTGACTGTGAAATCAAGGATAAGAAAGCTTCTGAAAACCTTGTAGCTGACCATCTGTTTACGATCCTCTATGATAGAGAGAGTAAGTCTAGTGTTTCTGAGTGCTTCCCCAATGAGCAATTGTATGTTGTTCACCCTTATTCTTGGTACGCTAATATTTGTGAAATTCTTTATTTGGGATGACCCTTATTTGTTTAAGTATTGCTCTAACCAAGTCTTTAGGAGGTGCATTCCTGACCATGAGGTGAGAAATATCCTTTCTTTTTGCCATAACCAGGCATGTGGGGGCATTTTAGTGGTAGGAAGATAGCAGCCAAAGTTCTTCAATGTAGTTTTTACTGGCCTACTTTATTTAAGGATGCATTTGAGTACTGCAAGAGTTGCCCTAGATGCCAGCAGTTGGGGAGAATAAGCAGGAGAGATATAATGCCACTAAACCCCATCATCATTGTAGAGATTTTTGATGTGTGGGGTATTGACTTTATAGGACCATTTTCATCTTCCTTTGGGAATGAGTACATTTTGTTGGCTGTGGACTATGTTTCTAAATGGGTTGAGGTCATCCCTTCTAGGACCAATGAATCTAAGGTTGTTGTGAAATTCCTTAGGGAGAACATTTTTGCTTGATTTGGTATGCCCCATGCTATCATTAGTGATCAGGCACCCGTTTTAATAATAGATATTTTGATGCCTTACTGAAGAGGTATTCCATAGTCCATAAGCTTGCTACTCCCTACCATCCCCAAACCAGTGGTCAGGTTGGAGTGTCCAATCGGCAGATCAAATAGATTTTAGAAAAGACTGTGAGTAGGAATAGGAAAGATTGGGTTGACAAGCTAGTGGATGCTCTCTAAGCATATAGAACGGCTTTCAAAACTCCCTTAGGTATGTCATCTTAGAGGATAGTTTATAGTAAGCCTTGTCATTTACTTGTGGAGATAGAGCATAAAGCTTGGTAGGCTATTAAGAAGCTTAATTATGACTTGACTGAAGCGGGTGAGGAGAGACGAGTGCAACTGAGTAAGCTTGATGAGATTAGAGCTGAGGCTTATGAGAGTGCTCGATCTTACAAAGAGAGGGCGAAGTTGTTTCACGATCGACATATTTTTGGAAAAGAGTTTACCCCAAGAGTGAAAGTACTCTTGTATGACTCTAAGCTCCATCTGTTTCCAGGGAAATTGAGGTCCCTATGGACGGGTCCTTATATTATCTCACTTATTTTTTCCTATGGTGCAGTTGAAATTCAAGATCCTCAGAGTGGTGTCACCTTGAAAGTGAATGGCCAGCGTTTGAAATAATTTCTGGAGTTGCCGAGCCAAGAAGATGTGGAGTGTCTGATACTCCACGAACCAAGCCCTGATCGGTGATTGTGATTTGAGATAGCTTGGGTGTACTTAGGACCCAACCTGGTTTGCTAGAAATTTCTTCTTCTCTATTCTTTTCTCTCTCTTTTCTTCTCCCTTTTTCTTCTTTGTTTTATTCCAGTTTCTTTGTATATAGTTAGTTGCTTTTCTTTTTCTATGTTGGTTGTTTTGTTTTTGAGTCTTGTTTTTATTTTTGAATATGTGTTCTCATTTTAGATTTTTCTTTTCCCTCTTCATGTTTCTTTCCCACTCCCAATGAGGACATTGTGAAATTTTGGTGTAGGGGTGAGGTGCCCATTTGTACACACTTTTTTGAAAATTTTTGAAAAATCCAAAAAAGACTTTCGTTTTGTTTTGGGGGACGATTGTACTATTTCTTATTAGTTTAAATCCCATGTGCTTTGGTTGTTAGTTTGAATGTAAGCAGGATGTGCATGATAGGTCTCCGACCTCAATGTGTCATTCTAAGCCTTAATTCTAACTCCAATTGTTCATTATAGATGTATAATTCAATCTTTGTTTATCTCTTCATCATTATCCTTAGGTCTTAGGCTTCCATGAATGATTCTCCCACTTGCCTGTGACACGATTATTTTGGCTTTTGCCATTTTCAAAAAAAAGAGGGAAAATAATAACAACAATAATAATGCATGAAGAAAAGAAAAAAAAAAAAAGAGGGAGAGATGAATAAAATTTGAAATGACAAGTATCCATTTGAGGCATGTGCTACTAGGCGTTACCCTTTGAGACACGTGCTACTGGGTGTTATCCTTTGAGGCAATACTACTACTGGGAAAGCTAGCTGCCAATGTTAATATGTCAATAATGTAGTTGTGTCAGTCAAGTGGGATTGAGTCTGATTCTGGTGAATCTGAGCCTTGGGATGATGATAAACTTGCACACAAGCACTGAGATGGATTCAGAATCTTAATGTACATTGGGGTGAAAAATTAGTACTGCGATGTCATTTATGGGGTAGAGGGCTTTGAAGTACATTCTGTTTATATGCAAATCGATATCTTGGTTACATGAGTGATTTAATTGATTAGAACGTGTACATATCTTTCCCTAATTTTGTACATAGTAGCTTTGAGAAAAACCCAAAAATATTTTCAATTCTCTATTTTTATTTTCTTTTTTGGATTTTGTGGGTATTTCACTTGAAAACCCTCAGAAGACCTTACTCGTCCACTTTGGAGACCAAGGGGTTTAAAGGGCTTGTTACATACGCTAAATGCAACCGTGATCCCTACGACAGTGAGTTGGGATTTTCTTTCCTCTTAAATTTTTATTTCTTTTTAGGCAGTCTAGTTCTTTTACTCGAGGACGAGAAAAATCTTGGTGTGGGTGTATTTGTTTGTGCTAAAAATATATTATTTTTATGATACTCTTATACCCGATTTATGCTCGTAATAATTGTTATTTTTAGGTTTTTATTTGATTTGATTTTGTTTTGTAGGTATTGAATAATTATGAAAAAAATGCGAGAAAATGATGGCAAAATGCCGAAAATGGAAGAATTGGGCCAAATTGACTCGAACCCAACCCAAATGCCCATTGTCTTTTATAACCCAAAAATAATAAAAGGGAAAACCAAAATTAAAAAAAAAAACTCTAAAACTCACGCTCGCAGCACATGACTCATTCCCCTTCCCCCTTAACTCTTATTTTCTCTCTCCTGTTTCGGCTTTCAGAAGCCCAGAAAACCCGATAGCCCCCCCTCCTCCTCCATCTTCATCTTCATCATCTTCTCTTTGTCTCTCTCTAACCCATCTCTCTCACCACCACTAAGCGCCAGCGCAGCTCGCCAAATCACCACCCCCATCCAACAGAATGCAAGCAGCAACCACTAGATTGCGTCATCTCCTTTGCCCACGCATTTCCAGAAGGACGGTGTAGATCGAACGAGTTTGGGTATAAATTGAATGGAGCCGGCTCCAGGGAAGAGGTTAGAAAATTTTTAAGGTTCCAATTAGTTTTAATTGCTAGTTTTTAGGCTTCAATTGGTATGTTTTTAATTTCCAGATTTAGGATTTAAGGTTTAAAACACGATGTAGGGTTTGATGTTAGAACGGTTTTTGGTTCTGAATGTAATGAAGCTACGATTTCGTTGATTGCCAATTGAAATTCATGGTTTTCAGTTTACTTTTGTAAGATTTTGGAGTTGGTTTGTTTAATTTCAGTCACCCCCTTCCTTGTTTTCATTTCGTCGAGCCTGGTAATGGTGATTCCGCCATTGTTTGCGGTTGTTGGAGCTCCAAAAATGGAGTTGCTTTTGTTTGGCTGAGTTGCAAAGCAATGACACCTAGAGTTCTAGTTTCCTTCTCCCTTTTCCCTGTTCGCGTTTTTCCTTTTCCTTTGAATCTTTCCCCTATTCACGTGCTGGGCAAGGTCTCGATTGATGCTCCCTGCCTTCCCCTGTGAATCAGAGATGTTGATAGTCGAAATCGGTCAGAGTGTTCAATGGCAGACGTGTCTCTCTTACTTCATCTTCTCTGTTTTAGGTTCTAAGTCGTTGCTCTGTTCCTCTGTTTTTGTTCTCAATCTCGACCCTGTAGCTCAGTTTTCTTTTGTTTTTTTAGCTTTTGGTTGATGTGATTATATTCTAATTTTAGTTGAGCTGATTTAGTTGATTTTATTTTAGTTCAGTTGATTATGTTGTGATTCGATTATGCTTTATTTTAGTAGATTAGTTGCTCAGTTGCCCATTATCTCCCACGTGCCCTCTTCTGGGTTTGAAAACTGGAAGGCTTTGATGCTACTATGGTTTGAGATGATACCATTGACGATATTTGGCTTTGATTAGCGGCTGTGAGTTTGAGGGTATTAGTTCTGTTTAAATAATTTAAATTGGTTCTGTTGTTGCTTTGTTTCAATTCAAGCTTTAGTTTGATTATGCATTGTTGTTGCTCAATCGATGCTTTCATTTGATGCGTTTAAACCATTCCCCAAACCTGCTGCCCTTCTCGCTTAAACTAGCCTTCATTTGTTTAGTGCGGATTTGGAATAATATGACTTGCTGTCTCCAACTGCTTGGCATTTGCAATATTGTGTTGTGGCTAGTGGTAATTAGTTTCATTTGTAATCTTGATGGTATTTGATTTAATTATGATGGATTGTGGAGTATATTTGATCCCTGGATTATGCCCGTATTGGTTGCATTTATTATTAGAATACTTCAATTTGCTACATTTAGATCCTATTAGAGTTTGAGCATAATTAGGGATTATTTAGAATTTGATTCGTTTTATTTGTTTACTGTTTAATTAGCTTAGAATGATGCTAGATTAGTTATTTTCGTATTTAGTGACCTTAATCTCATCCTCATCCCTGTAGAAACGACCCTCAAGTACTACGGTGATAGTCGTATACTTGCGGCACTTCATTTTTCACTCAAATTTATCCAATAGGCGTCTGCCAACTAGCCACTGGCGTAGTGTTGCCACCATCGCCAACCACCTGGCCGGCCCCTTTCTCCCTTTCCTTCGCTCAAACTCTCTCCTTCTCTCTCTTGTGTGGTTTGCCTTGGAAGGGGTCGCGGGTATCCAAAAGTAAAGCCCCCCCCCCTTTGTGCCCTTTCCCCCGAAAAGGATATGGGCTTTGGCCCCTTTTGTTCTTTTTCTATTTTTTTATTTTTTTTTTGTGTTTTGGTCAATTGTTCAATCAACTTTAGTTCTCGGCCCCCAAATCAGTGGCGCACAGCCTAAACTTAGGTCTAAACACTCTAATAATCAGCATTCTAATCGAATTCGGGAAACGACTAAATTAAACTTTCGATACAATTTAATGGCACAAATTAGCACGAATTAAATTTCAAAGTGAATAATAATAATAATGGAAACAATAATATCCTTTTCAATAAAATTATCGTTCATGCAAGCATTTCGATAATAATTTAACTCATATCGTTACTAAAATATGATTTTATAACGTCAAAAGAGAAGCCAGGTACCTTAACTTAAAAATAAAGAATGTGAGTCTTACATTCTTCCCCCTTGAAAATATTTTCGTCCTCGAAATTTCAAAGCCCAGTTCAGTCGTACCTAAGATGTGCACACACTTTACTCAATCTGCACAAATCGCACTAAATTCCAAATTCTTGTTTTACAATTAACTGAAACCAAAAAAAGGGTTTATGGTATCCAGTCTCCTCCTCGTCAATCCTCTTCGAACAGCTACTCACTCTATTTAGGCGTCGAGGGCAATCGCATAGAAGAGGGGCAAATGAGTTGGCATGGAAAACCATATTAAGCTTATTTTAAAAAGCGACATAGACTTTCAATTATCTAGACTCAATCCACATACTAAACAACATTTCTATGTATATGCATCGTTATTAATCAGCATCTAGAGGTAGGAGAATTGGGCAATGACATCTCAAAATGATATGCAAGTAGTTTCATTCTAAAACATGAATTCAAATCACTCTTAGGATTACAACGGTTTACCGGAAGACTCCTATAACGCCTTAGAGTAACAAGGACATTACATAGCATCACGTAGCATCACTTTGGCAGAATGGTATCACATAGAATCAGCAATTCAGCATCCTCAAGCCTAGGAATCATAAGCAATATGAAACCTTCTAATACGCATATAGCAAGAAATTTTAAAAAAAGCACATGCAACTAACATTCCTATGTTTATACATCAATCACAACTAACTTTTAGGCCTTTCGTTCATTGCAACTTAGCCAGGAGATGTCAAAGTCATATGAAGAAGGTTAACATTATCAAGTTCATTCGAAAGCATGAAGATATTAAATCACTTTAAGGCTAAATCAATCAACTACAAAGCTACCACATCATACTAAAGTAGCGAAGACATCATATTACATCACATCAACAACGATAGAACTTGAAGCAGCACTCGAAATCACATTGGCATCACGTAGAGTTGACAACAGAGCAAACCAAGGATTAAGAAACACACACAACATGAACTAGCATTACATATCGATATGAATACAAGTACACCGGCACCGTATCTTCCCCCTTACGAAGTTCATAACAAACACTCCGATATACAATTACGATTTCTAATGTCAAACGGTGACAACATAATAATACAAAAATTAGAAGGTCCATAACAAAACTTAGGCAAAAATCGACAACACCCTATCACAACTACCCAAAATTGACATGCACGCATTCGAAGTTCTCACTTAGTTCCTTTAGCAATTGAGAACTATG
>JACYFF010031952.1:22923732-22935754 GCA_017589665.1 Selenicereus undatus | reverse complement strand
TATGTCAATACATTATCTGCATTTTCTTTTTCCCCCTTTTTTATGATGGACGGGTTGTGTAATCTATGCGTTTATTTTTGAACAACGAGTCTTTCTTTGTTCTTTCGGATTTTGAAATTGTGATTCTTTTTTTGTTGTCCTTTTGTGTAATACATTTTTAAATTCGTCATAGTTGCCTTCATTATGTGGCTCGAAATTGTTTGGTATGGAGTTTCCGTGAGAAAAAAGGATGGAATGTTGGTGGTTTAGATTGAGTTGTGACTACATTGTGAGAAGGGGTTCCAATTGGATCACCTAATCTAAAGTTGCTCTAAATTCACTCCTAAGTTAGTTGTATAACTAAAGAAAACTCAATATTTTCAAGGGTAAATGAACCAAAGTTAACCTATCGCCAAGTAAATGGAACAAGACAATTAACGCATTTGCACATTAACAAGGTTGGTCAATAGGGCATGACATGGCTCGTCGCTTGACATGACCACCACAACTTCCAAATTTATCCTTGGGAGATCACTAAAAAAACATCTAACCTAGAATTAACAATTATCAAATATGATAAAGCGGTACAAGGGGGACAGAAAAAGTTTCCCGTAAGCTCACTTGCACTTCTTGTTTATTTTGTTGCTTGATTAAATTCATTTTACCTTCAATCAACTTCCAATATCAATAAACAACTTTATTCTATCTTCTTTGGATGATACTTGAAGCTTGAAATAACAAAATCCACCTTAGAAGAAGTGAAAAAGAGATTGAGAAGGGGGTTTAAAAGAAGGCATCATTAAGGTTGTGACGAGTATATTATATTTTCAAATCCTTTGTAATTAAAACATTAAAGTCCCCTCAACCACTTGTTCATGAAAAAGTCATCATTTGGGGGTGAAATTGATTGCCTAAAAACATATAATTAATGGAGATTTAGTGGACAGAATATGACATTAGAACTTGATCAAAGAGAGTATCAACATAACACTAAAATTAAACTAAAAGATTAGCTTTCATTGATGAAAATTAAGAGTCTACAAAAGTGTTCTAGAGAGAGAAAAGGTGCTTCTCAGAAGACAAACCGTAAAAGTATCACTAGCCTCCTTTTCATTGGCCTAATCGTGCTTTAAATACATGCAGCCCCGTACTTTGGCATTATCGTGCCTTGTGGCATGGCCTCACCATGCCAAAAAATCCTGCCTAACTACCCTATTCAATTTACATAATTTCTCTCCAGAAGCTGAAGAGATACAGGCGTGCCATAAGGCACAGGCTATCCTGCCATGTTTTTGTCTCGCTTTTCCTCGTAATTCCATCAACTCGGCACAATTTTTCTATATGATTTCTTCTCGTAAGCTTCAAAGTGGGCTAATGATGCTTGAATTTAGTGCCTCTTCATATGCAACTTGCAAAAGCACAAAATGCTAATTAATTCCTAATTTATGTGTTATTTATGAGTCAAACCAAGTGTTGAGGGCGTGAAAACTATATAGGTTGGAGAACGAACAAATACCCGCACACTTGGATTTTACTCATACTCGAGTAAAACACGAGGAAGACACTTTTCATAAGTACGGTGACTGCATTTAGTATATACAATAAGCCTTTTAAAGCCATTGGTCCCCCAAGTGGACAAGTGCAATGTTGTAAGGGTTTATGCAAGATATACCCATAAAATCTTTGAAAAAAAGAAAAGAGAAGAAAATAGTAAATCTTATTGGCTTTTCACAAATTTTCACAAAGCAACACCCGTGGGTATAAAAGCACCCCTCAAGTCTATAAATTTCCCTAATGTGGAGCACATGAATATGATACATAGTCAAGAACCTCAGTCCTTCTAAATGACAATCATGCGATGGTAACAACTTTTTCAATGATGAGCAAGTGATGGCTAGCTCGCTTTAGGTCATGTGAAGCTCTCCTCTCATGTGTTTGAAAAATGGTGTTGCTCCGATCATACTCATTCCAAAAGATACACTCTACCATATAATGTAGTAGAATGCACTTGCAAGCTAATAATCAAAAGGACTTGCAAGGGTTGTAATGAGCCTTAGATTGGGGTTAGGAAAGGGACTAGTGCTTTGGAATATGAGAAGTTAAGTAGCCAAAACTAAAGAGCTACTACACCTATCGTCATAAATTAGCATCCCACATCCCAAATAAACAATGCAAACAATCCCCCCAATATATGAAGCAGTGACTTGAGTGAACTAAAGACAAGATGAAACTTCTATGCCAATACTTTTATTCCATTACTCTTTCTTTTTTTCAACTTTTTTTTTTTCTTTCAATGATTTTTCTTGGTACCAGAAACAATTCACATGCGGGTTTTTGCACTTAATTATCTCCTTCTCAAGTCACTAAGAGCTCAAAACAACCTTCACTCATTTTTCCTCTCTTTATTTACATCAACATGCCATAAAATGCTCTCACCCACCAACATCCCTTAACCCATTTCTTCAAAGTGATACTTCTTAGTCTTAGCTTGGGTATAAACATTGTGTTTAGCCAAGGGTCAAAAGAGTGGTTCACAAAGAATGGTGATGACTAAGACTCAATGGGTTAACAAGGGATTCAATTATACACAAAGGGAAGCTTTTTGGTGAATGTAGCTTTGTAATCACATAAAGAATGATTTTTTCCTCTCATCAAACATGCAAATGCGAAATGTGGTTTTGAAGAGAATTAGAGCAAATTCTAGAGAATGACAGCTTTAGATGAGCTTCCCATGAAGGAAAATATATCATTACAAGTGATAGAGTAGTCCAATTAGGCTCAAAATCTCACAAATTTACTTACCATGCTTAATCTCATGTATTACGTCAAAACAATGCATGAGTTAACCACAAACTTGGACCTATAACTTGTCATATACACCTTAATCACGTGTCATTCATGTCAAAGTAATAAGATAACATTATTGACCAAAATTCCACATTTTTCCTAAAAAATACTACTTACGGGAAAAATTTAAAATCTTTTTGAGTTTTTGAAAAGGTTTTTCTTTTTTTTTCAGAAATTTTGGAGGAATGACCTCCTCACTCTCACACTTAAAACGCATAATGTATTCATTGTGGGAGCAGAAGTCCTAAAAGGAAAAGGAAAAGAACAAAAAAAGGAAAAAAAAGTATTTACAAAGGAGAAAAGGAAACACACATTGAATAGGTGAAGCACATGAAATCTGCAAGCATGGATGCATATTTACAATGCAAAGGTAACAACTATCTTAAATACAACTATATACATTGCTGATGCTACTAAGTGCCCATTAATGATGTATACAAATCCTACTAACTCGTGAGGATCACAACATCAACAAAATTAACACAACCTACTCAATCACATGGAACTAACAACCAAATTGCAGCTCAAATGGTCTCACCATCATACCAATATCATAACATAGTAGAGGAAGGGCTGAGGAAAATTATATGCACACAAGAAAAACAACCTACCCTATATGAGATATACCCTGTATCAAATATCCAAATGTAATTTCCCCCGAACGAATGTATATGCTATGAAGAATAAGGGGACAACCCACAATCATTAGGCCCCATCAGACCTAGGTGGTGACCAAAGTTCAAAGGAAAAGGTGAGAATGAAGATGAACTCTTATGACCACGCATGAAACTACATGCCTCTCCTCCAGTTGGTAGATTGGCTCCGCTTGTCTCCAAATAAAGGTTATTAGTCAGTCTCCTCCAACTCTCGAACCTCTCTAATAGCTCTCTCTTATTCTCGCCTCATTCTCACTAACTCTCTCTCCTCTTGACACTGAACTAGACCTGGCAAATGGGTCATTCGATTTGGGTATGAGTGGGATCATGTTTCAAGTTAAATAGCATTTCGGGTCGGTTCGATTTGGGTCAGGTGAACTTCGATTTGCTAGGTCAACTTCGAGTCAACCAATTTTTGGTCAAATACGTTTGTCATGCAAAAATAAGCAACTTTGTAGAAAATTTCAAATCAGGCATGGTTCAGTTTGGGTCAATTCGGATTTTGGGTCCACTTTTCAATGAGCTCATTTCGGATGTCGGGTCAGGTATGGATTCAGGTCGTTCAATTTGGTTTTCAAGTCTAGGTTTATACTCAACAAAGCCGCTAAAGTAAGTAACTCCCTCATCAACAGAGTCCATACAACCGGCAATGTGATGCATATCATGTCTCCTCGCATTATAATCCGATCGCAGGCCAGCCACCTCTACTTAGAGGTTTGAAAAGTATTGAAGGAAGACACTATCAAATGAGACTTGTGCTGAGGAGGAGGAGCTACCTATGTCAAATGGAGGTAGTTGTTGAAATGGTGATTCTTATGTTGGCTCGTCTTCTCTTCACATCCCATTCCCCTCATCATCATCATCATCATCATCATCAAGCCCTTTATCCCCCGCTTAAGCCAGCACCTCAAGGACTTCCGTACTCACTATCCCACTATAAGACCAATTCTCCTTATTAGCTAGCATTGTGCGCTCCATACTAGGGAAGGTATAAATGATTTGTTTGTGGTAGGGGTGCCTCCTCTTAATAATTGTGGCTTGCGATTTACTAATGAAGAATAAAGTATCAAGTTTGAAATATTTAGTTCTAGATTGACATGTAAACAAAATTCTGGCATGTGGATACATTAAGGATTTTGGAAATGTTTGACAATGAGGGTGCATTGCTTGGTAATTTGGGGTGACTTGAGTATGTGTAGATAAAACGCGTGGCTTGCGATAGGTTGGTGCTTGAACTTTGAAGCTCCCTGCATGTTGATTGGGTCAATTGCTATGAGGGAAAAGATGTAAAGCTTATCATATAGATACAAATTAAATCACTGCTAAGGGTTATAAATAAGAATATAACATAGGAAAGTAGGGATATATCTGATGAGGAAAGATATAATAATAAGCTAGTTTAAATCCAATTAAATTCACTACTATAATATTTTTTTACGTTTTCTTTTAACTGCTAAAATAAATCAAATTAAGAAAATAAAAATCAAAAAAATTACTTACTACATACTCCAAAATAATATAAGCTAAATTATGTAAATAAAATAGTAAACACTCGACCTAATTGTTTTGGAAAATTAAAAACACAAATAATCACTGAAAAGCAATTTGAAATTTAAAACAAAAAATTAAAACAGCAAATTAATATAAAAAATCATAGAAAATAACATAAACTAATAAAAAGTAAATATTTAAATTTATAATCTCGTAAATATGTCTAATTATTTTCAGAAAAATAAAACAGAAAATAATTACATAAAACAAAATCTGAAATTAAATAACTAATAAACTGCAATTAAATAAATATGAAAATAAATAATAAAATGAACTAGATTGTAAAACCTAATTTTATAGGTTTAATCAAACTCTGGAAATGTGAAATGAAAAATAAAAACTTAACTTTCAGATTTATTAAAATTAAAACCTGCACTTATCAAATTCATGAAATAATTTTGAAAAATTATCAAATAATTTTAAAAAATTCTAAAATTTAATAACAGCATATTAGGACTCTATCTAAACTCTAAAGGGGCACAAACAAAGAAAAAGACATGAAATAAACTATTTTGAACCTAATTTCTAGCAAACTGGTACATAATGACAAAAAAAGTATAGAAAATTAATTTGAAAATTAAACCACACTAAAAACCAAAATATAATTAATCTAAAATTAATAAGACACCTAAAATACTACTCTTTTGGGGAGGGGGAGGTAAATAAAATTTAATGCTAAAGTTTATAAATTCAAGAATTAAAATTAACAAACTAAATTAATCAATTGAAAAGCATACAGCTAATTATCAAAGATACCAAACTTAAGGAAAAACTTAGCATAATCTATATCCACTATGCAAGTTAATATTTATCATCAACACACAAATTGACTTTTCTATGAGATAGATTATAGAAGACACCCACCAGTGGATCCTTTTTCTTTTTTTTTAGATTATAGTTTACTTAGGTTCAACCGTAATATAAACCCCACTAGTTTTGATAACCCTAGAGTCAATGTAAGAATTTAATCAAACTAAAGCATTAACCATAAGAAAAACATCATCGAGTACCTTAGAAACAACTTACTAGCAAATTGATTTAACAAAGATCTACAATGATTTCCTGAATAAAAAAGATGAGTTTGAGCCATCCGTGATCAATTAGGGTGGTAATTGTGCCTCAAAGACTAAAACTTATACATGCTAAAACCTTTCAAACTCTCATATGAATTTATATCAAACTAATTAGCATGCATTGTAATGAATCTATCATAAATATCAAGAACAACAAACACAAACCATTATAGAATAAGTGTTTGATTAGGTCAACTTGAGCTTACTCACAAGGGGGGAACTTAGCTACTGGAGTAGACTGGGCCAGAGGCCCAAGGACACAGGCCCAACTGTGACATAGAGAGAGAGGGCGAAGGAGTTTTGGAGATGGCCTAGTGTGGAGGGCATGTGTGGGCCATGACAAATAGGCCCACGTGAGGAAGAGAAGGAGGAAAGGATAGAGCTTGGAGTTGAGCCAAATTTCTTGGGGGCCAGGCCTATTCGGAAAGAAAGGAGAATGAGGGAAGCTGGGGGCGGGCTTTTGCTGTTGGGTTTATCACTCACCTTTCTTTTGTTTTTCCCTGGCTTGGGCTGGCGTGGAGAAGAATGGGGAAAAAAAATCACAGTGTTCCACACCTAAATTTGAATTTTTTTTAACCTGAAAATCATATAAAACATGCATATTTTCTCATAAAATATATTTCGAACACTAAAAATTGGGTAAAATGGGAATAGGATGTATATATAAAACATGAGTTACCACCTTGGTGCCCAACCTTCAATCAAGGCAAAATTGCAAAGTCCTGAAAAGTAGATGCAAGTTGATTTGTGTGTAGCTTGATTCTTTTATGATTGTTGTATTCCATTTAATTATGCTCATTCCATTTACTATCAAAAAATGATTGATCCTATGGCCTCAATTGGTTGTGAGTATAAGGGTCCTAGTTACGATGCTTTGAGAGTCAAACTTCTAGTAGAAGTGAAAAATGAAGTTGAGTTCTTCATTGACTCTTATAGAAGTGTTTGGAGTGATACTAGATGTACTATCATGTGTGATGGATGGACTGATGTCTGGCATAGAAGTTTAATCAATTTCCATGCTTATTGCCCTAATGGAATTGCTTTCATTAAATCTGTTGCTACCTCTACTATTGTGACTAATGCTAAACTTCTTTGCAATCTGTTTTCTGAAATTGTTCATATGGTTAGTGCTCAAAATATTGTGCACCTTGTTACCATTAATGGGAGCAATTTTAAAGATGTTGGGTGGTTGTTGAATGAGAAATATGGAAATATTTATTGGTATCCATATGTTGCTCATTGTGTGAATTTGATATTGCAAGATATTTCTAAAATGCCTCATGTTGTCTTGCTCAATGTGGATCTCAAATGACTAGGTTTTTACATAATTACAAATGGCTATTGGGTTGGTTAATGAAAAGACCTGGATGGATGGAAATATTACGTCCTGGGATACAAGGTTTGCCACCACATTCGTTGCTTTGAAAAGTCTTAATGGCCATAAGCTAGATTTGCTAACTATGGTTACTAGTTATGAGTTTCATTGGTGGAGACCTTCTAGGTCAATAAGCGATAAGCAACAAAAGAAATCATTCTAGATTCTAAATTTTGGAACGATTGCTTAGTGATTGTGAACATTATTGGCCCTCTCATGAGATTGCTTCGTATTGTTGATTCCGATGAGAAGTTGACTTTAGGTTATGTTTATGAGAGGATGCATAGAGCAAGAAAGGTAATCAAGGAAAAATTTAGGAACAAGAAGAGGTAGTATAGGCCTTACACTCAAATTGTGAAGGACAGATGGGATAGGCAATTGCGTAAAAGTACACATGTGGCTACTTATTGGCTTAATCCTGCGTTTTAATATGATCAAGGTAGCTTTGCCTAAAAGCCTGAGGTTATGTTTGGTTTATTCAACATGACTCCAAGCTTGGTGGGAGTAGTAACTCTAAGCTCGTTGAAGAGATTAGGATCTTACAAGATCGTGAGAAAGGATTTGGAAGGCAATTAGCTATGACTTGGTCATAGTTTTTTCCATATGTCAAGTTTGTATGCAGGAAGTACATATATTTGGGAAGAGATATTTGTGTGTCTGCCTCTATTTGTTAAGGTATAATACTTTCCTCTGCTTTGTTATACTTGTGTTGAGATAGTTACTGTCACATGCTTTATTAGTATTTCTTAGTTCATCTCCTAGTGCATATCCTTAGTTTTTCCTATAAAATGTTTTCACAAAATCCATCTTCTATAAAAATGTTTTCACAAAATCATATTTTATGGGTCTCTTGAAATTAGGCTAATTAGCTTCTCTACGGGACATGGACGCCAATAGAGGTAAGTTGCCTACATCTGAATCTCTCTAGATCCCGCGAAAGCGAGACCCACAATAAAAGGTGTTGTTTGTTATTATTGTATTAAGACTACTTGCCCTGGTATGTTATTAATTAAATTATTTTTTTAATTGTTAGTATTTCCTTAACATATTTGAGATAATTTAATTTTAAATAAATATATTTTTATTTACTTAGTTTATTTTCTGATTTTAATGTAGATGAGTGGTGTCAAATATTTGGACATGATTGCCCAAATCTCAAAAAATTGGTCACAAAACTTCTTAGTCAAACCACATCATCGTCGAGGTGTTAGAGGAATTGGAGTGTCTTCCAACGCATCCACAAAGAAGAGAAATAGGTTGGAGCACGAGAAGATGAACGATTTTGTCTATATGCATAATAATCTTCGATTGAAGAATAGGTAAGTTAACTTCTTTTTTCTTAGAATTGCTATTATAGTTTTTGTGTATAATGTTTCTAATATGTCTATCATATGATTATAGACTTTATAACAAGAAAAGACCCTTTGATCTAATTGATCTCGATTGTATAGAGAGAATTGATTTTTAGATGGTTGAGGATGAGCCTCAAAGTGAGTTATATTATGATGAGTTGGAAGAAATGTTTCGCAATGAGTAAGCCAATCAACCTCATAATGAACCTAGCGTTGCTATGTAATAAGTAATTTATGTGAATGCTAATTACTTTAAACTTCATACATTACTAACTCTTACTAATTGTTAATCTTGCAAGTGGAAGTTGGTGATGATGATGAAGATGAGGAAGAAAATGATTATGCTCAAGGTAGTGGACCTCGTGATAGTGATGATGAGGATGACTTGTTGACAGATCTCAAAGGATCAGATTTATGTTCATTTAGTGATACCAAAGAGGCGCATATAGGTGGCCACTGCAATGACTTTAATTCCGAGGATGACTAGTTATTCTACTTGTATTGTATATTGGACAACAATAATTTGTTTTGTTTGTTAGTTGTCATATGAACAATTTATTTGCCCTTCTTGTTAACGATATCTTCGTTAGATGTTACTTTGTGCTACTTGTATGTATCAATTGTATGATTATTCATCATTGTGTTTGTGTTTTGAATTTGAGGAAACACTTGAATTTGGGGGAAAAATACAGCAAATGTATATAACAAAATTTTTCAGATTCAACCATGTTATGTCAATTGAACTCGTTTTGACGATAAACCAAGTCAATGAATCCAACCCTAATCCAAACGATCCAACCAATTGACCAACACACCCAACTGGTTCAATCACCATGTAGGTTCTCTTAACATACTTCCACAACTGCCTACTAAACCCAATCTCCGAATGGTTGGAAGGGTTATGTTTAATGCTGGGCCAAGGTTCATTTTTGCAAAGAGCACGTTGGTAGCTAGTTCCAACCGCCAAGTAGGCTCACCGCCAGCCCCCCTCTCACCGCCGGTCCCCCTCTTCCGATCTACCAGAGGGGCATGGAATGCTTGTGGGAGTTAGTCCATACACGAAGGCGGAAGCAGAAAGGTTTGATTTGCATCGAAGCATTTCCAGAGAAGTTAGAGTTCCATAGTACAAGGTTTCGAGTTCCACATTGAGTTGTATTTTGGTAACAGAGCCAAAATGGGAAGCCCGGGGGGGGGGGGGGGGTTGCAATAGAACTATTTCCTTCATTTATGGTTCTTCTGTATACTCCTAACACCAATACAATAAAGTCATTGTACAATAAAGTTGAAAGGGCTACTTCAGATTGCAGTTAGCAGATCAATTTGATAAGAAAATGCCAACATAAGGAGCGAATATCAATAGCCTCAATAATTCTGTAATCAATCCTTAACAGTTGTCTTCAAGATCTTCACATCATGGATAGGCCTGAAAAGAGCAAGGACACATTCACAGCCATTGATCATTTAGTGAGCGTTACAACTATAAATTTTGCCAAGAAGCTGCACCAAAAGTGTAACACAGGCATTTAAACAGACATTGGGAATGAACTTCCACACCAACTCCCATTCAGCAGCCATGAACGCCCATCATCTTATATGCCCCAGAAAAACCCCATGAGAATGATTCCATTTTTGCGGACTTCAAACAGAACATTAATGCCACTAACAAATAACCCACGAACAACAAAACCAATAGCAATATAAATATCATGATTCCATCACGAAGGTTCATGCTCCAGCCTCAACTTATGAAATTTATGAAATGATGCCATCAAGTAGGCTACTGCAGAGATTATTTATCAAATTTGATGCCACAAGGCAATATTTGTTGTATGGCACACACAAGATGTTTACGAGAAGAGTAGAATGTAATCTTAGCTTCTTTGGGGTTCGTTACCCCTCAAACGCACCCACAAAAACAAAAAAAAATAAAGAGTAGAATGTAACAAACCCTGTTATGGGATCTAAGGAGGTCAAGTTATACAAGGCCTTACACACGTGTACAAGAGCAGTGTAGAAATAAGTGCACATGAATGCAAATTCCAAAGAGTCATCAGCTAATTTATGCAGTCAATGAAAAACACAAAACAGGATGGAACACCAAAGGAGGAGTTCCTCGCAGGAATCAATATCAGTGGTGCAGTCCATCCAGTGCTAAGTGCTAACACAAAGCCAAACAAAATGAAAGCAAGAACTTGACCTGTCAGTGTTGTCTGTCTGCACACTCCCAAGCCTCTTAACAATCTCCATCCCTTTACAGACCCTTCCAAATATTGTGTGCTTCCCTGAAAGACAATGACAAACTATCAGATAACAGAATATTTAAGCTCTTCAGTATCAATCAGAAATGAGAGATTGATCTTAATATTCGTCAATAGTCTGTCCATTTGAAAATCCAATGACAGAAAACAGATATAAATTCAGAGGACCAAGGATGTCAGCGGATAAATTTCAGAATAAAGGAGCTGAACAGCTCTAGAGAAATTTGTAGGTAACTTGTTAAGATACAGACATGCTAAAAGCCTCTTTTTCAAAAAGAATAAATAATTAGAAATATGTTTGTACAGGCGGAGAAGTTCACATTCATGTTGGATTGATATATGCAACTCACAGCAGTCAATCACATATCGTGAGAATTAAACATCGCGACTGGTTTGATTCTCTCCAATGTTCATATTTCTCAAAAAATTCAATGAATAAAACATTAATTCTGCATACACAATTACACATTTTTTAAGATAGTGCTCCCGGAGATTCAAGAAAAACCACAATTCCATTAATCAGATAGCAGTATGACTGGCAATGGCTCAGATATGGATCGGGTGGAGTGGAATCCATATCCATGTCCATTTAGTTTCACCTCATCCACAACCGCATCCTTCTTCTTCTTTTTTTCTTTTTTTTTGTTGTGTTTTTTTGGCTATCATCCATCCATATCCATATCCATCAAATAAGGCAGATAATTGGATGTCCATTAGGTATCCAATTAATAAATCTGTTCAAAAATATTTTCCAATTGCACCCACGTAGTCGGAACTTTCTTAAGGAATGTAAAGGGAAACAAATCCAATGAAATTTACGTAGCATACTAACAAATAACAAAGTTTTCAGAGCATAGTAAAAATGGCAACGAAAAGGTTTGAAAAATCAAGAAGTCTGCGCTGGGCTTACTGTTTTCCAACTACTATTATA
>JACYFF010031952.1:22904001-22923332 GCA_017589665.1 Selenicereus undatus | reverse complement strand
CCCCCCTCCAACATTAGCCAGTCCAAATACAATCAGTAAGAAGACGACAAAAATTACCTAAGCCTCCTGCCAAGGTGTTATTAAAAAACTCATTGTAATGATCTAATATACTAAAATTAAAAACTATCATCTATAGTAGTCACTAGTCACCAAATAGACCACCAAAATAGAAGCTCTCAAAATTTAAAACTCTGATGTTAAATTGTAGACATTGTTTACTGAGACTTAAAGGATTGATTCAGGGGACAAAGAAAGAAAGAAAAAGGAGATAATAGACATATATCAACCTCAATTAGTTGCCATGTCCTTTTTTTGTCAATAGAACTCACCTTACCGAACAAAATATTAGAAGTGTAAATGTTAATTGCTTTGATTAACAAATTTTTTGTGAATTGCTGCTTGGTCTGATTATCGAGTACAGCAAACATTCCACCCATAAAAAAAAAAAAAAAACATTATTAAGAATTTATATTACATGAGATCATCTTATCTAAGAAAGAAAAAATGTACATTAATATGAGTTGATATTGAAACATTAAATAATCTTAATTAATTATGCAGGTATTATGCATGTTGAAAAATATAAGGGACAAATTAATTTTTTGTCCTTTGATGGATTAGGAAACTAACTGACTTTCCTACTCTATTCCCAAGTTGATTTGGAAGAATAATCACATCATCTTCACTTCTGTTGCTATTATGCATGTAGCCTCTTACTTTAAATACTCATTTCTAATGAAAAAAGGTCAACCTACCTCTTAGCTAATTAAGTAATAAGGCATACTAATACACAATGAAAAGGGTCAACCACTTTATGACATATAATTAGTTGTCAATGCATATAAAATCGGATAACCCAATCCATTAGTTAGATTTATATAAAACTCAACATTATATCTGTTATACATCACAATCGATCATCATTTCCTAGTTTTGACCAAATAGATAATTTCCCCTTTTCATCCCTTCTTGGCCAAACAACTCCACCACTGCCATCAAACTCCCAAGCCCTATGCATGAGAAACAATATGAACTTACAAAAGTAACTAACCAACCTCCTCCCACTCTTCTAATCTTGCTATATATACATGTTTCCTCAAGTTCCCCCTCCATCACCAACAAAGTCTCTTCTACATATCCTGAACTCAGAATCTTTTCTCTGTATACAGTTCATTAATTAATTGCTTAATTAGACCAAAAGAATTACACAAGAAGATGATGAAGAGTGGAGAGCAGTACTCATCCCTTGAGATGGAGACTGAGGACAGGAGCCACGAGGAGATGGCAAGGAGGAAGGGGAAGGCCCCCATCATAGAGGCTCCCTTGATAGGAAAGGGTGTTCAAAAATCGAGCGAGGTAGTCACAGAGGCCAGAGGAGGGGTGATGAAGAGAGGGATAGCCATCATTGATTTCGTAATGAGGCTGTTTGCTCTAGCCGCTGCTCTTGCTGCCACCATTGCCATGGGAACCACGGAGCAAACCCTACCTTTCTTCACCCAGTTCTTCCAGTTCCAAGCTAAATTTTATGACCTCCCTTCTTTCACGTAAGATTTTTTTTTGTTTTTCTGGATGGGTGAATTTTACAAGCTAAGATGGGTTATTGATGTTTTTTTACTCTCCATACCGATTGCAGGTATTTTGTGATAGCCAATGCGATAACAGCTGCATACTTGGTCCTTTCCCTGCCCTTTTGCATTGTCACAATTGTCAGGCCACTTGCGAAAGCTCCCAGGCTTCTCCTCATCGCCTTTGACACAGTGAGCTAGCTTCAACCTTCTTCTCATATACATTCCCCCTAACATCCAATATGGCCTAGTTAATTATTTCTTTTATCACAAGTTCAACGATTTATATATAAGTTTAGTCATTATTAATATTACTTAGTGTGTCTCAGCTAATTTGTTTGGATTTTTAGATATTAGGCTGTATAACACACTCAGGATTAATGTTCGCTGCCTCTGATCAAAACTTTTCCTTTGGTGCTGAAAAACAAAGAATATAGCAATCTGGTCATCACTAATGACTTAAAGAGATTCATATGCACATGGATCCTGCTTTTTATCTTCTTTCAAGAGGTTTAAAGAGATTCATACATACGTAACAATATTCCAAGAGACTAATGACTTAATAATAGAGAGAAAGATACATATGTAAGTAGCTTGATTTTCATAACTAACTTGCTTTTGGTGATCGTGCCATGCGTAGAAAATTGTTATTGGTAATTTCTAATTATAATGATTTTATGAATTAATTATAACAATTAGCAATGTAAATTTTCATTGATTATAAAGACTATGGTTAATTTAATAAAAAATTATAACAATTGTCCTATCATGTTTTCGGTATATTTGATTGGATGCTAATGATTTCTCCATGGTATTTTGAATAATATGGTTGTAAAAAGACTAAAGACATAATTTGTTATTAAAAATATTATTTTATAACCTTTAATAGTAGTTTTGATCAATAAATAATTTAAAACTTGATTTGGTATTAGATTAGGATATACCAAGTCTTAATAGTTTGCTAACCAGAATTGGATAGAGTTGAAGCTTTCTATCATAGCTACATTTGATCCACATATAATGCATAAGTTAGTTATTTAATACTTCAATTTCAAAAAGGATAATTTGTTCTTTTATAGATTCCTAATAATGGTAATTCTATTTCTTTTAATGGGTATCTAGAAAAATATAATATAATAATGAAGGCTTTTTATTGAAATTCTAATTACTGATCGAAATCTCTTGAAAATGTTTTACATTTTTTTATGCTATTAATATATTGCAATTGTCTTAGTTAAGGAAAATCAAAATACATCATTCAACTATGTACTAATTATGATAATCTAAATGTTACTTTTTTTCTTTTTGAAGTGTGACTTTTATGATTGTAATAAATTAATTAGGTTTGAAGATAGATTAGGAAACTTTCCAAATTTTGTGATTTAGGTATGGGTTTCCTTAGGTGCTTTGTTTTAATGTATATATAGATATGGATTACATTTTTATTTACCTTACACTTAAATCAAATGTAGATTGCATTGACTTTGACTGCCTCTGCTGCTGCTGCTGCCGCCGCTATAGTGTACTTGGCTCACAAAGGGAACACAAACACAAACTGGATAGCCATTTGCCAACAATTTGATAGTTTTTGCCAAAGGACAAGTGGAGCTGTTGTTGCATCCTTTATTGCTATGGTTTTGCTAATTTTGTTGGTTGTTCTATCAATTGCGGCACTTAAGAACCATTAATTGATTAAAGGATTAGCTTGTATTGCTTGTTGTTTTAGTTTGATCATGTCACCTAGGTTGGTTAATGTTTGAAAAATGAGAATGAGCATGTATTTGGGTCGATAAACTTAGTTGCTGATTGGGAAAATAGTGAAGGTTTAATGTATGCATGGATTTGTATTATTGATCTTGTCTGAAATTGTGTTAGTAATGGGAATTATTTTCTTGTTGCTTTGGCTACTACTCTGTAACCGGGCCTTCCATCTTATTGAAAGATGTATTGCAAATATTAGATGATCCATAATTGACTAAGGTTTCTCTCTCTTAGCCAAATGTACATACTTGAAATGAATGAAAGAAATTTCTATAAACACCCCCCAACCCCCAACATTTTCGATTTATGATTTAGTGAGGGGATGCAAAAAGGGCAGATTCAAAAAATATGTGGAAAAAGGTACTTCTATATCTTGTTAACCTTAATATTATTTGATGAGCTAACTAACTACAGAACAAATAGAAAGTGTTGCTCTTCTTTTCAAACCCATAAATTGTATGAAAATTCACGTAACTTTTGACAATTCTTGAGATTGTTCTTCTACAATGCTAGTGCCCCATTAGTACAATCAAGAACATATTTGTTAATACTGTTCATTGGCACTCATATCTTATCTTTAAGTATATTGGCTTGCTGCACTATGAAGTACGAATCTTTATATTGTGAATGTCAATACTTTGTGTTGTTACTGTAATCACAAATTACAAAGATTAAATTTTTATAGATTCAATTGACTTAAATGGGTTACAATCTCTATGGATACAAAATCCTCTGATTCTTTCTCTCTCAAGGATGGATTTTTCCCCCTTGAATAAAGAAGGGTAGGGACCTATTTATAGGAAAGTCTCCCCCTTGAAAGTCAAGACAGGCCTTGACTTGCGTTTTGGGCTTTGACCTAGGTTTTGGGCCTTTCAATCAGGTTTTACCCTAGACTTATTTTGACTTTCGTTTGTTTGACTTCGACTTTGACTTTGACTTGGGAGTCTCCGGGTTTGAACAGAGCATTGACTTGGAAGTCGTCTCAAACTTTAACTGGACATTGACTTAAGAGTCGTTTTTTACGTTTGATTTGTGAGTCGATGTAGGTTTTGACCTTTGATTTTGACTTTGACTTTGACTTTGACTTTGACCACGCCATGACTTGAATGTCGTTCGGGCTTTAGGTCGTGAATTGACTTGGTAATCGACTTGAGCCTCAATCTGGGCTTTGACTTGAATTTTGACAGAACGCGGACTTGGTAGTCACATGGGCTTCATTTTGGGCTAGATTTGCAAGTCTTTGGGCTTAATTAAATTAATTAAAATAGTTGGCCCAATTAATTAATTAAATTTAATTTTGGTACGGCACGAACATTTTAGTGTCTACCAATTGGCCCCTTGAGATAAGGTCACATACGAGACTTGTTGTTTGAGGGTGACTGATGTCTCGATTTTTTTGAAACGTGTCATTTCAGGTGCCCCATTTCGTAGACCTAGCATGGTGGTCTCGCTGATCGGTCAGCGAGTCAGGGTCCAGGGGCGACGCGCCCTGGTTTGGGGGTTTGGGGGCGCAACGTGGCCTTCGATGGGGGAAGCTGACGGCGTACGTGATTCGTTCCCTTTTTTTTTTTAGACATGGGCTTAGCTCGATTTCTTTCTTCCCGAGCAGGCCTAGCCTGGTTTCCGTCTGGCTTCGTTCCTCCTTAACCTAGCCCAATTAACCTTCATTTAAAAGCCATGCAAGGGACACATGACCTGGGGGTTTTTTTTTCTGTTTGACCGGTCTAGGCTACCCTGATTTCCTTCTCATTTTTGTTTGCTTTGTGGCGGCTGGGCCTGTCTTGACTTCTTTCTTTTCTTTTCTTTTCTTTTCTTTCTTTTTTCTTTTCTTGGTGGACTCGGTTTGCCTTTCCTCAGCACATAGCCCAGCCTCATTTCATTGCGCTTAAAACCCCATGGTGGGCTCGTGACCCAGACTATCTTTTCCCTTCTCCTTTTCAATTGGACTGGGCCTAGCTTTGCTTAGTCTTCTTTCACTTAAGCTGGCATGCCACTCACGCAATATACCACAGCTGAAGAGGTTGATGATAATAAGGGAAAAAATGTCAGACCAACCCTAACACGACGGTGTTCAACAGGTTGGAGCCGTCAACGTCGCGCCAACGCCCTTCTGTGTTTAGAAGGATTGGGAAGGGTGAAATCCTGAAGCCCTCTGTCTTTCATAAGTTGAAAAAGGATGAGCAACCTAAACCTTCGGTTTTCGCCAGAATCAAGATATGCAAAATGTCATCAAGCTCACTGCCTTCCCAAAAGAAGGATTCAGTGTTCAGCCGCCTTGGCAAAACAAATGAAGTCCAAAGTTCAATTCCTTCACGCGTGAAGCATGTTGCCATTTTGGATGTGAAGGTGGATGACTCGCTGAAAGTAAGGAGGCGAGTCATAATTCTCACTAGCCATGGGGCTAAGGCTAGTTCAAAAAAAAGAACTAAGGAGCAAGCTTCTTCCAACTGCAACGCAAGCTAGGATGTCGGTGACTTCCCTTGAGGAACTATTGGATCAGCTCCTGGGCAAGAGCCTAAACTATTCATTACCACACAAAAAAGGGCTGGATTAGCTCCTGGGCAAGAGCTTAAATTGTTCACCAGCAAAAAAAAAAAAACACAACCCCAAAGTTCACACATTTAAAAAGGAAGACTCCCGAATAAGAGGCTAAATTGTTCGCACATTCAAAAAAAGAAGACTCCCGAACAAGAGGCTGAACTGTTCGCACATTCAAAAAAGAAGACTCCCGAACAAGAGGCTAAACTGTTTGCACATTCAGAAAAGAAGACTCCCAAACAAGAGGTTAAACTGTTTCGCACATTCAAAAAAGAAGACTCCCGAACAAGAGTCTAAACTGTTTACACACATCAAGAAAATGCTAACTCCTAAGTAAGAGCATAAACTATTCACTCAAGCCAAAAAAAAAAAAAACTTTGTACTACTCCTAGCCGCAAGAGTATAAACTGTGAATGGCAAAACAAATGTAAAAAGGATGCTTAGTTGAACTACTTAACAACTTGATCTTATTGGGAATTACAATGTTCCCATAAGTACGTAGGCAGCTTCAGCAAATCACCGAGTGCAGTCAAACACATCACGCAAAAAAAGGGGTGGGGCATGAAAGAGAAGAGATCAAAGACATCACCTTTCTACCACCAAGCTTCTCCTCGCGGCCTGCACCATTATGAATCACCTGAAAATAGAAGAAAACACAAAGTTAAATTCTTTTTTTAGGAAAGAGATCAGCAGACAAAGCGGCATCCAAACAAAATAAATGCTAAAGAAGGGGGAAGCGTGGGGTAAAATCAATCAAAATGTTCGTCGATTGCCGCGCTAGCTGCTCTTCAGTCTTCATACCACTTCCGTGCGTATCAGTTCCGTTCAAGGCCCATAAGCCAAGCAGTGAATTGTATCGCAAGTGTGGTTCTTCTAGTCTTCATACCACTTCTGTGCGTATCAATTCCGTTCAAGGCCCATAAGCCAAGCAGCGAACTGTGTCACAAGTGTGGTTCTTCAAATCGAACTGTGTCGTAAGTGTGGTTCTTCAAATCTTCATACCACTTCCTTGCGTATCAGTTCCGTTCAAGGCCCATAAGCCAAGCAGCGAACTGTATCGCAAGTGTGGTTCTTCAAGCCTTCACACCACTTTTGTGCGTATCAGTTCCGTTCAAGGCCCTTGGCCAAGCAGCGAACCGTGTCGCAAATGGTTCTTCAACTGACTCTTCAACCTGCACAAGCAACAATACAAGCGCAACAAAAAAAAAAGAGAAGGGTCTTGGCATACCAAAAAAAAGGGGGCGACCACAAATGGGTGTGACGTTGCGACACCACAAGCAAACATAAGAGGTCCTTTCAACATATTAAAGTTGGTTGCTTTGAGTTTATTTTGACCAAAGTCGGCATCTTTGTTATCAATAATTGTCAAAAAACAATGACAATTACCTCAAAGTACGACGTGGCAAAATGAGGTCAATAAGGGAGGCAATCAATTTCCTAAGCCATAAACCCACAATCTTTTTTAAGTCATGAACTCACATTATCAAGTTATGGCTTCTTCACATTTCTCCTATATGGATTTCCATTTATGGAATATGCCCACATACAAAATCTTCTCTCCTTCCCAAGCACCAAATATAGTGGCTATCTAGTCAAACCAAGGAAAAGGCATGACCCTCTTTTATTTCTTTACCCAAAAATCAAAAAAAAAGGGCCAAAAGTTAGCATCTTTATTCCTTATTATATCTCAATAAACACAAACCCAAAATCCCATGTATAGCAAGCACAAGAAGCAAGCTCACCCTCCCTAGAAGAACCTAACTCAAGCTACAAATTCAATCCATTTGATGCACCCATTAATACAAGACCAAGTCACTTTTTGGGCAACTACTATTTGCTACATGATGCTACGTTATCTTCTTCAACATCAAGTTTAGCATCAATATAAGGCCAAGTTATCAACCAAAAAAAAATCCAATACCCAAATTCCATTCAAAAAAAAAAACATCAAGTAGCAACAGCATCATGACCAAAATGTGAAAGCCATAAACAACAATCAAGGCACTAATGTGCAAGGAAAAGAGGAAGCCAACACTCTAGTGAAATTCGGCATTTAATTTCCATTTCCCCATCGAAGAAACAGAGAGCGGCAAAAATGGCTAAGCTTCAATTTTTTCACTCTTTCCCCTCCTCACACAGGCCCAGATTATGGTCGTGCTTATCATTCCTTTCCTCATTCATTTTCATGACGTGCAAAAAAAAAAAAAAACTTTGGGATCTTGAATGAGCAAGCTTTACGAAATGAAAGCCCATAAACAAGTTGTTTTACTAAGCTCAAGTCTAACATCTCAACCATGGAGCTGATTCCAGAGAGAGAGAAAAGGCAGTACCTTTGATGGGTAGATGACCAAAAGTGATGGGAACAATCAAGCTTGGAGGGTTGGTTTCACCATTAACCACTGGTACAGCAGCAGCAAACTGGGGTTCGGCGTTTGGTGGCTGTTGCTGAAGGAAAGAAGAGGAGGAAGAAAGGTTGTGCAGAGTCGATGGCTAGCATGAGCTTAGGGCGTTGCAGCAGCAAATAATGAAGAGGAAGAAGGTGGTGGCTGGTCAAAGGCTGGGTGTCGAAGGAAGAAGACGAAGCTGGCAGTTGCAGTTGCGGCGTGGAAGTGCTCTTGCCCTGGGTTTCAGTTTCTGGCTGGTTGAAAGCAAACAAAGAAAGAGGAACAGGTCACGTGAGTCTCACATGCTCTCACTAAATGAAATGAGAAGGCCATGCAGGCTGGTCCAAATGAGTAAGAAATGGGCGAGCTCAAGCCCACGCATGAACAAAAGGAAAACAAGGGGGGAAATGAAGGCCAAATAAGGCCTACTCAAGAAAGGGAGAAGCAAGAAACCGGCCCAACCCAGGCTGAAAAGAAGAAAGAAATCGAGTTAGGCTCACGTCTAAAAAAATAGGAACGAATCACATACACCGTCAGCGAGACCACCCTGCTAGGTTTGCGAAATGGGGCACCTGAAATGGCACGTTAAAAAAAAAATTCGAGACATCGGTCACCCTCAAACAACAAGTCTCGTACGTGACCTTGTCTCGAGGGGGTAATTTGTAGGCACTAAAAAATTTTCATGCTGTACCACAATTAAATTTAATTAATTAATTGGGTCAACCCTTTTAATTAATTTAATCAAGCTCAAAAAACTTACAAGTCAAGCCCAAAATGAAGCCCAAATTACTAGCAAGTTCTGGCTCAGTCAAAATTCAAGTTGAAAGCCCAAACCGAGGCTCAAGATGACTACCAAGTCAAGTCATGACCTAAAGTCCAAACGAAGTCATGGTGCGGTCAAAGTCAAAGGTCAAAGTCAAAGACCTACATCGACTCACAAGTCAAACGTCAAAAACGACTCTCAAGTTAACATCTGGCTAAAGTTTGAGGCGACTTCCAAGTCAATGCCTTGCTCAAGCCCGGGAGACTACCAAGTCAAAGTCAAAGTCAAAGACCTACATAGGCTCACAAGTCGAACGTCAAAAACAACTCTCAAGTCAATGTCCGGCTAAGGTTTGAGGTGACTTCCAAGTCAATGCCCTACTCAAGCCCGGGAGACTACCAAGTCAAAGTCAAAGTCAAAGTCAAACAAACGAAAGTAAAAATAGTATAGGATAAAGCCTAATTGAAAGGCCCAAAACTTAGGTCAAAGCCCAAAACCCAAGTCAAGGCCTGTCTTGACTTTCAAGGGGGAGGCTTTCATATAAATAGGTCCCTAACTCTCTTTATTCAAGGGGGAAAATCCATCCTTGAGAGAGAAAGAATCAGAGGATTTTGTATCCATAGAGATTGTAACTCATTCAAATCAATTGAATCTATACAAATTCAATCTTTGTAATTTGTGATTACAAATTTACGCGCTGAGTGCTGTAGAACTTGTTGAGGAACTCTTGCTCCATTTGTTCCCAACTATCAATGGACTTAGGTTCTAAGTCGGTATACCAGTCAAAAGCAATGCCTTTCAATGTCCTGATGAACTGTTTCACCATAAGGTCGTCGTTAGTCCCAACATTGTTGCACGTTTCAATGAAGTACGCGACATGCTGTTTTGGATTGCCTTTCCCATCGAACTGTTGGAACTTGGGGGGTTGGCAGCCATGGGGCATACGAAGAGCATCCACCCTCTTAGCGTAAGGTTTGGTGTATAGGTGAGTTCTGCGCGAACCTTCACCTAGCTACGCGTTAACAGCATTTGCTATCAAGTCTTGGATTTGCTCAATGGTCATTGATCCAGATGACTTGACATGTTTAGGGGTGTCGCCTTCCTTTGACTGCTTCTCGCTGTCAGAGACTTCAATGTGGATGGACATTTTTTCTGAGTCCTCACTTTCTGAGTCCTTTGTGGAAGATTGAGTTGGCCATTTTTCTAACTTCCTGGTCAGCTTAGCAATCTTTTCTTCTTGAAGCTTAATGCATGGTTCCTTTTCTTCATTGTCCCTGGTGAGTTTTTCTAGGATGACTTTCATGTTAGCCATCTCCTCTTCCAAAGAGGTTGTACCTGTCATCATGGCTGGCATGACAACAGTTTTGGTGGACTCAACTTCAGTCTTTGACATGCGCCCCCTCTTCGGTGAGGGCAAAGAAGAGTTACTGTTGTAGTAGTCTTCAACCTCGCAGACTGGAGATTGAAGTTGGACGTTTTGAATTTCACCCATCCAAGAGGACGCCTTTTGTTGCATCTTCAAGTCTTAGAGTTTGGATGGGGGCAGCGTAGTTTGCCCAGGAGTGGTCGGCGTAGCAGCTTTCACCATACTTCTGGTCTTCATTGTGCGCAAGCACTTGCTAGAAGTGACGCTCGCTCCACATGATGTGTGCGAAAGAGATCTTGTGTTTTTCTTCTTCGAAGCTTGCGCGACAGCGTTCTTTGTAGCCATGTCTTTGTTGAATATGATGTTCTTGTGACTTGAAAGTCTTGATTTTTAAGAGAAAGAGATGAGAGGTAGAGATGTCCCACCGAGTGTGCCAAATTTATAATCACAAATTACAAAGATTGAATTTTTACAGATTCAATTGATTTGAATGGGTTACAATCTCTATGGATACAAAATCCTCTGATTCTTTCTCTGTCGATGATGGATTTTATCCCCTTGAATAAAGAGGGATAGGGACCTATTTATAAGAAAGCCTCCCCCTTGAAAGTCAAAACAAGGGCTTTGACCTAGGTTTTGGGCTTTGACCTAAGTTTTGGGCCTTTCAATCAGGCTTTACCCTATACTATTTTGACTTTTGTTTGTTTGACTTTGACTTTGACTTGGTAGTCTCCCGGGCTTGAGTAGGGCATTGACTTGGAAGTCGCCTCGAACTTTAGCCGGACGTTGACTTGAGAGTCGTTTTTGACGTTTGACTTATGAGTCGATGTAGGTCTTTGACTTTGACCTTTGACTTTGACTTTGACTTGGTAGTCTCTCGGGCTTGAGTAGGGCATTGACTTGGAAGTCGCCTCGAACTTTAGCTGGACGTTGACTTGAGAGTCGTTTTTGACGTTTGACTAGTGAGTCGATATAGGTCTTTGACTTTAACCTTTGACTTTGACCTTTGACTTTGACCGCGCCATGACTTCGTTTGGACTTTAGGTCGTAACTTGACTTAGTAGTCGTCTTGAGCCTCAGTTTGGGCTTTCAACTTGAATTTTGACTGAGCCAAAACTTGCTAGTAATTTGAGCTTCATTTTGGGCTTGACTTGTGAGTCTTTTGGGCTTGATTAAATTAATTAAAAGGGTTGGCTCAATTAATTAATTAAATTTAATTGTAGTACAACACGAAAATTTTTTAGTGCCTACAGTTACGTAGTAAATAATGATGAAAATAATTTGATGAACTACAGCTTAATACTATATTGTTAAGGCAAAAGTTTAATGGAGGTGCTTGGTCTTAGTGCAGCTTTTTCTTTTTCTCTTTACTTTTTGAAGGTGTTATAGTAGAGGACGCATGTAGAGTAATCATAACAAAGGATTGTGCAATAGAATTATGTGTTATGCAAAGTATGTAGTAGGGATAGGTGTGGGGCAAGTAGGGCTATACCCATACCCATACCCATACCCATTTTTTAAAATCATCCTCATATCAATACCGATATCCATCGGGTTTTAAAAGCCCATACCCTATGCATACCCATCGAATACTTCGGGTATTTCGAGCCTTATTCGAGTACATGTACATTGTAAAAAACAATACCCATCGGGTTCATTAAGTTTAATTTTTAAAGATTCAAAGTTGAATAAAGAATACTTTTGTACATAGATTTCCCATTTCTTTTGTAAAGTTCAAGTGCAACAGCATCAGGCATAAACAAGGGTAGAAAGTACAATGTAGAAGTAGAAGATAGATACTTGAAATGCACTGTGTGTCTACAAAATATCAAATTTGTGGCTAGCTGGCTGGAAACTTACATATGAAGTAGCTACACCTGAGTGCACAATACATATTTAGGTCTTAAAACTCAAAGCACTAATCCACCACAGTCCACACCAACATCCAAGTCATAAGTTCTCTAGATCTAGGTAAATAATACATGTTAAAGGCCTGAAATCAGACATATATAATACATCAACATCAACATCAACTTAACACAAACATAAATTAAAAAGTATGAACATAATATAAATCTAAGGCTTGTTAAAGTACCAAGGTCCTAGTATCACACCATGAACAAGTCAGCATCATCAGCAAGCCATCATGGAGCCTCCATTCCAACATCACTTTCTGATTCCTATGAAATTGATTAAATAATGAAACTTTAGATAATTTTACTACAATCTACATAGTTAAATATATATCAAATTAAGAAATTTTTTTGAATGAATAAAAAATATAACATTATGTACTGGATCAATAACTTCATTAATTGCCCCACCATGAGAACCCAAATCATTGAGTACAATCATAACAATGAAAGAACTCTCCAATTTAGTAGCTACAAGAAGATTTCTTAAGTTGAGCATTTAGAATTTAAAAACTAAAATTACATGAACTCCAAAGAAAGAAAGCAAGCAATATGCATTACCTTTGGTGATTTCTCCAATCATCCAATTTTGCTGGCACATCAACACTTCCACAATTTTGGCATGCAATCTTGAGTGATGTGGATTAGCCACTGGTCCAATTTTGCTAGCACATACTGGAATTGATAATACATCTCTAGCCATCATCCTTAATGTTGGATACTTGCAATTTTTTTCCAAAAATTTGATCTGTCAAAATTTTTAATATCAGGCATCACATCCTCCTCCAAGTAGTGATCTAACTCAGATCTCAAGTTGAGCTTTCTTTTCTTGGATTTCTTATGCGCGTCAAACCTATCTTGGAAATCTTCTTCTTCAAAAGGCTTTTTTAGGAGGAGAAAAGTCAGTAAAGGAGGTTAGGCTCAGAGTAGAAAGAGTGTGATCCTCAACTATTGGAACTTCAACTTTTTCTATCTACATACTCCACTAAGAGATCATACAACAAGGAGGTATTTTTTCTCAATCTCCTTAGTAGCCTCAACTTTGTAAATCTCCTTGAAGTAAAAGTCCACACAATCCAATTTACTCCTTGGATCTAACATTGAAGCAATTACTAGTAGTCCTTTCATTTCACTCCAATATTTCTCAAACTTGTCAATCATTCTATATGTTATATCAACAATAATCTCAATATCAGAGCTGAACCAACTTTGTAGTTCAATTTAATCTCACAAATATGCCTAAAAAGAAAGTTGGCAGTGGGAAAATTGTTTCCAAAGATCAATAAAGTCACATCATAGAAGATCTTCAATTTATCACATGTCATCTTGATAAATTTCCAATCATTGGCACTAGGCCAAGCCTCATATTTGTACGTTTCAATGTCTCAAAGTGTAAGACCCGCATTTTTTGTTTTACGTTAAGCTAATTGTATTACCTTGTTACGTTATAAAATCGTATTTTTAGTAACTATATGAGTTAAATGATTATTGATGTGCTTTTGGGAGCTGTAATTTTATAAAAAGGGATTATTATTGCTATTATTGATTTTAAAGTTAATTCGTGCTATTTGCGCCTTCAAGTTATATCGATAGTTTAATTTAGTTGTTATTCGATTTATTTAGTCATTTCCTGAGTACGATTAGGTTGTTAACCTTAGAAGCCGCTCGATGTTTAATAAATCGAACCCTTATATATTTGGGAACGAATAGTCAATAGAAGGTCGTACTAACGATTGAGTTTAGAATAGGAGGTTGAGAGATTGGATGAGTGATTTTAGTTGAATGGGCAGGCGACCAAGAAACGAAAACAAAAGGGAGTATAGGGGGCCGAAGCCCCTTATTTTTCATGACACAGGCACGAAAAGGGAGGGTTGGTTTCTCTGGGTTTCTCACAACCCTCCCTGGCGACACCACCCTCCTCGGCGACACCCAGCAGCGGAGAGAGAGAGAGAGAGTGAAGGATCGAGGGATGCCGGCGACTGGCAGCCGACCACCGTCGCACCGGTTCGACCCCCCCTTGGCGCTGCTCCCCGACCACCTTCGCGAAGAGAGAGAGAGTGACAAGGCTGAGAGCGAGTAAGGGGTCGATTTGGAGAGAAGGGACCAGTGGACAGCCGAGATGGCCGACACTCGTGGCAGCAACGAGGCGGTTGTCTCCACCAGTAGGCTGGAGTCTGACGACCACCAAGGCCACAAAGATGAGCGTTTAGAAGTTAGGGTTTTTGAACCCAAGCACCACCAACACGTCGGCTACCACCGGGGTGGTCCTGATTTACATGGCCAGGGGCTAAAGCGAAGGAGAATTAGGGCAGAACAGAAGCAGTAGTAGCAGTAGAGGGGCTCGACTCATATGCGCCCAAACCAAACGCCAAATTGGGTCCTCTAGCTATGAATCGAGGTGGGTGTTCCTCGCCTCGTAAATTAGTATTAATTTCGAAACATTTTAACCTAAACGATGATTTATGTGAACTTAGGTTTAGTTAATTTCATAGATTATGTGATGAGGAACTATGCATATTTAGAATCGATTCGAATATGTTAAGTTTATACATGCCTGAAGATTTAATTCGAAGTGAATTATGCATGTTTAGCTTTGATTCAAACCTAATCAGTTAATTGATGCTTGAAGCTTTAGTTTGAAGTGAATTACGCATGTTTAGCTTTGATTCGAATCTATTCAGTTAATTCATGCTTGAAGATTTAATTCGAAGTGAACTATGAGTGTTTAGCTTAGATTCGATTCAAGTAAATTCAGTTAATGCTTGCCCGAAAAGTTGACTTGAATAGTAACTTCAATGTAATAAATGAATGCCTAAATTCATGTTATGTTTAAATGGCATAAATAGGTTCGAATAGTAACTTCGATATAATAAACGAATATCTTGAACGCATTATCTTTAAAGGGGCCTAAATTGGTTCAAATAGCAACTTCGACGTAATAAACGAATCCCTTGGATTGTATTATGTTTAAGTGGTTTATTTAGATTCGAATAATGACTTCGATGTAATAAACGAATGTTGGGAATCGTATTATGTTTAAATGACTAAATTAGGCTTAAATAGTGACTACGAAGTGACTTGAATCATGGATGTAAACGCTTGCATCGTACTATGTTTAAATGACCAAAGTAGCCTAAATAGTGAATCGTAGATGTTTAAAATCAATGTATATATATGTTTAGTCATTCCATGATCGTTTATAAACTTCGAAGTGAATTGTAAGTGTTTAAAATCAACGTATATAAATGTCTAGTCATTCCATGATCGTTTATATGTTTAGCTACTCCATAATAGCTTATTAATTTTGAATTAATTATAAATGCTTAGAGCATATTCATGTTGGATTTGGTAAGTAAGGTGCTATAGTTACATATGTGGATGCGATTGTATGCATGTGTATGTATGCTTGCTGAAACACAACGCTGCATGGTGCTGCTTGCCCAGGTAAGTACCTAAACCTTACCTCTTCATAAAATAGCATGATAATATGTTGTGATTAATGAAATTGAAAAACCGAGATGTTAGTTGGATGGTTCGAGGTAGAACTATGAGTGGTTCGAGGTTTTTGTGGTACGGTGCTTATGAGGAGATAGCTTGGGTTTTGAATTAACTGCAATCATGTGGATTGCGAGGCCGTGTGTGGCTTATTGTATTGATGAAATGATTATGAGGTGCTTGAATGTAATACGTGCAAATCCCTCCCCTTTTATGTTATTAAGATGCATTATGCGTGTGAATGTGATACATGTGGACCCCTTTCCCTTCCATGTCCTCATGTCGTATTATGTGCATAAGGGTGAGTTTTTTTTTAAAAAAAAAGGATTTCATGTTTTGAAATGATAATAGCCATAATCATTAGTGCATGATGGCCTATTTTAAGTAAATGAATACAGTTTTGGGAGTGAATTCGCTCGAATGGGGGAATCCCTAAAGAGTTTTATAAAGGTGTGAGTTGTATGAAAAAGGATTTCACTGTGAGAGGCAACAAAATTATTAACCGTTATGGCCGATATGCTTTAAAGTGGCTAAGATAATGTGATGCGGACAATATGATATGAATGATGTTAACCTAGGGGAAAGTCCAGAAACCCTAGAGACCCTGACGAGGGTTAATGTAATGGTCCAATATGTTATATGTAGCCATCCCGGGAGTAAGAGCTTAAGCGTGAGCGTTAAGTCTCACTATGGGGTTGAGAATAGATCTCACCCAATCAGCAACATGTAATGATCTTATGCCAGATGTATTTTCCTAATAAGCAAAGAAAAGCAGTCGGCATTATGCCAATTTAAGTACTCCAGGAAGAATGTTTTTATGGGTCAATAAGAGGCCATATGAATGAAATGTGAAAAGTTTATAAGGGTCAGTATGCGACCGATATGAAAGAGATTTCTTTTAGAGAATATGAGCCTCAAGAGGCTAAGAGAAGAGTTTTTATGAGAATGAAGTGTTTTCAAGAAAAGAAGGAAAGCTTTCTGTACATGTTCTATGCTTTTCTTATGAATGAAATGTAAATGAGAACTAAATAAAGTATGCTGATGAAAATAAAAGTGTTATGTGCATATTCCAAGTATGATTTATGAATGAGATGCTAAGTAAGATATGATTACGAAAAAGAAGGCCTTATGAGCATGTTTCATGCATAACCTATGAATGAGATATGAGATTTGAATTAGACTTGAAATGTATGTGTGCCTTATGCATATTATATGAATGAAACGCCAAGAAAGTATGATTATGAAAAGAGATAACCTTATGTGCAAATCATATGAATGAGATTTTATGCATAGTTTAAATGGAATGCTAAGAAGTTATGTTTATGAAAAAGAAAGATTCCTATGCTTAGCCCTCGATGCTTGCTTATGTGCTTAACTGCTTGTTAGTAAAGGAATTTAGTCATTTGGGGATCAAGAAATATGTTTGAGTGGTTAAAATGAAGTTTATGGCTATTAATCCTTATCCTTCCATAAGGATTTTATGAATGCCTAATACAATAGTAAAGTATGAATACGTGATATGTGACTAATATGAATATTATTGCCTGTAACGGTTTTGGTTTTAAGGGAGTCGGGGGACACTCACTGAGCGTGTGGTTGCTCAAACCACTACTCTTTCCCCTTTTCCCCCAGGTTTTCTTTATGACAGGACGAAGTTGAGTCAGCTATGTCAAGACGGAATCTATTCTCGCTTGCAAGGTGTCATGTGTGCCTACTTACGTCTTTAATGAAGTCTTGTAAAGTTTGTAAACATTTGTAAATGTTTGTAAGCAAGTATTCTAGTTCATGTAATGTATATTGTTTATGAGTCGCTCTGTATGGCCATATGAGCCAACCATCTAATTAGTTAGATGTCTTCATGGTCAAAGTTAGTTATGTTTTAGGATGTAAACCCCAATACTCCGGTTATGTGAACCGTTGAGTTGTATCTTTTACTTTTCCGGTATTAATGAACTATTCTGGTTGGTGTACTCCGAGCGAGTGGCTCGTTGAGTTATGAACTCCGGCGTGTAGCCGTTGAGCTTCTTTTAAATATTTTACGCTTTCGTTGATTTGCAGGGATTCTGTAAGGCTTTTAGCCTGGAAACGGCAAGTTTTTAGGGGAAACTCTATCCATTTTGTCCCAGAATTTAAGTAAAAAATTAAGAAAACGTAACGCTTTCAGCCCTAGGGGCTGGAGGTGTTACACAAAGTTTGTCTTATAAGGCAAGGCTAACTCAAGCATCAAATAAGTGGAGTTCCAACGAGTCTTACAATCAATATAAATCTTTTTAGTTGACTGAATTTTCAAAAATCGAGCTGAGTACTCAAAGTTCTCATATCTTTAGGAATTGTACCCAAAAGGCAATACGATCATGAGTTCTCTCAATTCCATTGGCAATCACATCTAAGCCATCTTTTACAATTAAATTTAAAATGTGTGCACTATACCGCAAATGCAAGTATTTACCACTAAGCATGAGAGAACCAGTTTTAAACTTTTCAAGCAAGATATCCATCATGGAATCATTTGTTATACAATTATTCATAACAACAGAAGAAATTTTATTTTTCAAATTATATTGAAACACACATTGATCCATGAGAATATTCGTAAGAACACCACTTGTATGTGGGTGTCGCACATAGATGAACCTAGATATCATTATTTAAAGCACATTAATAGCACACCAAAATAAGAATACAAACAATGACACATTTCAAGCATTCTAATTATAAACGACACATTATTAAGCATTTTTTATCATTAAACATAAACAAGCATACCACAAAGTACGATTCTGAAGGATCCAGTTATCATCCATAAAATGCGTTGTCACTACCATGTACCCCTTCTTCTTATTAAAAGCTATCCATAAATCGGTGGTCACAACAACCCTACCTGGATTTACCTACAACAACTTCTTCAAAGTAGACTTTCCATCGTCAAACATTTTCAAAATATGAGTCCTTCATGTGCAGCGAGATATCATTACAAAATCAGGATTTAGGCCACTAACGAATTGCCTAAAGCCAAGATTATCAACATGGACAAAGGATATTCAGGGCCTGTTCTTTTCGTGGGTCAATCCACTTTTACCCACTTCAACCTACTTCAACCTACTTCAACCCATTTCAACCTATTTCAACCCACTTGAAAAAAAAATACCAACTTCAACCCACTTCAACCTATCTCAACCTACTTCAACCAACTTCAACCCACTTCAACCCACCCATTCATAATTTTAATAATTTGTAAAGTATCATGTGAGATTTAGGGCCTGTTGTTTTCGTGGGTAAATTAGGTAGGTAAAAGGGTGAAGTAGGTTGAAGTTGGTTGAGGTGGGTTAAGGTAGGTTGAAGTTGGTATTTTTTTTTGGAAGTGGGTTGAAATAGGCTGAAGTAGGCTGAAGTGAGTTAATGTTGGTTGAATTTGGTATATTTTTTATGTGGTGGGTTGAAATGGATGAAAATAATGAGAACGCCATTAATGTGTGATAATTTATGAAGTTATCCAAAGTTTGTGAAATTTTTGTTTGTTATTTTTTATTTTACATTTTTTTGATT
>JACYFF010031952.1:22884774-22899001 GCA_017589665.1 Selenicereus undatus | reverse complement strand
AACCTACTTCACCCTTTTGACCCACCCAATTTACCCACGAAAAGAATAGGCCTAGCTCAATCATAACAATCATCTCAGCTAAATATTGCCTTGACTTTTCTTGATTGAACCCAAAGTTTTCTAATCTCTTTTCTCCACTCTTTTTAGGGCCATGCCTACTAGTATGCAACCTCATTAGACAAGGCTTCAACAAATGGTCACTTAAATGCTTACTTCCATGCAAGCTCTTAGTAGAGAGACTTTGTTTGCAATGCATACAATGAGCCTTCTCCTCCCTGGTACCCTCACCCATAGGCGGAGCCATGTTGGGGCAAGGGGGGTCAATTGACCCCCCCAGCTTTTTGGGGAGAAAAAAATTAAATATGGGATATTTTTATGGATAAGAAAAATAGATATATATTAATTAGTTTATAATTACACATCATAGGAGTGCATAGCAGGGTGGTGGTTGCCCCTTATTTTTGGTGGAACGTCCCTGGTTCGACTCTTCGTTCTGCCTTTTCTATTTTTTTTTTCGGAAGCGCTCTTTAATTTTTCCAATCTCGCCCCCCCTTGCTTAGAATCCTAACTCCGCTACTGCCCTCACCTCCAGCTGAAATTCATGCCATATCCAAGAAATTCATTTTTTACCTCTACTTGCTGCAGGAACATCAAAAGGGTCTACCTCATCAATTTGCTCATCATCTACTTCTACAACTTGAGGTGCTTCACCTCCAAGACATGGAGGACGGGAGGGGGGAAAGGCGTGTTGATGATGAAACTGGTGGTAGAGGACGCTACAATAGTAGGGAAGGGTTGGGATCTGATGTAGGGGTGGAGTGCCAACGGTCTTAGATTGATTTTCACTGTCTATATATTACAACTTAATGACACTAGCAAAAGATGATTAATTCAATTATAGTAAATAAAATACTAAATTAACATTTTTATACCAACTTGCTTATGAAAGACTCAACAGCCAACATTTGTCACTTGGTGCTTCAAGATATATAAAGAAAAAGGGCCCAAATTTTAACAAGAGTGAACAAATTTGAACAAATGGCCAACATTCGTTCTCATCATTAAATGAAAATTTCTAATTAAAAAAAAAAGTGGGGATAATTCTTATTATGCCAATTCGATGTTTTGAATTCAATTTTGTGGTGTTGCATGTTAACTAAGGTCTTAAGTGGGTCTAATTACAAATTGGTCCCTTGTATTTCATATTTTATTGGTTCAAAATTACATCACCCAATTAATCTAGTTGGAAAGCTCAATGCAGATAAGCTAAGTCCATAGTACTTATTCTTGTCGTTAATTGTAACCCCGCCCGGCCCCCCCCCCCCCCAAATCTAACATAGAGGACGAATACTGAGAAATAAAGGATCAAAGTTTCATCAGATAGTAGACAAAGGTTTCCATTGATAGGAGTCTCTGTTTTCATCTATCTTTGAATATGATGATCTTGCTCAAAGTCTCTTCTTTGTGTATTAATTTAATTTTTTTAATTATTTTATTAGTCTTGTGCCTATGCATTCCAATTATCTCCTTCCAATAATGAAGAAATTAAAATATCAACATTGATCTATGAGAAGATCTAAGATAAAATATTTCGTGTAATTGGAACAGATTACGCAATGAATGAGAGAGAAAGTGTAACGCCCCAAATTAAACATGTTTCACAGTTTATATTCTCCTTAATTAAAATCTAAACAACCCAATGATAGGGGCATTACCGCCGTCCAGAAGGACAATGCTTTAAACATGAGTGCTATAAATAACATAACTAAGCATAACCTCAAACATATACACTCACATCAAGTGTTAACAAATGAAGGGTTTATAAACCATAGTAAGATAATTCACCATGTGATCTACATCTTCATCCATAGAAGAATTCAAAATACAACTTTAAGGCATGCATATTCGGTATTACTTCTAATCCATTCGGATTTTCCTTCTTCACTTATTCTCTTCAGTTGATTCGCTGGCATGAGGGCAATACTCTGAGCATTTTCCTAAAACAAAACATGAAAAACATTTCGAAATGTGAGCCGAAACTCAATACATGCATTCCTGAATTGTTAAATAATCATTGAACACTGGTTGGGCCCGCTTTGCAATTCATTTTAAGTTAAAAACAGTGAATGAGATGAATGTAAAACTGCATTGCTAATTATTATCTGATAGTGAACCCCTTGATACTGTTACGATCTATGGATAGATGTACACCTGCCAAGCCGACCGCGAGACCTGGCCTGAAGCCGTGCGGGTAACTAAAGGGCAATGCCCTGTAACTGATAACTGACAGGGTCACTAATTAACTGATAAATCACTGTGTAAACTGATTCATTGATGTACTTACCAAAACATGATAACATTGATAAATACTCTCTGATTTCTAAAGATACAGGCAATGTACGTACCTTGAGTCTTTAAAAATGTCATCTGACTTGATACAAGTCAGTTGTTTCATAAATGTCATCTGACTTGATAAATGTATTCTGACTTGATTACACTTATGCAAAATGGGGAACGATAACTAGGCCTCAACTTTGTTTCATAAATGTCATTGTAAGTATGTGTAGTTAGCAAATGATCCTTACTCGCATAATTAAGTAAGTAAAAGTATGTGTAACAGAAATTGAGTAATGAAAGGGGATACATAACTTGTGCATTTCAATATAATAAACTGATTTTAATTCAATATAAGACAAGTTAAACCAAAATGAACTGATTTAAATCAGTTAGGGTTATTGAACTTGAAATATAATAAATTGAAGCAAAATAGGCCAAATGGAAATGATTGAGGTGATAATGAAAAGATTTTAATTGATATAAATGACATATGGGTTTTTGATATTTCTAAAATGGATAATGGAAAGTGTGATGCTTCTAAAATGGATAATAGAATGGTTAATGCTTCTGAAATGGGTGACAAATGGCTTATGCCATAAGGGGTGTTGTGAGGTTCATAAAAGCTCATATAACACCCTAACTTGGTCCGAAGAACACTGATTTTGAGTTATTACTCCGCTCATTTCCCAAATTTCAGTTTCATACTTATTTAACTCAGTTTTCAACCCAAGTAAGCTTCTGTACATAATCAAACTTGTTGAACTCACTACACTTTGCAATTTCCTTGCAATACCCATAATTATATAGAAACTTCTGAAAATATTTCCAAATATCACAAAGTTCTATATTAACTCATGTTACCGTTTGATGGTCTGTATTAGAAAATTCATATCTTTCACTCCCGACCTCCAAATGAGATGTAAAACCCCAATATGAAAATCTCACAATGTCCACTAAAACTTTAATTTAGGGCACAAAGCATGATTCACATAGTAAGGTCCCTAAAATTAGGGTAGAACACAGACGTGCATAGTTTCAGTTTAATCTGCGCAGTCATAGCAAAACGACTATAAATTTTTCCACAGAACTCGAATTAAGGCGATTCAAAAGGAATTTGAAAGATAAATCATTTATCTATCCACACACCGAAAATCACAATTTTTGAGTGACCCAATCAATACCAGCAGTAGAGTTACTGTTCCAGTTCAGTTCCCAATTTCAATGTATTCTGCACAGTCTTAAGTAAATTGGTCATAACTTTGTCCACACAACTCAAAATTGAGTAATTCCAAATCCTATTGAAATATAACTCATTGAGGTATCTTCACACCAAAAATAATAATTTTCTCATGTTCCACGAAATACCAGTTTATTCCCAAAGTCACCCCTATTTTGGGTCTGTTTATAGCACAACAACACTTATTTGCAAGCTTTTCTTGACATAACCACCCATTGAAATCACTCTTTAACTTATATAAATCAGCATAAGCATCTTGATATTCATTACCAATGCCAAAGATCACAAAATCTCATTTAAAACAATCAAAATTCAACACTTGAACATGAAGCTTGCATGATTAAGATAAAACCCTAACCCTAGCTTCAACTCCACCATGATCCATCACCAAGATGATTCATAATTCAATAAAAACAACAAGATCCATCATCAAAATAACCAAAACAAGAAGCAAAAACCAAAAATTCAAAGAATAAGATTGAAGTCACTTACTTTGAGCTTGAAATAAATGGAGATGGAGATGATATTTGGTGGTTTTGAGGATGGAAAATGGTAGCCAATGGAGCGAGGTTGTTTGGGGATTGAAATCCTTACCGGAGAGTGGCCGGAAAGTGGCCAAAAAATACCCAAAAGAGGGCTGGTGGTGGCTGCCATGGAGGTTGAGAGGAAGAGAGAGAAAGGAGAGCTTTGATGTTTTGCCACTTGGTGTAAATACTTGGTGCAAAATGACCTTAAATACTTGGCTAAAAATTGCCCTCCCAAAAAAAATATCTTTGCTCATTATCATTAGGAGTTAATCATGGTAATTAGCTAAACAAATGAATTAGAAACTTGTTGGGCCGGAATTGGGCCTAAATGAGCTCGGGTTTGGAAAAGAACTGAAACCGAGCGCGTTTGATTTTTTTTTTTTGGTTGGAAGCTCGGGATTAAAATGTAATATCATAAAAAATAATTTAATCTTTTAAATCATAAATATCGAGGCCTACTATCATTTTTTTTTCGAAATTGTCCGGTAAATAAAACTCGAATTGTAAAGTGAGACCCAAAATGAATTTTTCCCAATTGGGATGATTCAATGAGATAAATAAATGTGAAAAATGAATTACGTGGCTTAATTAAATAAATATGAGTTAGGGTCGGGCTATTGCAGAAAGAGAACATGGTGTAGTGGGCAATCGGTGTAGGAGATGCGGCAGTTGAGGCAGTGCAGTAGGTAATAAGGGATAGGGGCTCAACAGCAGCCAGCAGCAGGTTTCGCTGAGGAGATGGCTGGACTAGACAGACAGATAGAGGGAGAGACTAAAGAGAGGCACTTAGACAGAGAAAGGTGACTTAGGCGAGAAGCTGAGGTTCTGAACGTGTGCAAGTGCGAAGCCGCAGTAGAATGAATGAATTAGGGTTTTGGTACGGGGAATGGGGATGTGTGACTGGGTGAGTGAGTTAACTTAGATTTTGAGCCTTTTTTTTAATTAAGCCCACTGTGCGCCTGTCCTAAAAAATTAAAAAAGAAAACCGGGTATGGGTGTAGGCCGGGTTCAGGGACGGGTATGCTTGTACCCGACCCATACCCATACCCATACCCAAGCCCGTTTTTAGCACACCAGTCCCATACTCATTTTTTCCATTTTCTATACCCATATTCGTTATAAATGGAGCAGGGTCAGGATGGATTTCGGGTTTCGAGTTTTGGAGGAACTCCCGTCCCTAATATGTAGAGTAATTATTACAAAAAGATGTGTAATGAAATACTATTGAAACATATAACAATGCTTTTTCTTTGATCTTTATGTAAACACATGATAGTTTTATAAGATACAGCTGTTATATCATACAAATGGGTTTAGAGTTGTACTATACATGTAGATTTCTTACTAAAAAATTTGTACAGCTCATCAAATATGTTACTGTATATCTGGTTTCGCATATCAAAAATACTGCACAACCAAATAAAATGAATGTAAGGAGTTGGAATACATTTTTAATGGGCAACATTATTGACACTGTAGAGAGCAACATGACTAGTACTTTAGTAAGCTAACAGATACTTTTAGTGAATAGATAAGCCCAAACCAGCTTGTCCTGTACACATGAATTTTGCTCTCTAAAAATACTGTACACTTCGTGAAGACATGCTAATGTGCACCCGGATTTGCTCACTAAAAATTACGATTTACTGTAACAATTTGAGTGCCTTGGGACATAGTTTAGTTACTGACACTGATGTACACAATAAGATATTATTATATATTATTATGGATTTTTGTAATATAATAATTTGAAATTTTTGTGTGTAGGAAACTAATAATTTGTCTGTAAGAAATACCTCCCAATGGTACATAATTTGAGGATATTTGATTCAATGTTATATGGATCGTTTTAGATTGTACTTTTTAAGCAATTTAAACTTCAAAATAAATCTAGATACTTTTAGTTTCATATATTTGTGTTGTTTTCGAGGAAATATTATTTGAAATTGTCTAAAAATTACAATCAAAAAATGGTATTGTATCACTAAAAATAAATATTCTCAAACTTTAGAGCAATTGACGTATCTTACGGTCATATTATTGGCTTTTCCCACTCCAAAAACTTCAAAAAAGCATATGATTATTGGTTGTTTGTATTAGTGCTGCTCACAAATCACTGATACCTATTGACTAATACATACAGTATTGCTCACCAAGGCATATAATCATCCTATCAAGCGTATAAGGGTATAATACACCTCAAGTATTCTCCTTAACATATATACTCACTAATATATGTGTGTTTGTTAGTGTGTGTGCGCGCACACACATGTGTCTATATATTTTGTTTCAAATGAAACTTAAGTGAGTGAGAAAGAACCTTGAGCTTACATTTGGTTGACATATCACTCAGTTAGCAGTACTGATGTTTCTTCTTTTTGACGAACTGTAGGAAGGTCAACCCTGAGTGTTTTTCTGATGCAAGACCATCCAATACTCAAGTCAGTCTCAGAAAGAGATTTAGTAAAAAAGGAGAAAAAGGGTAGAAATAATTTACTACTTTAGGGGTGTGTGTCTAATATGCTATATCATGTATAGTAAAAGTTAATCCATAATAATAAAAGTGGGGATATTTATAGCCTTGGGGTCAATACCTAATGATAGAATAGTCATTCCTCAGTTTGAGGGTAAAATGACCTCTATGCCTCTCCTTATTTCTTCAACCTTCCTTGAGATCAACCCTTGACTTTTATTAAATTTGTCTTTGCCACGTGCTGACTCGCCATTGGTGGGTCCTAATTACCCCAGTCATTTAACCCGTCATGTCTTATCTGATTGTCTTCCAAGATGGTCGGATGAGATGAGGATTGACGTTGTTTCCGTGTGAATTGTGTATAAATAGGGGGAAGTGAAGAGTCCAATGCTTATTCATAGAATTTTTTATGCATCCGTCTTCTAGAATGTCATCCGTTGTTGGATCATTTGTGAAGACATCATGATAGACCTCACTAAAGCAATCAAGAATGAATAAAGCGAGTTTGAAGCATGGTTGGATGCACACCATGATTTATTAATCTAACAGTATGAAGCCAAGACTCTAGATTCTAGCGTGAAAAGCATGCCTTCCTTAGTGCAGGGAGGTTTGCCTCAAGGAAAAGACGGTGACAATGAAGGCTGCTCAAGTGGGAGTTACTCATCCTTGGTAGTGAAAAGAAGTAAGCATGCGTCTTTGTCATTGTTTATCCTGTTTACCTTGACTTATTCTAGCTCCATGTCTAATAATTCAATTTGCTCCTTTTTGTTGTCGTAGAACAATATAACTTAGCACAGTTTGTAGCTTTTCCTTGAATCGTTCTTCCGGTGTGCATTTCTTGCCGCATTAATGTACCTTCATTATATAATGTTGTCATCCTTTATCTTGTATCCAAGACTTTCGTAGTAATGAACCTTTCATTGGTTATCTTGAGTATTCTTTCATCTTTGCTTTTTATGATTTATGAATTTTACACATTTTTGCCAATTTTTCATGGACAACTCTCTTTATCTACACCTTGCTACAGAAAATTCCTTTCATCTTACGGGTAGTGCCCCCACGAATGGGCTTGCCCAATTACAACTACATTTTATTTGCTTTTATCGTATCAAATGCTTATTTATTTAAAGAAAGCTTTTTCCGATTTGCCTATGGCCATGAATGGAAGTGGGAGGACCCCCTTCTTTAATTTGACATATTATTCGAATCGAGTTTGGAGTGCGTCACCCGACAATTGTTTATCATCGGGCTGAATTGGGAGCGTCTCGCCTCCCAATTCGGTTTTCATCAAGATAAATTACGAGTGCGATGCCTCATAATTTGAGTTCCTCTTCCAATTCGGATTCATTAAAATACTTTGGAAGAGTGATGTCTCCCAATTTAGATTCAACAAGGTGAATTGGGATTTCGGTGCTTCCCAATTCAGATTCGTTTCCCAATTTGGATTTGTCAAGATAAATTGGCACTGCAAAACCTATCAATTCGAATTCCATCTCCAATTTGGTTTTGTTAAGTTGAATTAGGAGTGTGATGCCTCTTAATTCGGATTCATCAAGATAAATTAGGAAATACAACGCCTCCAAATTTAGATTTGTCATCTAATTCATATTCATCAAGATGGATTGTTAGTGTAATGATTCGAAATTCAAATTCTTCCTCCAGTTTAGATTTGTGAACATGAGTTAGGAGTGCGACGTGTCAGAATTCATATTCATCTTCCAATTCGGATTTCTATATCCCAAGTTCGATTGTCAAAAAGAATTGAAAGTGCAACGCCTCCCCATTTGAATTATGCTTCCCAACTCGGATTCGTCAAGATGAGTTGGAAGTGTGACACCGCCGACTTCAAATTCATTCCTAATATGGATCCGTCAAGATGTTTTGGGAGTACGACGTTTCCTAGCTCGAATTTGAACTCCAATTCTTCAAGATGAATGGGAGCATGATGCCTCCCAATTCAGATTCATCCACCAATTTGGATTCTTCAATATTAATTGGAAGTGTGTTACCTCTCAATTCGGATTCTATCCCAATTCAGATTCATCCTCCAAGTTAGATTCATTAAGATGAATTAAGAGTGTGATGCCTCTTCATTCCGATTCATCTACCAATTTTGATTTGTCAAAATAAATTGAGAGTGCGTACCCTCCCACTTCGGATTCGTGCTCAAATTCGGATTCATCAATATGAATTAAGAATGTGATGCCTGCTAATTCAGATTCGTAATCGACTTGAAGAAGGCCTACTCTCGGACCCGACATTATTGTAGCTGACTTAAAGAAGTCCTAGTCAATTTGCAGAAGGTCACTTTCCAATTCGGCATTGTCGTAGCCAACTTAGATAACATTGCTCCTTGAGTTGTTATCATCAAAGCCAACTTGAGTAGAATACATCTCCAACTCATCATCTTTTAGTGAAAATGTCCAAGTGGATGACTACAAAGAAACTGAATGGGTAGCCCCTTGCGGCTCGTCGTTGCCAAATGGAAGAGCTGAGTGGAATATTCATTTTCTCATGGATCATCTTGCGACTATTCATCCTATGGCCAAAGATATAATGGTTCTTGGAGATTGTTCATAACTTTGTAGATGAGGGACAATGATGGAGATGATAGAGCTTAAATCCAATGTGTCCTCCCTTGAGCACTCTTTTCTTTAGACTTTTAGACTTTTCTCAAACTTTGTGTTTTCTTTATTTGCTTAGTTAGGATGAAGAAGCATGCATTATGACACTTTATTTTGTTAAGTGTGCATGATCAGTTTGTATGTTTGGTTGTATACTTGGTGGTGTATCTTTATGTTTCTTATTTGTACAATGTGCGCTTGCCTTAGCTGTTCGCTTAATAAATCGACTTAGTGATCCAAAGGTATCGTAGCCCCTTAGTGCAAAAAGGTGTAATCTTTGATACCGTATCGAAAGGTTTCCATAGTTCCCCAACCGTTTCACTACCTTATGAGATAGTTGTTACCTAAATTCAAGTCAATCACCCACTCTTTAGCCCCAAGGGCTAAAGATGTACTGGGATAGAGGATCAAGTGATATTCCTCCCTTTTTTTCACTGGGTATACCAAATTGTCGCTTGTGATCAAGATAACTCACCTTATCCCCAAACACTCACCGGTTTAGCCAATCCTTGCCTTGCTGTGTGATTTAACCAAATTGGACCCCTTTCTTCAGGGTAGGGTAAGTTCAGCTGCAAGACCAATGTCCTATCACTCCCATCGCCTATTGTGACATTCATGAGAGTTCTGGACTAGTGGAACGAGTTAATCCTTGCATCAACATATCGTTTAATCGAAATGTCGTGCTCAATTAATAGGTAGAACGCGTTTGGTTGCAAGCTCGACGCCCTATTGTTTCTGTCATCTATCATGGCATTCGTGGGATAAGCCCGAATTACTAGTTAAATAATTTGTTTCATGCATTAGTGTACCCTGAGTATCATTCGGGTTTGTCGTTAAATTTTTGCGACTTTCCTTATTTCAGGGATTTCACTAGATCTATTCGCTAGAGATTTTTCGCAATTACATTTGTCACTTTAGTACTCTCTATCACCCTTGGCCCCAAAACTGATGACAAACAATTAAGAAATGGATAGAAAAAAACTAATATTGATTGAAATTAATAAGAAATGAAATTGGGAGCCAGCTAAACATACAATCAATAGGTTACACTGAAACAGACATTTCTTAGATTCTACTATCTAAGCTACCCTTTGTCGACATTATATGTAATACCTTATGAGTTTGTTGGATTGCCTAATCCTTGGTACATGATCCCGTTTAAGTGGTGCAGGTTTGAATGGTCCAAGATGAATTTTTTCAATAATCATGTATGGACCTCCCAGTTAGGAGTGAGCTTCCCTTACATTTCCTCCTTTCTAGTAACATTCATCATCCTTAGAGCTACATCGCCTTCCTTTAGAAGTCATTATTTGATTTTACAGTTGTAGAATCGAGTCGTCCTTATCTTGGCTATATCTTCCTTAAGGTATGTTATCCCCTACTATGGGTAGCAAGTCCAGCACTTCCCTTAGTATTTCGTTGTCGAGGTTCTCTTGAAAGGTGATCAGTCGGTGGGTATGTATGGTGACTTTGATCCAAAGCACAACTTTAGAGCCACAGGCAAGCATGAATGTGGTCTCTCCAGCAGTACTTTTCTTGATTGGTTGAGTGGACCAGAATATAGACGAGAGTTCTCTGCCCATAATCCCTTTGCATTATCCAATTTTCTCTTGAGTCCATTCAAGATCTGCTATTGGCGTACTCAACTTGTCCATTCGTTTAGGCTATAGTAACAATTGTGAAACTTGTTTAAATGTCATACTCGGCAAAATAATCCTGTATTTTGTTGGTGTCAAATTGACGACCATTATCAAAGACCATTGCCCTAGAAAAATATTGTGGTCATGTTCTTTCATATGAACTTTTGGACTTCTCTTTGAGTGACGTAGAGATTAAGCTTTTATCCATTTAGTGAACTAGTCAATGGTAACAAAAAGGAACTTGTGATGCCGAGTTGCCTTTGAAAAATTGTAAGTATACCCATGCCCAAATTTACAAAAGACAACGACAAGTGCATAGGTGGCTAGGGAAGTGGATGGTTATTAGGGGGTGGTCACTTTAGGGCAAGTTCTTTCGTGCTCCTCAGCCATTGAGGAGAGCACTTCTAGTGCCTCTGTTGCAACGTTCGTCCTTTGTTTCTTTGTTTGGGAGGGTTCTGTTTGGCGAGTTATGTCCTCATCTCTTAGCAATTTTAGGCTGACATAGTAGCATTCTTTTGTCATATTTTGATCCCTATATAGCCTTTCTACCTTACCATCATCCAACTCGAATTGCATGAGTAGGAGTTACAATGCTACCATTGCCTTGATAGTGCTAAGAGTTGGTCAACCCAATTGGGTATTGTATATCGTGGTAGTATATATAACTAATAAGTTCACTTCAACTATGAGAGACTTTCCATTCTCTCCCCTTGAACTGGTAACGTCTTATTTTCGATTGGGTGTGTTGCTTGTCTGTCAAACCCAATGATTGGTTCCCGTAGCTTCTAAGTCATTCACCTCATATTACAATTTTTTGAGTCATGTGAGGGAGAAGATATCCACTAAGCTTCCCATATCCACCAAAATTCGACGGACCATTGAAATCTTGATTAGTATTACCGTAGGATCATTATGAGGGGCTTGTAAGGGATGCATATCGTTTGCTTTGAATGTCGTGGTATGCCCTATCACTAACTTCAACTCCTTGATGCGCATGATTTGGCTAAGCCTGTGAATTTGGACTTTTTGTTACCCTACATTCAACTCCTTTTCGTATACTCCTCCAGCTATAGCTATAATGACCTCCATGTCCCAATTGGCATCATTTGCCTTTCCATGCTTTGAGGTTACGATGATTGTACTCATCTTGCTCTCTTTTCCTAGAAAGCAATTGAGTTGTCCCTAGTCAGCTAACTTATTCAAAGCCTTTTTCAACTTGCGACATTTGGAGGTGGCGTGGCCATAATCTTTATGATACTCACATCATTTTCTTGTATTTTTTTATCGAGTGAGAGTCCTAATTAGCTTCGGCCTCTTCAACATGAGGTTGCCCTTAATCTCCATTAGGATGTCCCTTTGGCTGGTGTGAAATCATCTACATGTCTATGCTTCTTTCCTCTGGTGTTTGTCTTATTGGGAGATGCCCTTCCCTTCTCTCATTCTCTTCCAAGTGTCTTGCCAGACGAAATCATCTCTAGTAAATATTTTGGTGGCCTGTATGAAAGTTTAGGCCTTTCCTAACGCTTTTGCCAATGTGGTTACTTTACTCCCTATAAGGGAGAACTTGAGCCTTACAAGACGCAATCCATTGAAAAAGTAGTGTAGGCCAACACATCTTGCCTCGTCTGGGATCAGAACAGCTTCCCGGTTAAATCTCATCACATACTCCTTCAAGTCTTCCCCTTTGCCCTGCTAGATTTTGGCAAGATGAATACTAGTTTTCCCCTCCTTCTTGCTCACAATGAAGTTGGAGCTAAACAGTTCAACATGTTGGGGGTTGGGGATGAATTGATACTTCCGATGGGAAGAACGTGAAACCATTTTTGGGCAATTCCCTTCAGCGTAGCAAAAAAATAACGGCAACAAGTAGCATCATCAATGCCCAAAACATACATCTATGCCTTATAAACATCTAGATGATTATCCGGATTAGTGGTTCCATCAAAAGGGTAAATGGTTGGCATCTTGACTTTCTTGAATTGTTGTGCCTCCATAATCCATCTATTGAAAGGATTTGAGAAGGAAGGTAAATAACCTCTTTTTGAAGAGCTTTCACTCCTTAGCATAGGTGGCCAAAGATGATCGATTTCCGCAAATGAAGGGGAGTCAAGGTGTTTGGACAATGCACACTACTTCTACCCCCTCTTGATGTCAGCCATTTAGAGATGGGACGAACACTATGAGGCGGTCATGTTCACTTTTGGTTTTGTCCGATAGACTTGGTTGGCGATGGGACTATTTCTCCATAGTTACCTTGCTCAGAGTAGTAGGGCCTTGAGGATTCCTCATGCTCGTATACCACCTAACGCCCTTACTTTTTTATGCGTATGGGATCATGGCTGATCAAGAAAGAGTGATACTGTTGTGTGCTTTCCAGAGGGCTTGCGTAGTTTCAATGATCCTTTGGGCATCTCCTTCCTGCAAGGAGCTTGGTTCTCCTTAGGGGCGCCGGTTCCAGTTTTGATAGTATGGGGAGTGTAGGTGGGCTCATATTCAAATCCTTGGATGGGCTTCGTCTCATGCTCGGGACACTTTAGCTTCTCATATACCCTTCGGACCATCACCTCTTACATTTGTTTAAGTGCATCCCTGAATGCTCTAGTCAATGAATTGTCGAGCGGGGAGCAACCCACTGAGTTCTCACCTGAACTCTTATCAAAGGAATTGTTGTGCTCCCTTGGTCGATTCTCATCTGCTTTGTGTATGCCCTTCTCTCCCCATTTTGACGTTTTGTATCTAGTATCAACCATTTTGTTGACGCTTCCCCATAGCTGGCGCTAATTTATTTTGGATAAAACTTAAGTGAGTGACAAAAAGCTCAGACTTACATTTGGTTGACATGTCACTTATTTACCAGCGTTGACCTGTCCCCTCTTTGACGACCTGCATAAAGGTCAACCCCAGTTTTTTCTCTCGAGAAAAGCCCTTCTGACACTCAAGTCAGTCTTAGAAAGAGATACAGTGAAAAAGCATAAAAAGGCTAGAAAGAATTTATTGTTTTTACATGACAATGAAAGGGGGACATATATAGTCTTGGGGTCAGCACCCAAGGGTAGTACGGTCATTACAAAATGTGAAGGTAAAATGACCACTATGCCACCCCAAGTTCCTTCATCTTTCCTTGAGGTCAACCCTTGACTTAAATTGACTTTGTCTTTGCCATGTATTGGCTAGATATTGGTGGGTTCCTAATCACCCTAGTCTTTATCTTTATCTCCTTCACACAAATGCATGTACGCGCGCACACACACACACACATAGAGAGAGAGAGAAAGGGGGCACAAATACTCACGTGCGTGCACACACACACACACATACTTACATACATACATACACACATACATGTATACACACACACACACACACACACACACACACACACACACACA
>JACYFF010031952.1:22867747-22879774 GCA_017589665.1 Selenicereus undatus | reverse complement strand
ACACACACACACACACACACACACATATATATATATATATATATATATATATATATATATATATATATATATAAAGAGAGAGAGAATAATTCTCACTAATGAAAAATATTATGCTCGCTAATGTGCACAGAACCCTTACTAATATGTACAATAATGCTCACTGATAAAGTGATAATACATGCAACATTTTGTATTTTTTTTCCGAAATTGAATAGTTAGGTTCTTATTTAGTTAGCATTGAGCATACAATTAATGATTAAATAGTTCACTAACCAAATTTTTGACTCCTTCAATAATATGATTATTGTACTCTTTTCATAAAAATTTGAATCTCATTTAGCGAATATTGAACATATTGGTGGGGGAATAAGTAGATGATACAATAAAAGGGATGAAATGATAAAAAAAATTGAAATATGTATATATTAGAAAAGAAATTAATTAAAAAGAATATTACAAACTACGAAACAGTAGAAAAGATAAAGTTGCAGTTGAAGAGAATATATTAAGGAGAAAAAACTCAAGTAAATGATGGGAAACAAAAAAAGAAATGTACAAAATAGTTTGACAAAGGATAGACATTTTCTTTGGGAGTTTCTAACCCAGTAACCCCTGACACAGCGCGTAGGTATTAAAGAGCCTCGCCAGTTACCACTTCGGCTTCGTCTTTACCCTTCATCTTTAGGTTCCAAAAAATCTGAACAAATTTATATTAAAATTAAAGCAGCCCAAGAACGGTGTAGCCCAATGTGCTGTCCGGCCTTGTATAACTTGTATCCGCCCAGTTGCACATTTGCACCTTATGATTTACAACCAACATATTATTCACTGTAACTTTCACCTTTTGTAAATAGATAAACGATATACTACAGGCCAGTTCTTTTTGTTGGTAAATTAAGATTGATAAAATGATAAAGTAAGTTGAGGTGGGTTGAAGTAGATCGAAGTGATTTGAATTTTTTTTAATATCATAAATTAAACTTAGTTAAAATAATTGAAGTGGGTTGAAGTGGGTTGAGTTTGGTATTTTAGAATTTATCTACGAAAAGAACAGACCCTAACACTAGTTGTTCAAATAGTTTGACATTTGTTTCTTTAAGTAAGATCTTAGGTTCGAGTCTTATGAATGAAGGAAACTTATGACAACAGCTCTACTTTTTATTGGGCCAACAATTGTTCGATTTCAGTAACATGAAGGATCCTAGACCAACAAAAAAAAAATATTAAAGTACTCTTATAAATATTTAAGACTATAAATTCAAAGGAATCCAAAAAATATAAATGTATTGAAGGATACAATATCCATATAATATAACAACGGACGCAATTTTAAGGTGTAGGATCAGATAATGCAGCAAGGTGAACAAGGTTCTATAACTCTTCTCTCTGGGCTTTGGACTCATGCAACAGCTGAGCTGCTAGTCAATGTACAGCCACCGGCCAGCGCAGACATTTTGGAATCTGGGATATCAAAGAAAGTACAGTTTGATGCGCTGGCTCTTCCTTTATGCTTGGACAAATTGAGCCAGTAGGAACAATAAAATGTCGTATTTGGATTGAATGTTTAGATATTTAAATTTGATTCAATTAACAATCGGATCTGAAATTCAGTTTAAATATAATTTCGTTGGATCTAATGTTAAATCCAATTTGTATTAAATTCGGATTCGATTAAATCCAAATATAATAAGATATACTCTGACAATGATTTTCCATTTAATATGTGTTCAATTTTTTCTTTGCAATCCTGTTTTTACTTACTTGTAAATGCAATGTTAAAACCTTTTTAATGTTAAACATCTTTTTATATCATAAATTACAATATGTTGGAGTAAGAAGGTGTAGGGAAAAGAGAGCGCGAAATCATTCAAGAAGGAAAGAGATAGACAGTTAACAAAGAAGAAGGTATTCCATAGAAATTGCAGGCTTTATGCAAATTTTCTTAGAATTAGGATATTAGGATTTTTATAAATTCAAAAAAGGAAGAAATTGTTAAAAAACAATTATCGAATCGGATGGTAATCGTATCAGATGGACCCATCTTCAACTCGGATAAGATTGGAGTCGGATTCAAATTATTTTTTATCCATTGGATTCGAATCAGATTTTTTTTTCCAGATTTTAATTGGATAATTTTGTCTTAGATTGGATCAGATTTGCATCGAATTGGGACTATACTGTCATCTCTAACTACAAACTATTGTACTACCTCATTGTCTATGAAGCTTTGTACGTAGCTAGCTATTAATATTAACCCTTTTTTCTTTTTAACTTTTCATAAGTAATTTATTATTTATTTATTTTCATAAGTTTTCATCAATATTAACGAGTGTTGATCTGTGTTAACCAGTGTTAATTAGATTCTAACAAGTGTTACTGAATAATAGTTAGTACTAAATGCTTAATTATGATAAGTATTTATGATAAGTCAAAAACAACATGCTCTTAATTTGGAGTTATCTATACTTAACACCCTCAAGCTTTTTGACATTAATTTCTCTCAATCCTATTATTTTTGAGTTAATCTTCACCACCCCTAAATTAGCACCCTTAATTCATCAGCGGTAAAAATCAATTCGAAAATGATAGGGCTGAAGAAATTAATACCGAAAGTTCGAAAGATTTTAAGTGCAAAAAACCATCTTAATTTGTCAACCATCATTAGAAACTTGCTAAAACAAAGTCGCTAGAGTGCGTATAATTGCAATGCTGTAGTTGCATGTATAATTAACACGCCTAAAGAAAATTTGCTAGAGTCAGTATGATTATATATAACTTCTTAGTAGCCCTTGGGTGTAGCATTATTTGCAAGTTCCAATTTTTTACAAATAAGAAAATAGACTCAAAAATTAAAAAGACCAATAAGTGGGCACTAAAGTACGTGGAACTTGAATAGCTGATTGTGTGAGTCACCAGCAACCTCTAATTGCGTCGTTTTATAAGCTACAAAATGCAATCCAGCAACAAAGAGCCAATTGAGTTTTCTTTTCAATTATTAAATAAACCCATCCCAGGAAATTAAAAGCCAAGAGTCAGAACTGAAAGTCTGTTGAATCTTGTCTACAATTAGCATACCTTCAACACCCCCCCCCCCCTTCTCTTTCTGTGAAGAAAGCTCTAGCTCAATCATGGAAGCCGTCCTCTCATCCATAATTCCTAAATTCACTCACTTCCTCTCTTGCACGTCAAGTTTGATGTATTTTATCATGTGATCAATATATACTAGTTATACTCATACCACGTTAGCAGTTTGAAAATTAAAACTCAAAAGTATTATATAATGGTAGGTAATACATATTCTCTCTCACACACGCAATTAGACTTTTATTTCAAAGATAAACTAAACTGTTTTGGCCTAGCTACTACATAAAATAGACCAAATCATACTAGTCAGGATGTACTAATCTTTCTTTTTTTCAGTCTTCGGTGTAAAAAACACACAAAATCTAGTAGTTGATCTTGAGGGCACTGAGTGGCCTTTCCCCAGGTGCCAAAGGTTGGAAATAAACTTGACCATAGTCCTTGAACCTCTTGTATACTTGAGGCCTCTCTTCATTGATGAGTTCACGTAGTGGCCCTATCTCTTTCTCTCTGTTTGGAAGGGGAAGCATGGCAAGGGAGATCCGGTCATGTTGTGGGTTCACCATCACCTTATGGAGCGGACTCTTGAATATCCCATTGCTTGCAATCTACAATTTGCCACATTACAAACACAATAGACGTTAACTTCCAATTTGATCCGTAATAATAGCGTAATAAGGTATTCACTTCATTTTCAATTATATTTTCCAAAATGTAAATATGGTAGCAGATCAGTTGATAAAGTTTTGACATTTCATCATTGCCTTGTTCTCTTCATATGACTATTTTTCTCCATTTTTTTCATTCAATCTTAGCTGAACAGTTATTGCTTGCCATTTACCTTTGTTAAAAAAAGAATAATAGCATAGTAAGATGAGAGTTAGTAGTCACCTCCATTTGATCACCAACAAGGATGACTAGGGCTTCAGGGATAACAGGAACCCTAAACCAGTGATGATCCTTAAAGACTCGAAGCGCTTCAACCTCTTTATCCTGCAAGAGAGTGGTGAGGACGGTTCCATCTCCATGGGGTTTGAGTCCTACAACCAGGTCCGAGTTCGGGCACCTAGGATAGAAATTGAACCGTGCATGGATTGTGTCTTCTTCTGCATGCCACAGCTCAGAGAACTTGTTCTCCTCCAACTTCAATGACCGTTCCAGAGCTTTCAGGAGTGCCTCAAACACCGCCCTTGTCTTGATTGAATATTCATGCAAGGTCTTCCTGTTTGATTATTCAGTTAATGAGATTATTTAGTTAATGAGATTATTTAGTTGAATCAAGTCAAAAATCAATGTGGTATTATTGCATGGACCAATCCGAGTTATTATGTTCTTTTTTTTTTGAACTCGAGTCATTAGGTTCTAATAGTCAAGTAAGTTGGGATTATCTTATTCATACGATCTCTAGCTTACTCCAAGTTGGAGGAATATATTATTTTTCATTTCATTTTTTGTGTTTTTTAAACATTAATTGACTATTCTTCATATGTCTGAAGCTAATGCCGTGAGTGAAAGCTACGTATAGAACCTCAAAAAAAGGTGACTTTTAAAAATCTGGGTACGTAAATTTGAACTTTTGACGAGTGACTAAAAATTTGGGTGAATTTTTTGTGACCATGGCATGCATGCTAATTTGGGGATCAACGCTCTAACTAATCATTTTCTTTTTTGGGTCTACCTAAAATTCTGAGGATTTTCAGGCCAATATTGAAGCTGGCGTTGTTGCTCGGGGTGGACTTGAAGGTGCAGCCTGTCATTCCAATTGATGCCTGTTTCTTGGTGCTCCATGTCATTGCCATACCCTTCAACTCCAGCATTATCTTTCCAGGAGTACTTTTCCTTTTCCTCAATAGGTAGCTTGAAGAATTCCTTGCTCATTTCTCTCACCTCGTCCAGGAATGAACTTGCTATTCCATGATTCACAATCTGATCATCATCAATATATATCATATGAGTTATTAGACGTTTGGACTAGTCGTTAATTATAAATCAATATTTCATATACTATGCACGTAAATACAAATGAGATGAAAGTAATAAGATTGATATTCTATACCAGCTAGCTAGTATGGCCTTATAGGAGTACATTCCTAACAATACAATTGGACTAACCTAGTTAATGGTCGTTTTATTTTTTACCATTTACTGAGTTCTATGACATGCAAACTGCGGTGTAAAAAAGTACGTAAAATAACTACAAGAAGTTTAAATTGATGCAAAATATAATGCCACAAAACAATTGCATACAAGTCTTCCTGTTTCAACTTATTTTGTTGAAACTTATTATAGCTGCATTGAACTTGTTTAAATTTATCTCAACTGAATAGAACTTATAACCTTAACTTATCTAAACTTATTCTAAAAAAAATTCAAGCTGATCAAAGAGAACAATCAAGGTAGAATTACCTGGGCACAACCCCATGAGCTGAGAGCATAGTGAAGCTTTTCCAGCTCTTGAGGGTTCGAAAGGAGGCTAAAATCAACGGTTGGACCCTCCATCAAAGGAAGAGGGCGGGCACGATCACCATCTTGGTGTTCACCATTCTGTTGGATGTATCGTTTGGGTACAGTTCCTTGTTTGAGTAAGATCTCTTGCACAGATTGAGGAGCCACTGCAGCCATTACCAACGAAGTAGTACGCACAAAAAGGTTATTAATCAAAGCTTACTTGAGATAGGGGAAGAAGCTCAAAGGCAAAGGAATGCAGATGAGAAGCAAGAGGAGATGAGTTTATATAGTAGCGGCCTAGCTAAGCTGCTCAAGTTAACCATCAATTTTTATAATTTTCAGGTCAACAAGTTCACCAACAAATTCATTAAATAATTGAATTGTAATTATTCTAAATTCGTATTTGACTTTTCTTCCGTCAAGATTGTGTAAAGTTTGTTTGTCAAGTTGTGAACTGACCCATGCTTCTCCTCATTCTAGTTGTAGGTAGCAAAATTCAAGGGTTTGAAGTTCTGGGCATGTAGCGCCCCCCCCCCCCCCCCAAAAAAAAAAACCAAAAAAGGAAAACAAACTAGATTTATTAGATAATTATAAGCCATCCGCCATTTACACTATACATCCAACTCAAAGAAATACAATCCTCAATGTCAAACTGAAATCTTGACCCAAAAATTCTAACTTTCTCGCTCAGCGTTCATCTTTCCACTTAAACTGCTGTTTTCCATCTGTATACTATGGCGAAAAAATTCACAGATTGATTCTACTCTTCTTATAGTAAATCCACTAATCTAGTGTAGATTTATTTAACATGATATTTTGCTGATGAAATAAAGGGTTCATTACCAATGAACCATCTGAAGTCATTGTAGATCCATCATGTCGGCGCATTATTGGTAGAGTACGTCGCAGAACAACAAAGGAAGAAACACAAAAAATACCAAAAACAAACCAAACTAAACTCCCACACAATTGTAGAGATAAATCAAATATTAGGATTAACAGATCTCACAATTGGGGACACAAATAACTCAAAGAAGCATAAAATCTAAAGGGATAAATCAATTTTCTTTTCAAGTAAATCAACTTCAAAAAACAAAATGTACCAACTAAATTAGAAAATCTACATAAAAGAGAAAAAAAAAAATTAAACCTAGGGACTGTTCTTTTTCGCAATAAGATAGAGCTGTAAATTATAAGAAAATATAAGGAGTTGTAAGGAGAAGTAAGGAGCTGTAAAAAAGTTGTAAGAAACTGTAAGAAATGTAAGAAGCTGTAAGAAACTGTAAAAAGCTGTAAGGATAGATGTAAGAAGTTGTTGAATTATTGAAAAGTTGTATAGTATAATTTTTAGATATGCAAGCATAATTATTGGTGTCTAATATATGATTTGTGAAAAAACATGTAATATATTGGTCATATTTATGAAATAAATTTTATACCATTAGTAAATAAATTATTTCTTCATATTATTGGAACAATTTTTTTTTTTTACAATGAGTGCATTGGATGAGAAAAAATAATATTAAAACAATATAATTAATAAAAATAAACCTTTAAATAATTTAATTAAACAACAATAAAATAAATTCAATCCCACAAATTTTTTAATTAGAATTTTCTACACTTGAGGTGATTTTTATATTAAAAATTAGTTTGAACTTCCTATAAGAAAATTAAAACAAAAAATAACCAATTTTTCTAATAAAATTGAATAGAACTCTTAAAATGACATCTTATTTTGAATAAAAAATTTTAAATTAGTATTTTTAATATATTATTACCAAAAAAGTTTATAACAGACCCTTAAAATGGTAAGAAATAATTTTGTATTATAATTTTAATAGCATGAATGCAGCTTTTGTATTATAATTCGTCACATATAGTTTAAGAGTTTTCATATATGATTTAAACTCAAACATGAATGCAATTTTTGTATTGTAATTTTAAAAGTATGTTAACTTATTTCATCTGTAATGACATATATTGTTCACGTCGAAACTCAAATATAATTTACATCGTTAAAATCCATTTTTATGTTTATAGAAATTTTGTGTTCATAAAAATATTTACAAATTTTTTATATTGGTAATATAATAAAAATATATATACATACTTCTATAATTAATAGATAATACAAAAATATATATGGAGATGTAAGGAGATGTAAGAAGATGTAAGAAAATGTAAGACTTATGTTAAGGAATGTAAGGGGCTGTAAAGACATGTAACAAGCCGTAAGAAGTTGTAAACTATAAGCTAAATTCTTTTTTTTTTCTAATTATTATTAAGCCAAACAGCTAAAGATCACATAGTAGAAGAACAAAACAAATGATTGAAGCACTACAGTACAAATTACCCAGTGGGAAAGAATAGCATGCGGTGGCAAAGACGGTTTTCTTTTGCAGTAGGGGAATAAATTGTAGTTAGAAAATTGTATTTGGATGGTTTGTTGGTAACCTAATATGGCATAATAATGCTATTTCCTATCATGTATCCCCCGGCGCGCCCCAGATCTACCCCTTATTAGGAATTTAGGATGGATGGCCCTGGGATAGAGTGCAATAGGAGTTAGGCTCATTTACCATTATTTAAAATAGGGGTAGGCAATGGACTAAGCTGGGGTGGATTGAACTAATCCATTAACTAAACGGGTTGGGTTGGGTCCAGTACATTTATTAATTGGCCGGTTTGGGTTATGGGTCAAATGAACTTGGCCCGCCCATGACTCGCCCATTACCACCTAATGAGTGTTTTTGACGAGTTAATTTTTCAACTAATGTCTTTGTAATTTTTCAACTAAATTAAACTAGTTCCAATTCAAAGTTAGAAAATACACAACCAAGCTAATAAACGGGTAAGGTTAGGTTGGCCCATGGACGGCCTGCTTTGGGCTCATTTAAAAATGGAACAAACTTGTGTAAAACAACAGTGTATAATAATTATTGTTATGTACAAAGTGGTGCTAATTGGTTTAACTAATTGAAACATGTAAACTAATACGCCAATTAAGTTGAAAAAAATAATGGGTCACTAAATGGGCCGTTAATGGGCTAACTCAGTCTGGCTCGTTAATTTGCCGTAATGGGCTGGCCCATTATTGTCCCAGTCTATTATTGACCCGACCCTTTATTAGCCCTATTTTAAATGGGTCGATCGCTTAACCCAGTGCATATTCGGTCCGTTGCCCAACCCTAATTTAAAAGATACTACTTTTTATTCAAGCAAGCCACAAATTAGAAACTTACGTATGTATACTTCCTAAAAAAGGAATATATTACGTATTAACAGATCCATGTAACTATATACTAGCTAATATACAATAAAAAGGGAGAATCGTATGCCTAATTTGTTTAGGGTCTTCTAGTTAAGTATAACTTTCTGAAATAGAAATCTTAGGCTCCTGTTGCTCTTTTTCCCTTTGAAATACTACGAAAGCATTTCAATTTTGATAAATTTGAGACTGGACCTAACAAATAGATTATTCAATTGAATTAAGTTTAGATCTAAGTATCGTTAAGTCTATGAGATTTTAATTTAGGGCAAGTTCAGATTATTTCCTTCTGGAGTTGACTCTGGTCTATTAATGTTTGCATTTTGAGGTATTTTTACGAAATCTACCTAAGAATTAATTGAGACTAATTTTTTTAACAAAAAAAAAGAAGATTCATAATAAAAAATCACAGTCTAATTAAAATAAAGTTAAACATCAATATAAGCTTTTATCTCTAAAAAGTTAATCGTAAAATGATGCTATTAGTTTGGAGAATAGGCCCTGTTCTTTTTTGCGATTGGAAGGATTAACTTTTTAATGATTCTTACAACTCCTTATCTCTTCTCACAGTTTCTTACATTTTTTTATAACTTCTTATATCTTCTTACAGCTTCTGATATTTCTCTATAATTTAGAGTCGCATCTTATCAAGAAAAAGAAAATGCCCTAAAGATCTAAAATTATAAAGGAAGCAACTATTTTCTGTCCCGATGTCAGGAAATTGGTAGTTGAGCACACACAAACAAGCCTTTCTAGAAGATGCATCCTCAAAAAAGGACAGAAGAAATAGGGCTATGTGTTGACTATTGACAATCCACAAGGCCGATGCTGCTCGCGGCACATTCTATTAATAGATAAAGAAAAAAGAGAAAACTGGGGAGTAGCTGAGGAGGTTCAATCTGATTGGAGACATATACTGCTCAATTAGATAGGTTGGAGATGACCTTTATTGGGCCAAATTATGGATTGACCGTCCAAGTTAGCCAAGTGGTCATCACTATTACTCTTCTGCCTCTTTTCTTATTCATTCTTGTATACAGCCACAATAACTTTCAGGTAAACAATATTTTTATTTTGCATTCTTCTATCATTGTCAATCTAGTCCATCTTTGAGGAATTCTTGAATAAAATCAGCGTAAATGTAAGATGTGTTATGGAAGTTGTCTACTATTTCTTGTATCATTTTGCTTGCTGCTCATTCCTCTCCAGACTGTCCCAAGTAGTTACATCGACAGATAGCAATAGAGCGAGTACGTGGTGGGTTTAGCCACACCCTTATTCATATCCATTTTTAAAATAAATATTCATACTCATACCCATACCCATATCCATACCCATCGAATGTTGTAAATCTATAACCATACCCATGCCCATTGGTTATAGCGGATTTATTCGAGTACGTATTGACAAAAAAGAATTAAACCTATTTCGTACCTAGCCATATTTGACATCAAAATCGCAATATGTCACATTAACCCCAATGTTCTAACAACATATAATATCACGTCGAATACAACTAGAAGTTTGCCAATCAAAGTAATAAATTAGAACCTGACAATTACAGTTTCTAACAAAATATCTCATTAAATTCTTGAATATTGTACAACTCAAAGCAACAAGCAAAATATCCAAGTATAAGTAACAAATTAGAACTTTAAATAAATGAATACGGGTTTTGTATGGGGCGGATATGAGGCGGGTACCGGACGGGTATTAATAAAACGGGTATAGAGTGAATAGAACCTATACCTATACTTGTACCCATACCCATACCCATTTTAACGATACCCATCCCATACCTTTTTCTTTTTTTTTCACCACCCATACCCATTAGGTCAGATTTTGCAGGTTCTATATGAATACGAATTTTCCCCCCCCGCCCTAGTTACATCCTCCATCTCTGAATTTATACTATCAAGTAATTTTCTTCTTCTTAAATGACAAGGCCACCATGACAAAGTAACTGAAACAGGAGGGGTTCCAGAATCATGAAATAACAAATTATTTTCAGTTTAGTCTTAATCTGATGGCTAAATAGTAAGTACATAGCCTCAAGTTAAGTAATATTTTTCCTTTTGTGTGATTGGTCAATGTTCCTTAATTGAATAGGATATAAATATACACACACCACACACACACATATATATCGTAAATGATTAAAATTATATTGTAAAAATCAAAGAAAAGTTTTTAAATATTAAGAAACATAATGAACTGCTGTAAGGCTTCTTTAGTTGGTTCTTTGTCGTCTACTACTTTTTTTTTTCTTTTTTCTGGGGGAGGGGGGCCAGAGTTGAAGAAATTAAATTAAAGTTAAACAATTTTATGTTCTATTGCACATTGTAGCCATCAATCTCCATCTCTTTAGATGTTCTGAGATATAATTTTCCAGCCAAAGCCCCGACGATACATGATTTTCGGTGACATACTCCAGGTTTACAGCGAGTAGTCCAAAACCATTTTAAAACAACAACCCCATAACTGGCGACAACTTCCAGTGTCGGGACTCGAGGAAGAGGTTGTACCTACAAAATTTTTTGACAATTGACAATATTAACAGCGATAGCCTTTGCCCGCATAAATCTCACCGGACAGGTAACCATACCAACCAGCCTTGTGAGGGGAAGGGGGTCTCTGGAGGAAGAACTGATTCAGAAGCTCAATGTTCATGGTGGGCAATGCGTTACCGGAAAACTGATATTTTGGCCGACGATAATGCATCGAAGACGACAGCAATGGAGGAGGGAGGGTTGCCTTATTTCTTTATAATATATTTATAGTTTGATTTCCTAGTGGGTGATCAATTGGATTAACAAGCACATCCAATTTAATTATTTGGTTTACCAAACTTTATGAATATTTTTTGGTTTTAAATCTATTTTTCAATCCAATTAAAAATTTAAAGCATGAAGGGTGATGATTAAATCAAGACACATATATGATGTAAATTCACTCAATTTATCATGGTTATCATATAGCGATAATGGCTATAACTTTTTGCATATATATATATATATATATATATATATATATATATATATATATATATATATATATACACACACACACACACACACACACACACACACACACACACACACACACACACACACATATATATATATATACATTCACATACACACACACACACACACAAATATATACACAAATGTATGTATGTACACACACACACACACACACACACACACACACACACACACACACAC
>JACYFF010031952.1:22819806-22847747 GCA_017589665.1 Selenicereus undatus | reverse complement strand
GTCTCTGATCCGGCTTGACCCTCAAATTGAGGGTACCCAACTATGATGAGGGTTGGGCTTGGGTAAAGGTCTTGACCCTCAGACCCGGCCCGCTGACCCTCATTTTTTTTAAAAAAATTAAAATTTAAAATTTAAAAAAGATATTTTCGGTTTTATTTATTCAAAACTTTTTTGCTTTCACTTTCCCATCTCTACTTAGCATCTTCCCCCTATTCACCTCACTAAATCTCACTGGTTCGTAACCTTCTAATGCTTCCTCTCAAATATTTAGAGTAGTTATTTTAGTGAACTAATCAGTCTATTGGTTTAATGACTAAATTACACGTTAGAGTATTTGTAGTTGCGGTACGCTTCATTGGAGCATTATATCATCATTTGACCTTTTTTTTGTAAGATGTTTAATGTTGACCTTTATAATAAAAAGAAAACCTAGTGAAAAATCACATTTTATATATCGGGAGGTTTGAGGGCCAGGTCTGACCCGATGACCCGAGGGTACCAGCAGGGTCAGGGTTAGAGTTAAGGATATACCGACCAACATGAAGGTTGGGTTGGGTCAGGGTCAGGGTCAAGAAAATCCTATCTGTCGACCCTCATGACCCGAACATTAACCCGACCCGACTCTTAATTTGATCAGGTCTATGCAACGGTGAGCCTATTTTTTCACTTTTTTAGCTCACCAGTGGGGCCGACCTCCTCCACATTAGCTTTTGAGCTAACTTTTTGGCTCATAGTCTCCCTTTCTATAATGCAAAACTCACCACTTTTACTCACCAAATAAAATAGTACCTATGGACGTTACACCTAAACATATTTTGTTAGTTTAGTTTCTATATTTTGCTTTGTTACTTAGCTTTATTATTTCTGTGAAAAATAATTCGCACATAATAATTTGGTACACAATTAATTAATGGCTCTTAATTTTTTTTAAAAAAATAATACAAGTGGTTGAATTTAACAAAAAAAAATCACACATGCTTGAATAAAAAAATTACAAGAGTTCGACAAAAAATAAAAAAAAATGCATTGATTAGCGTTCCACTTAAAAAACAACATACATGGTGGAAATGAAAAGAAAAATTACTAGAATTCGGTTGAAAAAAATACATTGATTAGGACATTCAACTAAAAAAAATACAATACTTCAACATTTAAAAAAAGTTACATTATGAGGACTATTCAACTATCATCTCTATCGCCGGCCCAAATTCCGCTTCCATATTTCCTCAATCAAGTCACTTTGAGATATGCATGTGTGTCAGAGTTGAGCGTTTCTTTTGATCTTTGAAAGTACGTCTCATAGTATGAATGGTGCTCATAGTTAACAATTGGCTTTAGGGCAGTACCCTCCAACAATGTCGTAGTCAAATGTAAGCTCGTAGTCATTCTGCTGATCCTCGGCAATCATGTTATGGAGTATGACACATGTTCTCATTATAACAATTATGTCTTTTTCCTCCATAAGACGAGTAGGGTCATGTACAACGGTGAATCGAGTTTGTGACACACCAAAGGCTCGCTCAACATCCTTCCTAGGTGACTCTTGATGTTCAGAGTTTTTTCTTTTGCCATTGTGGAAGTTGGATAGTTTTAACAAATATTGTCCATTTCGGATAAATTCCATCTAAAAGAAAATATCCTATTGTGTAGTCATGGTCATTGACTACATACTCATATTTAGGATCCCGATCTTTACACAACTCTTGAAAATGGGTGGGCGGTCAAGAATGTTTATGTCATTGAGACTTCCAGGCAAACCGAAAAATGTATATCATATCCAAAGGTTGTATGATGTAACAGCTTCAAAAATGACAGTTGGCACTTTATAAAGTTTCTTTTAAAATGATGTCTTCCGAGCTGCTAAACAACTCTTCCACCTCCCAGTGCATGCGATCAATACTTCCTAACATACTGAGAAAATCATAAGCTTTAACGACTTGTAATAGGCTATTAACATAGGCTTGATTTGGTTTTCACAAGTACTCTTCCCCAAATACCTCGATGACTCTTAATGCGAACTTCTTCATGCATTCTAGTGCGGTGCTTACACCAATCTTTACGTACTAATCAACGCAATTGACCTCTTACCATGAGCAAGCATTAATATGGTTGTGGTAAACTTGGTTCATGGTGTCAGTCCTCGCCTTTTGGTCTCATCGTACCTCAACTGAAAGTACTCAAAATGATTTCCAAGCGCCTCCACAATGTGGGGAAATAAGTGCCTCCGCATTCTAAATCCGCAAAGAAAATGACGTTCGTTGTAGATTGAATCGTTTTTGAAGTAGTCTTTGTATAAGCAATCATGGGCAATTTCTCTATCTCTCTTAATACATCTTTTCTTTAGTCGACACCTGGATACCGAAGGTGTCAACTCTATTGCTGTTTGTCTAAGTTGTAGAAGGAACATCATATGTTTTTGCGCTTATTGTTGATGATGGAATAAAGACCCGACAACGGGCAAAATGATATCATCATTTAAATCATTGATTACAAAACTCAAACCATCTGGTGAAGATGAGGAAGACGAGGAGGAGGATTCTTCCACAAGGGAAAGCTTCCCAACATTGAAATTATCTATTATAAACGGCTTGTGTAGCATAATAATGATTAAATAATTTGTGGAAGAGTAATCATTTGGTAAACAAGAGGCATGCCCATTTTCATAAATTCATATCAGAACATGATTATATCATTTAATGTCTAAGACAACACATGGTAAATAAAAGTTACACAATAAGATCTTGCAACTGAAGATGAGCTATGTAGTTCTTGTAATCTATCTAATAGAGGGGGGGGGGGGGGAGACATTACTCATTTGATGATGAATGCCCCCAATCTCCTCCGTCTAATTTTTGCTTTCTTTAGCTCATAATAAGCGGCATCTTCAGAAGTCATCATTAAGGTGTCCAACATCATTATTTTATCCTTATGGACCCTCAGCTTATGTTCCTTCAGCATCAACTTGTGAGCCTGTTATTCATCCCGTACGTGAATGGCCTACTTTGCTGCTATTGCCTTTTCGCTAACTACAGTTATCAAATCTTTGAACATTTGGCTCATATCACTGTTACTAGTGTTAAACTCCTTGAACTGGCTAGTGACTAACTCAACAACAATGTTGTTAGCCTTTTCCTTGACCCTTCTCTTTTGCAACTTTCCTTCCCTCAGGCCAGCCACTCCTACCCACACCTTCACTTCCTGCCTCTTTGGTGTCGGGATTAGACCTTTTGACGATCATGACCCTAAGTTAGGTGGAACAAAGGTCGTATTTCATTTGGGTTGGTCCTTGAGCATCTCATTCCACCAAGTCAAACTTTTCCCTGTACATTCTTTGTATAACTTGCGGGCCTCGTTCAAGATCATAACCTCGTTCAACCCACTTTGATTAATACGCTCCACTTCCTAGACAATACCCGCCCATTTACTGCCAAGTGGGGAGCACCGACCCCATCAGCCATTGAGTACCTTCCAAGTATGCATCGAGGCCCTTCGTGGGCAGTGCACATTGAAATTGGAGGCCACCCTAACCGAGAAGTCAGACTTCTTTTGGTCATCCCCTGCAATAGCGTTTGTGCTTATGTTAATAGAAGCACATATTAGCTGTTGATCCTCTTCAATAGTCCACTTTTTTGCACTGATAACTACACCCTCTACTGCTTCCTCCACACCCCCCTCATTAGTACTCGAGTCAACATCCATCTCGAAGTTCCCTAACCCGGACATCAATCCGGCTGGTGTGGATGCGGGTATGGAGTTGCTCCTCCCTCCCCTTAAAAGTAATTTGGGTTAGGTGGTGGTGGAGGTTGGTATAGAGGGTAATACGGGTACTCAATATTAGGCATATTTTGGGCTTCATTATGTGGTAGGAGTTAACAACGTGGATGATAGTCACGTGGATTTTGAATTAAGCCACCACTTGGATTCCTCAGGTTAGGTTGTGGTGGATAATATGGATGGTACAGCTGATGGTGATGGTTTGGTCATAAATATGGGGGATAAGACGTGTGGACATTAGTTGGAGTAATCGGGCTAGTACTACTCCCCCCAATTTCGGGTAAATTGTCTCCCTCAAGTAAGCTAATAAATGATGGGAGACTATTAGGATCCATATTCGAGGTACAATTAGGACCTACAAGTATACATAATCAATCGTATTAATATATTATTAATTAGTCATATAAGTTTTACGTAAAGAGATTACAAAATTTATTAACATATTAAATTGTATCAAGTTATAGAAAACCATATTAACATATAATCATATTCAAAACTATATTTCCTTAGTCAATGTCATATTAATTATTTTTACTAACATGCCAAAACTTAATATATAATTAGTCATATTCATTTTAGTTTTACTACTTGAATTCTATAAATCAAGTCATGTTCAATTCAGTTAGGAAATTTATGTAACATATAACCATGTCATATTTTATGAATCAAGTCATATTTTATGTAACATGCCAAAACTCAGTAAACTAAATTATTTTTACTAACATGACTAAAAATTTTACCTTCACATATCAAATTGCTTAAATAGTCTTACTACTTGAATTTTATGAATCAATTCACATTCATTTTAATTAGGGAATTCATATTAACATATAACCATGTCATATTTTATAACATATTGTCATATTTTTCAATTCTAATTTCATTAACATGCCAAAACATATTTCATATAATCACATAATAATGTCATCTTTACTAACGTATTCACATAATGTTTACTATAAAGCCAATTCATACAATCATATCATCTTTACTGACATGGAAAATCATATTTTAATTATAAAATTTAACCTAAATTATAAATTTTAATTTAACCGTAATTACTAACTACTTATAAATTTCAAACTTCTCTTTTCCTTTTTTTAGTTTATAAAGTATTTCAAATAATTTAACTAGCATACCAAATCTTAATAAACTAAATAACTTTTACTAACATGCCAAAGCTTAAATAACCAAATCATTAACATGTAAAAAATTTAAAAATCTAACTAATCAAGTTATATAATCATGCCAATAACATTGTATACATGTAATCTAACATGTGAAAAACATAATTAAATTTAATTAACACACCAAATATATTTAAATTTATTCATATTAATTATTTTAGATACTAACATATATACTAACACATAAAATAATTTTCCAACATCTTAAAAATTATTCATACTCCTAATTTTGTTCACTTCTTTCTTGATTGAAAGCATCTCTATATTTTCTACAAAGAGAAACAAAATTTAGGAAATCAAATAATAAATTTGAATTACAAAATTAAGTACTTAATTGAATAAAATTACAAATACTTACTAGATTTCTTCACTTCTTTTTGGATGAAATAAGTAACAAAAATTAACCAACTTGTTGAGAATTTTGATAGAGAAAGAGAAATCAAGAACTTTGTGTGCTTGATTTTGGAAAAATGGAGGTGTATTGCAAGAAATAAATTCAACTAACAAAAAAAAAAAAAAAAAAAACTCAAATAGGCCATGTAGCCGTTGCCCAATGGTTACAATCAGCCTTTGCAGCAGATCCAGCCCATTTCAACTTTTTCCACTTTTTAAATTCCATGTAATGGTAAAACAAAAAATCTCAGGCCAAGGACTGAAACGACGTCGTTTCAGTGCAGATGACGACAAAAAAAAATGCTTCGCGGGGTGCCTCGAGCTGCGAACCTTCGAGCCTATCACTCGCATGCCAACCAAATTTTTGGGCTCCCGAGCCCAGCATTACCCATGGCCTTAGAACATGTGTACCAAGCTTGCGAGACTTGGGAAGGATGTTGACCGGCTTGTGACTTGTGTAACGAAATAGACCGCGCGGCTTGGGACAACAGCTTAGTGTAGGGGTGGCTTTCTTGTTCCTGTCCTTTACTGTTTCTTTTATTTTGCTTTTTTTAAAATTTAATTTGATTTTTCCTTTTTTTGCTAAAAAATGTTGTGTTTTGTGGAAGTGGGTTTATGCCAAATATTTTTTTTTTGCGGTGACAATTCAACTAGCTTAGTGCAGATGATGATTCAACCATCAACACACAATTTTACTAATGACAATTGAGAGAACATTTGGAGTAGTAAAGGGCAGATAGAAAACATTGGCGGACAGAATGCTTTAAATAAGAGGAGAGCAGTACGTTGCGATAATAGTTGCTTGTAGTACTATCCACAATTGTACTATTCCATATAAAAAGTGCATAACAATTTTTGTAAGAGATCAAAATATGGATAAACCTCCCAATGTTCAATTGTACGGTGATAACAACCAAATTGAAGTGAATAAACTTAGGGTTTGTTCTTTTCGTTAGGAAATAGATGTTGGTAAATGGGCGAAATTGGTTAAAATTGTTGGAAGTAGGTTGGAGTAGGTTGAAGTTTGTATTTTTTGTTGAAGTTGGTAGAAGTGGGTTGAAGTTGATTGAAGTTAGTTAAATTAGATTGAAGTTGGAAGGAGTTAGTATATTTTTTTTTGGTATGATGGATAGAAGTTGGTTAATGTTAAAAAATGGGAATAATTTTTTTTTGGTTTAATTTTTGTCGTAATATTTCTCAAAATTTAAATCGTAATTAAATTTTGGTAAATTTATAGATTGAATTCGTTTTAGTAGTTTAATAACTGTTGTTGTAAATATTAATATACGCGAACAACTTTTAAATTATTTATGACTCTTTGCATCAAAAAAATTATTTATGATATTTTTTAATGTATTAATTGAAGGAATTTTTATATGTATAGTTTTACATAATAATTTACAAATTACTACTTCAATACACCAACACAAAAAAAAAAAAAAACAAACAACTGTAGGGTATATTTTTTTTTGGTTGAAAAGATAATTAGTTTTCAAATCATAATTTATAAATTGTGAAAATTTTGTTGTAGATTGGTTAAAGTTAGTTGAAGTGGGTTGAAATTAGTTAAAGTTAGTTGAAGTTCGAATTTTTTTGTTAGAGTTGATAGAAGTGGGTCAAACTGGGTTAAAGTATGTTAAAGTTGGTTGATGTTGGTAAAATGAGATTTACCAACGAAAAGAATAGGCCTTTAGGGATGCAAATAGTGGGAATGCTTTTGTTACATACAATTTGACTATTTCATATATGATTCACATCGAAACTCAAACATTCATGGAATCTTCTACTATAATTTTAAAAGCATGCTAATTTATTTTTTCTATATTGGCATATGTAGACCTGTCAGTTCGGGCGGGCGAGTTAAATACGGGTCGGGTGTATTCAGGTTCGGGTAAAATATGGGTCGTATGTATTTTAGGTTCGGGTAAAATACGGGCGGGTGTATTTCGGTTTTACGGGTTTTGGATCAACCCAACTGGTTTAGAGTGCCTTTTCTGCGAGTTATTTTTCTTTTTTTAAAATAAAAATTTTTGCATATTTATTACTCAAAATTGTCATTATTTAATGAAAATGCATAATAATTGTAATTTCTCAAAAGAATATTAAAGTATTCAAACATTTTATTATAATATATGAACATCTTGTATGGGCGGGTAAAGAATTAAGCCTTACTTGATTTTCAGTAGATCGACCCGTACATTGAAAGAAGGTTAATAGTGGGTCAACCATTTATTGAGCAGCCCGTCATAGAGCATTTTAAGGAGTAGTAGCAGTTTCACCGCTAATAACTTATTTAATGATTTAATATTTTTATTAACTAACCTACCAATGTCCAATCAGGTAAAACTTTATTAATGGACTGACCCCAATACGAATACGACTAGTCGTTTTTCTACTGTTAGTATCATAGTTTAAGACTAGTCAGAACGAAAACCAAATAAAATTAAATAAAAGAGGTATAAGATATTATCTTGCAGTTATAACATCAAAAATTTAAATTATTACAAATTAATTAATTTTAAAAAAATTAGACAAATTTGTTTAACAAACTATATAATGGTATGACTTTCGCATTTTTAATGCTTTTGTTCTTTTAAATTAACTTTTTAAAAAAGATTAGATAGTTATTCCATGCAATTTTATACCTATTTTTAACATTTTTTCATTTAAAAGTTGTGCACAGTTTTATTTTCAAAGAATGGAGAAGAAAAAAATAAGGTTATTATTGTGTAATTTGTAAATAGATGCAATAGTTATATAATGTCTTTTCAAAATACTCAATAAAAATGACTAACCATTATTGTTAAAAGAGATAAATTACAGAAAAATAAAAACTAAGGACATAATGTTCGGGTCGGGTTTGACCCGCTAATTTGCGGGTTTTTCAGGTTCGGTTTATTTCGGGTTCGGGTCGAGAAAATCGTGTTCAAAACCCAAAATTTTCGAGCGGGTTCGGCTCGGATTTTCAGGTCGGGTCAATTTTTGATAGGTCTAAACACCATGGTCCGCACACGATGGCCCAAAACCATTAAGATAGCACCAAGAACAAAGCAAACTGAAACAATGTGAAGGCTTGACCTTGGATCCAGATCAATTTCTCGCATAATCGACACCAAATAGCAAAATTCTCACTTGAAATAAAAGGAAACTTGAGGCAACTACAGAATGTGAGAGTCTAACAACTAATCTGGAAATCAAATAAGAAGAAAAGGAACAAAATAGAAACTAATTAAAAATTGAATATGCTAGTACACTACTCCCCTTCCAACTGATTGTCTTGCGTTCAATTTATAACCCACCATCAAGCCTTAGCCACAATAAATTACGAAATTGAAGCCCCATTGTAACTGATCTTGTATCTGCTTCCATTAATGTCATTTATTCACCTAACTTGATGAAGAGAGATGGACATGATGCTAATAGCCTAGGCAAAATGAAGGTAATGAAGGGGGTATGGAGGAGCTTGAAGAAGAATAATGAAGGAAAAAGGTGGGGTTACTTCATGGGATGATGCAACAGATAAAAAGGAGAAGAGGAAAGAGAAACTAGAAGGAGGATGAGGGGAATTAAAGAGCACATGAAGCGCATATGAACTGGGAAAGAAAGAGAGCAATATTGAGATAGGAAGAGGGCCAAAATGCCTGGGCCGAAGGTCTGGTCGCCTGTTTGCACTAAAGTGCAGTCTTTTTGTCATTCCTTTATACCTAATTTGCAATCTAAAGAATTATTATATTTAGATTTTTATTTGATTTTATTTGATTTTGTAGATGATGAAAAATATTATAATATGAAAAAAAATGGTGCAAAGATGAAAAAATGGATGCAATGAACAATTAGGTCAGGAACCCAAACATTAACCTCAACCCATTCCTTACTCTAGCCCAAAAGCAAGAAAAGGAAAAGTATAAAATAAATGAAAATAAACCATACCAGCCCCCTCCATTGTGCCTCGCATGTGATTGCTGATTCCCGCCTCTTGTACTTCTTTCTCTCCCTTCTCCTCCTCAGACAAACCTGATACCACCACCTTCTGCAATTCTGTCTTATTCGGGTTTCATCCACCACGCGACACCACCATCTCCAAACTTATCCTCCATCATCTTCCACACCAAAAATTCTTGTGCCTTCATCATCTGATCCCTCCACCACAATGATACAAGCTGATTATAATCATGTGAGGGATGCATGACTCTGGGCGGGAATTGAGGAAATTAGTTGTTTGTTTGGCTAGTTTGTTATGTCAGTTAGAGGAGAGAGAGAGAGAGAGAAATTAGCAACCTCTGTAATAAGAGGGGAAGTCACTATGAAAAGCAGGGCATCGAAGAATGAAATAGAAAATCTCTTCTCCCTCTATCTTCTTGTCTCTCTAAAATTTCTTTTGCTTTCCCATAAGATCATTAAGCTGTATCATTTGGTATCAGAGTCTCATCTTGGGCCTGAATTCTTGACATTCCAAGATCCTGACATCACATTGAATTCCTTTTTCTTTTTCGATCAAGTGGCTAGTACCTCTACTCGATCCAGCTTCTTACAATCAAACACCATTGTTCTTTCAATTCGATTATTGGTTTGCATCCCCAATAATCAAGCTCAAACCCAAAGTTTCAGGATCTGTTACTTTTGAGCTAAGCAATGGCGGTATCAGACAACACTAGATCAAATGAAAATCGCAGATGGGAGGAATTATACCAACAAATGCAACGCTCCATGGAAGAATTTAAAGAGGAGCAAGGACGTGTTAATAACCAGATTCGGGAGCTAATCACGGGCCTAAGCAGACAGGTATTAAAGATTGCTAATAGTGCAGTAACTATTGGAGAAGTATCTTTTGGTAATTCTCATCATCCTTTGTCTAGACTTTCTAGAATTGACTTTCCCAGATTTGATGGGGAAGAGGTACAAGGGTGGGTGTACAGGTGTGAGCAATTTTTTGAAGTCGATAACACTGCTGAAAATTTGAAGGTTAAGATTGCTTCAATACACCTGAGTAGTAAAGCTTTGTTGTGGCATCAATCTTTTATAAAACATAGAAGCGAGAGTGGTTGGCCTAAATGGGAAGAGTACAAGATGGCTATTAACACTAGGTTTGGGGCTAAACCTTTTGATGTCCCACTGGCAGAATTGATGAAACTTAAGCAATCTGGGACGGTAGAGCAGTATCAAAATTTTTTTGATGCCTTGTTAAACAAAGTTGAATTACCAGTAAATCATGCTATTAGCTGCTTCTTGAGTGGATTGAATGATGAAATCCAACACATTGTGAGAATGTTCAAGCCACAGACACTGCATGATGCTTATTGTCTCGCTAAATTACAAGAGGCAAACCTTGCTTCTATTGCCAGGAAGACTAAGCCCATCTTGGACAAACCTGCATCTTACACAAGAACTGTGGGGTCCGGATATAAATCCTTTCAGTCTTCAACCCCTACACAACAAAAGTCCAGTTACAATCTCTCTTCCCAAAGAAGCACTCTAGGCTCTAGCACGGGGTCTGTCACTTCTAGACCAAGGATTACAGGCAAGTCCTTAAGTCCTAAGGACATTGAGGAAAAAAGGGCAAAGAATTTGTGTTTCTTATGTGAAGAGAAGTATTTCCCTGGCCATAAATGTCCGGCTCAAGTATATAGGCTGGAAGTGATTGGGGAAGAGGATGTTGGGGAGGAGGAGAGTCAGGAGCAAGCTGCGGAAGTAGTGGAAGAGGGAGAGGCACTGATACAGGATGAAGTTCCTCAACTGTCTTTGAGTGCTTTGAATGGGATTAGCACCTACTATACTATGAGGGTCACTGGCAAGGTCGAAAACAGTCCACTACATATTCTATTGGATTCAGGAAGCACCCATAACTTCTTGGATATAACCACAGCTAAGAAACTTCATTGTGAAATCAGGAAAATTCCTCCGTTGCAGGTAGTCATAGCCAATGGCCAAGAGCTGAATTGCAACTCAATGTGTAAAAACTTTTCTTGGACCTTGATGGTGGAAAGTTTTTCTACAGATGTGATGTTGGTTTCATTGGGGAGTTGTGAAATGGTTTTGGGAGTCCAATGGTTGTCTAGTTTAGGCCCCATTTTGTGGGACTTTGAGAAGTTGAAAATGGAGTTCCATTATAAAGGGAAGATGGTGATATTGAGGGGTACACAGAAGTCTGAGCTTGAGTGGCTGGAAGGGAAAAAATTCCAGCAGGCTATGCACAAATCTGCTCAGATGTTTGCACTTCAGGTACAGCTCGTATCAATACAGGCTTCCCTAAATGCAGCTGCAGTATCTGAACCAGAATTGCAAAGACTATTAGATGAGTATGCTGACATATTTTCGGAGCCAAAAACTTTACCCCCATGCAGGAACTATGATCACAGGATTGTCCTTAAGCCAGGTACTTCTCCAATCAATGTCAGACCCTACAGGTATCCTGCATTGCAAAAAGATGTTATAGAAAAAACTGTCCAAGAAATGCTACAGGCGGGGGTGATAAGACCTTCACACAGCCCCTACTCTTCTCCTATTGTTTTGGTGAAGAAAAAAGATGGCTCATGGAGGTTGTGTGTGGACTATAGGCAATTGAATAAACATACAGTTTTGGACAAATTTCCAATTCTAGTTATAGAAGAACTCTTGGATGAATTACATGGAGCTGAGTATTTTTCTAAGATTGACTTAAGATCTGGCTATTGGCAAGTGAGAATGCACCAGGAGGACATTGCAAAAACAGCTTTTAGGACACATGAAGGGAATTATGAATTCATGGTCATGCCTTTTGGGTTGACTAATGCTCCCTCTACTTTTCAAGCCCTCATGAACCATGTGTTTAACCCATACTTAAGAAAGTTTATTCTTGTCTTCTTTGATGATATACTTGTGTATAGTGACTTTTACAACCACCATCTGCAGCATTTAAAGATCACTTTTGAGGTATTAAGGCAACATACTCTGTTTGCCAGGATGAGCAAATGCATCTTTGGGGTGCAAGAGGTAGAATATCTTGGGCATATCATCTTAGCTAAAGGGGTGGCCACTGATCCAGCAAAGGTAGCAGCCATGAAGGATTGGCCTGTACCCTCAACAGTGAAGCAACTTAGGGGATTTTTGGGATTAACGGGGTACTACAGAAGATTTGTGAAAAATTACGACCAACTAAGTAAGCCACTCACTGAGCTATTGAAGAAGAATGCCTTTAAATGGGATAAGGAAGCACAACAGGCTTTTGAACAACTGAAAACAACAATGGTTTCAGCCCCTGTCTTGGCCATGCCTGACTTTTCTCGACCTTTTGTGGTAGAAACTGATGCTTCCGGGGTAGGTATAGGGGCTGTCCTAATGCAAGAAGGCCACCCTATAGCTTATTTTAGCAAAGCATTGGCTCAAAAACATCAACTACTATCTGCTTATGAAAAAGAACTTATGGCCGTGGTGTTGGCAGTAGAAAAATGGAGACCCTATCTGTTGGGAAGACACTTTGTTATTAAGGCTGATCATTTCAGTCTCAAGTATATTTTGGAGCAGAAAATATCTACTGCATTCTAGAGTAAATGGTTACCTAAGCTAATGGGGTATGACTATGAGATCCTGTACAAACAGGGCAGGGAGAATGTGGCAGCAGATGGATTATCTAGAATTCATGGGGCTCAACTCTTAACTCTCACGCTCAGCACCCTCAATTCTGACCTCCTGTCTTCTATCAAGGCTTCCTGGTCCCAAGATAATTTTTTGCAACAACTTATCCTGTCACTTTCTGCAGGTCAACAACATCAAAAGTATACTTGGCAACAAGGAGTTCTGTATAGAAAAGGAAAAGTTGTGGTCGAAAATGTTCCAACCCTGAAACAACAGCTGCTGCAGCTATTTCATGACTCTCCCACCGGGGGGCATTCGAGAATGGAGGTAACTAAGAGAAGATTAGCTAGTTTACTATATTGGAAGGGGCTTAACAAGGATGTCAAGAACTATATTAGGGCCTGTGTGATCTGCCAAAGAAACAAACCTGACCTGACTACCCCAGCAGGCTTGTTGCAACCCCTACCTATCCCTAACGCAGTATGGGAAGATGTCTCTATGGATTTTATTGAGGGATTGCCTAAATCAAGGGGAAAGGATACCATCTTAGTGGTGGTAGACAGACTAAGCAAATATGCCCATTTTTTAGCTCTGTCCCATCCCTTTACAGCTGCCACCATAGCTCAACTTTATTTTGAGCACATTTTCAGGCTGCATGGGTTGCCAAAAACTATTGTGTCTGATAGGGACAGAATTTTTCTGAGCAGATTTTGGCAAGAACTCTTCTCCTTGATGAGAGTTTCACTGCATATGTCTACCGCCTATCATCCACAAAGTGATGGGCAAACTGAAGTGGTAAATAGGTGTTTGCAGGGGTTTTTGAGATGTATGACTGGGGAGAGGCCAGTTGAATGGGCCTTGTGGTTGCCGCTAGCAGAATGGTGGTACAATTCAAATTGGCATTCATCAATTGGGGTCACTCCCTTTGAGGTGGTGTATGGACAACCACCAACTATACACATACCTTACCTAGCTGGGGATAGTAAAGTCGAGGCAATTGATAGGAGTTTGAGGGCCAGAGAGGACTATATTAAAATGCTGAAGTACCACCTGGAGAAGGCACAAAGTAGGATGAAACATCAAGCTAACAAGCATAGGATGGACAAGGTCTTGGATGTGGGAGATCTAGTATATGTCAAGCTACAGCCATATAGGCAGCAGTCTGTGGTTCACAGGACCTCTCAAAAATTGTCAGTAAGGTTCTTTGGACCCTTTCCTGTGATGGCTAGGATTGGGGAAGTTGCTTACAAGCTGCAGCTCCCTGACCACTCTAAAATTCACCCGGTCTTCCACATTTCCCAACTTAAAAAACATGTGGGGGATAGACCCACCCAGAGCACTTTACCTGAGGTAGATGAGGCTGGATTGATGGCTGCGATACCCATTGCAGTGTTGGACAGAAAGCTAGGCAAACAAGGTAACAAGGTTGTAGTGTATGTACTCATACAGTGGTCTATAGGTTCTAAGGAAGAAGCTACATGGGAGTTATACTCAGACATTGAACAAAGGTTTCTAGCTTTTGACCTATCAGCTTGAGGACAAGCTTCTCGAAGGGGAGGCAGTTGATACAAGCTGATTATAATCACGTGAGGGATGCATGACTCTGGGCAGGAATTGAGGAAATTAGTTGTTTGTTTGGCTAGTTTGTTATGTCAGTTAGAGGAGAGAGAGAGAGAGAGAAATTAGGAACCTTTGTAATAAAAGGGGAAGTCAATATGAAAAGCAGGGCATCGAAGAATGAAATAGAAAATCTCTTCTCCCTCTATCTTCTTGTGTCTCTAAAATTTATTTTGCTTTCCCATAAGATCATTAAGCTGTATCACTCAACAAATGCCAGTGCAGCACCATGTTTCATCTCCATCGTTCACTATTCTCATATCGAACGGCGTAAATTACAGGATGGAGCCTATAAATTGAAGGGTTGCGATGCAATTCGAGCAAGCTAGGGTTTTAGGATTCAAATTTTAGTTTAGTTTTAGATAGATTTAGGGTTCAATTTTGTTTAAATTTCCTCTTGAGTTTGCTCTATTTTTCCATTTCAGATATAGTTTTATTAGCCGCAAATTGATTTAATCAATTTTGATCTTCTAATCTTAGTCTAGTGATGTGATTTTTGGCTTCAAAATTCGTTGTTATTGGTTGACCCAAAGGTTTTAATTTCACTAATTATGCATTTTGTTGCTCTGTTATGTTCTAATTTCTTTGGTACCTCCATTAATGGAGTTCGGTTCGAAGCTTAGCTGAGCTACAAGCTGGGATGCCTAGTTCGAGTGTTTATCTCTTCTCCTTGCTCCTGTAGGTAATTTACATTTATGACCATTGAATTTGGTGTATTCATTTGCAGGACCGGCTTTTCGAAAAGTTCACTGCCAGGGCCATTGAATTGTTGTGCCATTAACATTTGGAGGACAAATTACTATTGAAATTTTTATATAATTCCCAAAACTTTTCATATTGGCAAATGTAAACCCAGTCTTTAAAAACTTATTTTCGAAAAATCCAAATGTGTGCATGTGATATTCTGCTCACTAGTATTACTCGAAGCCCTCTTGCATCTGGTATTAGTGCTACGTGACCAAAAATAATTAAGATTATTAAATAAATTAATACTTAATTAAGCTAATTAATTGTGTTTAATGCTTGAATCATCACCTAATTGTCCAACTCCTAATTATTCACATATTGTTCACTCACTAGAAGGAACCACTTCCGTAACACCTCAATTAAACTATATCACTAGTATAATTTTAGAATTAAAAGTTGAATTAGCAAAAAGTAAGGCTGAAGTTAAGGAGATTCAGAAGCAGTTATCTATAATCCATCTTTCTTTAATTAATGAAGTTAGACATAGTGAAAAATCAACTTTAAGTATTAGTACCCCATTCCAGCATAAATATCCTTTCCAAAACCCAAAAAACAAAAATTTATTTCCTTTGCATGATATAAAGATCCAAAAAGACATAGGAGAAAAATCAGCTGAAAAATCATATGAAATGGCAAAGAAAGAAAGAATCAGATGAAGTATAAACAGTATAATCTGAAAAAATTACAAAACTTATTTGATAAAGAACAAAACCTGGAAGAATTAAACAAAATTATGGCGCAATAGTGAACAAACAAGATATATTATCTGACGATAATGAAGAGACAAATGATGTCCATTTTGAAGAAGAAATATATCAGTAGGTGAACCTAATTAAGCTTGAAGGTCTTAATGATCTACCTTTAGAAGAAATTAGAAAAAATTAAATAAGAAAAACATGGTACAATGGTATTTGATGATCAAATTAATGAGATTGGAGAAGAACTTAACATAGATGAAATCCAATCCAATTTAGTTAAAAATGTTGTTCCTAAACCTAAAGAATTTGGTGAGCGTTCTAGAAAAAATACTCAGTTTATGAGGCCTAGATATATTCTAGCAAGACGAACAACCAATTTTTCTTTTGGATTTATCCCAAGGAAAACTACGACCTTTGAAGAAATTGACCTTACTCCAATTAGCCAAACCGGATATATTTGAAACATCGTTGGAGCTCATAATAGAAAAGAAATATTTGAGCATCAAAAAATAGGCATGTATAGTGTCTTAGATCTAAATACTACATGGACTACTGCAAATTTCCTAAAGTACATCGAACATAATTTTTCTGATATTATAGCTTACTGGTCTGATTCATTAATTGAAGACAGTAAAAATGCATTAAGAATTATGGAAATGATAGCTACTACATTCAAAAATCTATGTAAGGAAACCAAAACCGAATTCATCAGAGCCAAACTTGATTCAGAAGTAAAAGCAAGAAAATAGCAAAGAAAGATTAATAACATAGAATTATAGGATATGAGGTATCTGAAAAATAACATTGCTGAATTTAGTCAATATTATTAAAAGATTAGGCATAATCAAACTTATCTTGGTATGTTCTATGACAAATTACCATATTTGATAAATTCTATAATTATGAAAAGTACATTGAATGGCTTGAGAAGATAGATGTCGTTGATACCCTTGGTTCTGGAATCTCTTATTTAAGAAAATGAGTCAATGATCAATGTCTTGATCTCTAGAAGCAAAAGAAGAGTAAGAAGCAGTTTCTAGCCTATTGGGATTCTCCCCACCAATGGGGAAAGGAACCTAAAAGGAGAAGAAAAAGGAAATTTTATAAGAAAAGGAGCTTTGATACGCAAAGGGGAGAGAAATATAAAAGAAAATATTATAACAAACCAAGTCCTAAAAAACAAAGATTTTTAGAAAAGTGACTTATTGTCTGGCAAGGAAAAACAACTGCTAATGCTGGGCATACAGAGAAGTAGGATATTATGCTAATGAATGTAAAAATAATAAGAATAAAAAGTTTATTGAAGCCTTAGGTACCCTAGATTACTTTGAGCTTAGTGAGGAAGAGGCACTAGACCTAGCCTTAAATAGCAACAAAGGAATTGTTGAAATTATACTAGACAATGAATATGAAGAAAGTGATTATGAAAAAATTAGTCATATGATAAAAAGTAGCTCGATTAGTCTTGGTGATCTTCAAGGAGAAGAGTTTGTTGTAGACAATGAGAACGAAAAAGTTAAAGAAGATTGGGCCCTTCCTATAATTCAAAAAAACATGATCTATAAAAAATCAATCTTTCAATTGATGAGTAAGTACGTATGTGAAATGATAAAAGGGGATTTAGAAATAAAAGATTGTGAGTATGATGTGGCGAAGTTAATCTCATTAATTGGGAAAATATCCTTAAGCATAAAAAAGATAGAAAGTACAAGTACATCCATATTGGAAGTGTTCAAGTTCAAACTACTCCATTACAATATTATGGCAAAGATAAAGATCTTTATGCTTTGCTCTATGATATCAGACATACCAAATTTAATGATAAAATTATTACAGGGAATAGGACCAATTTATGTAATGAATCATTACGATTCAATTGTCGACCCGGATATTATGTAAGCCTAAAAGATGAATTTGCTGAAAACCTCTTATCTCTTAAGATAAAAATAGTCGGGATGGATATGAAAAGAGGAGGATACCCATTAAGAATATTTTGAAAAATTATCTATAAATTTGATAATACTATAGATCCAAAGACTGAGGTAAATGATAGAGGCAGAAAACTTAAAAGTCTTACCCCTATGCAAAAGATCCTAAGGATTAAATCCAATCCGCACAAGATAAAGATTGATCGTTCATGGATATCTAGCTTTGCCAACCCTACCAAAATCAATAAGCAAAATGTGATAAAAATTAATCAGAATTGTAAAATTACCATTAAATTCCAATTATTAAGAAGCATGAGTGCAAGATCAGAATGGGAAGAAGGGTCTTCATCAGCTAAAGAAGAGCCTAAAGAAGATGATATAATTAGCATGACCAGTGAAATGAGTAGAATGGGTTTTGAACTTGCAAGACATAGTGTAGACCAAAGTATAAGTCTAGATAGAAAAGTCATTGGTTATAAAACAAGAACTATTAGTGAACCGATCTATGAAGATGAATTAGTCAAAGTATGACTATGGAGATATGCTATGAAGCTACCAATACAAATCCTAATAGCACCTGTATTCCAATAGAAGTGTGTTTAAAGGGATATAATAAATATGAATTGTTTCCAGAATTTATGTGAAAAAAGGCCAAGAATCCTTTACAAGGATAGCAGATAATAGCATTATGAGCCATAACAAGGCAATAGAAGGGCTATCCATAGAATTAAGGGGAGTCCAATGCATTATACATCTTCAACGGGCTGCTAATCAACCCTCTCATGGTATCATTATTGGCAATAATTTTCAGAGACTACATTCTCTATGCACACAGATTATAAACCAAATAATATTCACAATTAATGGCCACTTAGTTCCTATTGAAAAATTAAGACCTACACTCATCAGAAAATTGAGTTTACACGCAGCCAGCGTGGTGAGAAGGTAATGCCTACACATCGTGAGATAGCACTGACAATCTCACTACTTGAGTTATCTACTAAATAGTAGATTGTTGAACAATAAGCGCAATTGTGCAAAGAACTCCACTTTGATAATCCTCTAAAATTTGGGATAAAGATGAGACATTTGCAAGAATTACTTTGTTAAATCTCAATACTATTATTCGAGTTAAACAAATGGTGTGTACACACCAGGATATCCAGGAATTTGATAAAAAAAATCAAAGAACTTCTGAACAAAGGATTAATTAGGAATAGCAAGAGTCCTCACACCAGTCCCACTTTCATGGTAAGAAATCAAGCTGAAGAAAAAAGGGAAAAGCAAGAATGGTAATCAATTACAAAAAGCTTAATGATTATACTGTCTTTGATGGTTGTTATGTTTCTAACAAAATAGTCCTCTTCAACAGAATTCAAAAAGCCTCATAATTCTCGAAAATGGATCGCAAAAGTGGATACTGAAAGATAAAAAGTGGATAATAATGTCATTTGACCTAAAAAATGCAACTTAAGTATTCCAAAGAAGAATGGATATCATCTTCAAAGACCTTAATCACTATTGTTTAGTTTACATCGATGATATCCTTGTGTTTTCCAAAACCATAGAGCAGCACAAAGATGATGTCTTAGCTGTCACCCAAAGATGCATTGATCATGGTGTTATACTTGGTAAGAACGAGTGCATTTATGCTGAACAAGAGATTGAGTTTTTAGGTCTGAAGATAAAATTTAGACAAATTATTCTACAAAAGCATATTCTGGCAAAAATAGAAAATTTTCTTGAAAAGATTGAAAATAGGAATTAGTTAGAAAGGTTTCTTGGATGCCTAGGCTAAACTTCAAATTTCATTAAAGATTTAGCTAAACTAATAAAGCAATTATAGCAGAAGCTCAAGAAAAAAGTAAGTTGGACATGGACCCATAGTGATTCAAAGAATGTTCGAAACTTCAAAAAGATGTGTAAAAATATTCCTGTTCTTAATTTGCCTAATAAAGGAGATGATTTAATTCTTGAGATAGATGTCAGCAATGAGCACTGGAGTGTGGTAATCAAAATCAAACAAAGAGAAAAATTCTGCAAATATTGCAGTGAAAGTTTTAATAATACAAAGTGCAACTATCCCACGATAAAAAGAGAAATCCTTGCAGCCATAAAGGGAATTGAAAAGTTCTTAATCTCTTTAGCCCCAAAACCTTTTCTTATACGAACTGATTGCAAAGGAATACTTAGTTCTCTAAAAAAACAATATAGCAAATATGAAAGCGCAAGAGTGACTTCTGCATTGGCAGTTATGGCTTAACCAGTTTTCTTTCTCTATTAAACATATACAGAGATCAAAGAATTCTCTAACAAATAGTTTAACTCGTGAACTAGCTAATGGTGATCATCAAAGTAGAAGTCTTGCTAGAAAAGGAGGAAATCCAAAACGAAATGACATTGCCACTAGAACGGATTTCTTCTTCTAGTAAAAGCATTATGGATATTTTGAAATTCCATGCAAAAAGTAGATCACGTTTTGGTTTGTAATCTTCTACCTACCTAATAGTCCAAAGATTTTCCTTTCTAGACTTGCAAATTAATTACCTAAAGTGTCCTTATGATATCCAAGAAAAAATAAGTTATGATGTTCAAGAAAAATGATTCAATGAGTGGTATGCAGCCTGTATCGACTATTATCATAATTATTCCCATGACATTTGGAAATCATGGAGTATTATAATCTACTTTCCTGATAGGTCTAGAGTTGGTGGTTTTAGTTTTTCAACAAATTCAATATCTCTAAATAACCCAATTGTGAAAGCCTGGGAATATGGAATGGTTGTTTGCCTCATGGAAATCCCACATCTAAAGTACCCATTTTTCTCAAGACTAACTAAATTTCAACAATACATGTTCAGAAGGATCCATTACATCTCCTGGTGGACCAACAAAAATCCCATACATTAGATGCCTACATGTAGAGGTACATTGTGCACTAATTGAGTAAGAAAATAGAAAAGCCAAAGAAGCCCATTATTTGGTTCAACTAGTTGATCTAGACAATCCCATAGATCTAGACAAGAATGTTTACCATCAAATGTGGGCGTTGATCGAGCAAGCAGTAATACTAATGCACTACAGAAATACTACTTTTGCCTATCATAATGAGTTCAGCAAATATATGAAAGTAGAAGGAGTTACTTCAAAAGATGTCTTTGATTATCTCTCTGATATTGGAGTTAGAAAATTCTTATCAGAAAAAGGAAAGAAATATCTTCATGAATCATTTGAAAAATGAAATCCAGAGCATCTTTACCTAGATTAAGATTTTGATGATTATCCGAATAATGATGGACTGGAAGATATTATTGGGGAAAAAGGCATGCAAAATCTTAATAATGGTTACTAGTCTTGTCAGCATGAAAAGGCTTTGAAAAGTGGTTGCTCTATTATTGTACTATTTTGACAAGTGTCACGTCTATAAAATAAGGCATTCTACTATAGCCATGTGAATGTAACTGTAGCAATTTATAAAATCAGTGTGTACTACAGTAATTAGGACATCCTATGTATTCCAACCCCTCCATAAAAGAGGACACTAAGTGCTGAGAAGGGACGTGGTCATTTGAGCATACTCGAGCAAAATTGAAGTCGAGATTCTTCATTTCTCTATGAGCAAGCATCTATGATGATCTTAGTAGTTTAAGTCACTCTTCAATATTTCCATTGTAATATCTCAACTTTTAAGCTTTCAATAAAAGACGTTTCCCAGTAGGGAACATTATTCAATCACACCTTATGTTTTAAATATTATAATTTTTTAATTAAAGTCTCAATATCCTTTAAATTATAAAACTTGATTAGTGACTATGGTCTGAGGTAGAAAATGAAACAGATCTGTGCTGTTTAACATTTTTAAAAAGCAAAGGAAGCAAAAACCATGTAAAATGAAAAATTTAAAAGCAAAATTATGAATAACATGGAAAATGCACAAAAATTGAAATAAATAAGCCAAAAACAAAGGATGAATGACAGAGACAAACAAACATTGAAAATGATGAGAAAAAACACATTAATAGCACAACTAAAACAAAGTTTTTTCTATGGAATAAACTACAAAAAGGTATGCAGAAGATAAATAAAAACTAAACATTGAAAGTTGTGTGGAAAATAAGTTAGTAGTGCATCTAAAAAAGAAAAAAGAATAATTAAATTTGTAACCAATTCAAAGGAAGAAGTGTTAAAGGTTGAGCACCAATTCTATTAGCTTTAATGCAATATATGTTGTGGATTGAGTTAAATGTAAGAATCGAATAATCTTAGACCTACCTTACAAAGTAGGTTTGGGTTCTTAAACCATTTACTATAAAGAGAAAACTATGCCTACATTGCAACATGAGCCCAAATTCAATTGCAGTTTTGAAATTACTGGCACATATGACGTCAGCAAACTTATGCAACACTGTAAGCTTAGGCTTAGGATAAAATTTTCCACTTTGTTCTTTCTAACGTCTTGTGTATGTATATTTCTATTCATCATCTCTTTTTTTTTTTTTAACTATCTCTTATCATGTTACAAGAATATTATACTAATCTTATGAATGTTTCTTTTGATTAGTCACCCTCCAAATATTTAAAATCATCAAATGTATTAATTCACATAAAATCTATTATGTATTAAAATATAAAGCAAGTCATCTAACAAATGATGTTATGCTAATAATAAATTGTGCCTTGAAATGAGATTCTTAGTTGCTTTGGTGGCTAAGTTCTAACATCTAAAAATTTGACACATAACATCAAGTGGGATTAGAAGGTCTTTTTGTTTTAATAGATATAGAGACATGCTAAAACTGTCAACCTCACTCTAAAATATTCCTATGAAAAGTTCGCATGTACAAATAATAACAATTGGTATTTCCATATATGCATGTGTGTATGTACTGACGTGCACTTGTGCGTACACACACATACGTGCACAAACATCTCCAGAGAGTTCTATATTACTACTTTCTGAGGGAAAGAAAGTTAAGACAAAATAGAATAGGGTGCTAGATTACGTAAATACCCTCAATGACTTAGTTAGACCTTGACTTGAAATATGTGAAAGGTTTAACTCTTCCATATATGGGCAGTGAACTTTGGGCTCTTCCATATGTTGTCGCTCTCTATTCCTCTCTTTACAACTATGTCTCGCTCTATCTCTGTAAATTTATAGTTGTTTGTAAAGGGTTTCAATGAGCTCGAAGGGTGGAATTTGTAGGGGTTGAATAAAGATCTGTACATAGGTGTGAAGAAATGATTCATGTAAGTTAGGTCGATGTCCCATTGAGATGGACAAAGGTGAGAAAGAATGTTGATTATGTAGTGTCTGGTGAAGGCAGAGGACTTTAGATAAGGCTAATCAAGGTAAGAGAAGAAGCAATGATAGGATGCCAAATTGATACATTACTACAACTTACTGGATATACAAAAGTTATCTTACAGTCGGTTGTCAATGTTAGTCATTTGGTAACTTATTTGAACTAGGTATCATTGTTACTATTGTCTTGAATGGTAATTTTTTGTGGATATTTGTATTCCCTGGTTTTGTTCAATGTCTACCACAATAGCGGTTGTCTTGGGGTGTAATGTCAAATGTATAATTGCATTAGGAGGCAAGTTCAGTATAGAAAACAAATGTAGTGTTGTAGCAAGGCAAATACTCTCATGCATGATAAGTGTAATGTGTTCAGAAAACTTGTATAATAGAGAAGACATCTAAAATAGGGATTTTGGTGGTATAATGGTAGATTAGATAATGTAATATATATGAAAATTGTACGTCAAAGAAGAATATCTTTGAAAAAACTCATTAATTTGTTGAAGTGAATGTTCTTATTTATGTGTAAAGTAGGTATTGTGATTGTTTAGCTTTTTATTCGATTGTTGGTTGTAAGATAGTTGTAATGCATATTGTTGGAGGTATGCATAATGGCGGGTATATTCCATGGGGCTGTCATTTTGTGATGCTTGAACATATTGATCGAATTCCACCACTAGTGTAGTAGTAGACCTGGGATTCCTTCAATGATTTGTCTGGTTAACATAGGTGATCACTTAGCTGAACCAGTGGATGTAGTGGTGGGGATTATACAATCACTATTAGTGAAATTTTTTGGTGTAAGGTTGTGTGAGCTAATAGAATGCTATATTATCTAACATGTAAGGCGAATGCCAAGATATCAGGAAAACTAATGGGAGTGATTCCTGCACTAAGGGATTGATTGAGGAGCTTGTTGTAATAACTATATACAATGGAGAATGATTAGAAGAGGAGACGTAGTTGACAGGCGAGAACTTGTTGTATGTGTTATGGGTGAAATTTTGGAGGAAGGTGTTGATGGGAAACTTATGTATGAGGAAGTTCAAAGAAATGTATGCTAGTAAAGATGAGCAACAGGGTGGAAGAACTGAGAAGAATGGTGAAGGACACTATAAAGAGTAGTTTGGCGGAGCATGAACTATGGTACAGTTTGAGATAGGCAAATGCTAATGCTAATAGAAGGGGATATGAATGTGAGGATGATATCCAAGGGAAATGTTGAACGTGCGTATATATGTGGGTGACAAAGATGATTCGAGGAGGTGAGTAATCAATAGTGCTACAGCTTGCAATGACCTAACACGCAATAGTGATAATGGGGTGCATTGTGGCACAAGTGTGACACGCATGGATGTAATAGCACAACAGGGTTGTAAAAGAAGTGGGAATCAAGTAGCAGGAGCAATGGGAAAATCATGGATAAATGGGAGAAAGGCTGTTGATTATGTAGTGTCTACTAAAGATGGAGGACTTTAAATGAGGCTAATTAAGTAGGTAAAAGAAGAAGCAATGACAGGGTGCCAAATGGATAGATTACTACAACTGACTGGATATACAAAAGTTATGTTGTACTTGATTGTTAATGTCAGTCATGGGTAAGTTATTTGAGCTAGGTATCATTGTTACTATTGTTTCGAATGTAATTTTTTGTGGATATTCGTATTCTCTAGTTTTGTTCAGTGTCTACCACAATGGGGGTGGTCTTGGGGTGTAATGCTAAATGCATAATTGCATTACGAGGTAAGTTTGGTGTAAAAAACAAATGTGGCGTTGTAGCAAGATAAATACTCTCATGCAAGACAAGTGTATTGTAAAAAGAGAACTTGTGAAGTAAAGAAGACATCTAAAATAGGGATTTTGGTGATAAAATGGTAGATGAGATAATGTATAATATGTAAAAATTACATGCAATAGAGGAATTTTTTTGAAAACACTCATTAATTTAGTGCAATAAATGCTCTTACTTATGTGTGGAGGAGGTGTCTTTGTGATTGTTTAGCTTTTTATTCGATTACTGGTTGTGGGACAATTGTAATGCGTATTGCTGGAAGTATGCATAGTTATAATGCGTATTGTTGGAAGTATGTGTTATGAGGGAAATTTTGGAGGAAAGAGTTGATGGGAAACTCATGTATGAGGAAGGTCCAAGGAACTACACGCTAGTAAAGAGCAACACTTGGGTGGAGAAATTGCGAAGAATGGTGAAGGATACTTTGAGGAGTAATTACGAGGAGTGGTTTGGCGGAGCATAAATTAAGGAACAATTTTAGCCAGGCAAATGCTGATACTAATGGAAGGGGATATGAATGTGACGATGATATTCAAGGGAAATGTTGAACATGCGTATATATACATGGGTGGCAAAGATGATTCGATGAGGCAAGTAAGGAAGGGTGGTACAACATACAATGATCTAGCACGCAATGGTACTGATGGGGTACATTGTAGCACAAGTATGACACATGTAGATGTAGCAGCACAATAGGGCCGCAAAAGAGGTAGGAATCAAGTAGCAATGAATAGTTAGTTAGTGGAATGATATTTAGCTAAAGTAATAGAAAAGTAATTTAATTCAATAAAGTTAAATAATGTATGTGTTGTTGTGGTTGAATTTACAAGTCAGTGGTCAATGAAAGGGGTGGATGTGCAATTGAACAACGTCTATTGAGGAAGAGATTGGGAGGGGACTCCCTAGAGTTGTCAAATGACAAGGACATTTCATTGTCATCATATTGTGAGTCTAATGCAGAGGTGAATGACGGTAGAAACATTTGGCCACGATTAGGTCTCTAGGCACAAAGTTATCCCCGTAAGATGAGGATATGGAGGAAGCTAACAAGAGCGTAAGTGCATATTTTTCTATCTATAGAAGCATTTAGGCAAACTATGTGCAAGTTTACAACTATTAACCAATTTAATTACTGCAACTAGAGAGAATACAAGTAACAAATTGTGGTGAAATGCAATTGGTTATCCATTCTACAAATGTGTTAGAGGTGATAAGAACACAGAGACAATGTCTGTCAAAGATAACAAAGAGCAACATAAACATAATCTAGGAGGCCAATGTTAAACGGGGTTCAGGGAAGAAGAAACGTGAGAGCAACACCTCTTGCGTAGCTCATTGAAGGTGAAGTCCAATTGTATTTTGATCGTTCACCAAGAGACATAACTATTACCACAATCACGGATGCTACTGTTGATCATGACTAGAGGCTCACTCCACTTCTCTTACACGAATTCTCTCCTGCTTTATCTCTATCTCTCTATCTTTACCCACCCTTCCTCTCGCTCTAAACTTGCAAAGTGAAAAGTTAATTCTTCGCACAGAAGCTTCCACTACCTGCCACAAATCTTTCAAGTCAAACTATGAAAATGTCATCGAAAGCAATTGGGTAATTTAGTGAGCTATTGTAATTTACTCATGATTTTTTCTCTGTCCAAAACTAGCAAAATTTTGTTTCAAGATAAACCAAACAATTAAACCTCTAGCATGCACATTTCCCACGTAAGTGTAGTGAGCCGCTTTTTTTAATAATCATCAATTGATTTTAGAAGGGAATCTTACATATGATTGTTGCGCATAACTTTTGATTAAAAGAGATTCCTTCCTCGGATCTCCTAGCGTGGAACTAGAGACAATGGTGAATTCGGTTAGATGAAAGATGCAGAATAATTAACTAATGGAGAAGCTCAGTGTAGTGAGATGCTGGTGTTGATCGAGTGAGCCTATGTTTTCTTTGTCATGGATGAACCTCTTTGGTGACATGTTAAGAAGGTATTGGGGATAAGAGTGGTACCACATACATGCACCCTCGGTACTATTGGAATAATATAAGCAGGTTCGAGAACTCAGATAGAGTACTACATTGACTGTGTGATGTACTAATGTGAATTTTTTGCTAATTGTGGCTCAACACATTGTTATGATTTTTGGACAATAGAAGCACATGAATATGGTCTTGAGGAGTGAGGACATTCATGTATGAGGCAGAAATTATTGCAATATAATACCAAAGTAAAGAGTGCAGAAAGGCTACGGTATAGGCATCGCCAACGGCCCCATTGTCAATTCTAAGATGAAACCTCTCTAGGACTTATCTTCATGGGACTCAGTCACAATAAACTCTCATCTTAAATCTCCCCAATAGTTAGGAATACATACAGTAGTACATACAGAAAATTTCCTATCATTTTTTTGAAATAATTGTATTTTGTCTAATCAAAAACCCAAAAAAGAAAAGAAAATAAACAATTGTAAGACGTACGGGCCTATACAACGGTATAATTTGTATCCATGTCATCATATCCATATTTGCACTCTCAAATGTTTTAGAAGGGCATAGATCCTGATATCCATTAGCTAATTCGTGCAACTAATTTCCTACTATTAGCTCCTTGAATTATCACCTCTTATGGGGGAAAAGAGATTCGAATAACATTATTTCTGAATATTGCGATCATCATAAGGAAACACAACACCCCACTAATCTACAAGAAATTTGCCAATTTTTATCATTGACTATAGTGGAATTTTATTCTATTGGCCTTAATAATAAAAAAACACAAATACTACATTCACAATTTATCATGACAAATTAACCAAGGCGAAAGTCTAAATAAATGGGTTTAACCCTTGTGGTTAACTTTAGTTAAATAATTAAACTAACATGTATGCCTACCATATAAATTTACCCTCTCATATATATATATATATATATATATATATGAGAGGGTA
>JACYFF010031952.1:22784900-22809806 GCA_017589665.1 Selenicereus undatus | reverse complement strand
TATATATATATATATATATATATATATATATATATATATATATATCTGTGTGTGTGTGTGTGTGTGTGTGTGTGTATTAAAAATTGGATGAAAGCAGCATATGGTTGACACATAGGATAATTAGTTGGAGGGCCACATAGGCTACGAAAATATTTGTGTAGGGCTAAATGTTTGAAATGCTGTATTGAATTTAAAAATGTTACTCTTTACCCATCTTAAGAAGTAATTAGTAGTATTTTATTGTAATTATTATTAAAATAAGTCATACTAAAGTGATGATTCATTAAAGTACTAAATTTTTACCATTAAAAAATCGCACATATTAGAGATTTTTTTAAAAAATATGGTAAATAACTAATTGTTACATGGAAATAAAAGGATTTTGAAGTGATTTAAATGAAAAAAGGAAAGAAATAATAGTAATTAAAATTATACTTTTATCAGAATTTGATTACCTTTAAAATTGATATATTTGTAATGCTTATTTAGAACATTAAGATAATAAAAATAAAAATTGATTATGCTTCTTACACCGGATGCCACTTAGGATGCTATAAGGGATAAAAATGCTATTGGACATGGATGTAAATTTAGTAGAATATAAATCCCATTTATTAAAGTGAGTGCCATCTACATGTCTTACTACTAATTAGTAACAAAATTTAATATTTAGATAACATAAAATTTAACATGAAATGATTTAAATCAATGAAAAGATGTGAGTTGAACATTAAGAACGAACAGTATATTCTTACAACACAAAAGAATAAAAAGGAAAGGTTCAACTGATCATAAACTACATAATGTGAGTTATCAATTTTATTTTGGGTATTTGAAGCAATACCGATTTATTTAATTAGTAAAATGCAGTGTTGAAAATGTTATAACTACATTCTTTCATCGCAAGGATATAACATTAGTAACTTCCAAACTCTTAATAATCAATATCACCTGATATTAGTGGACAAATCAAATTAAGAAGAATAAAGATGGTGGTTATAAACAAAGAAAGGTATAGATAATTTGATAAAATTAATGCTCACTTCATAACAAATGTATTTTTTTAAGGAACTGATCCTTGAGTGTTGATACTGACCTGTCAATTCAGGTGGGCAGGACAAATACGGGTCGGGTGTATACACGTTCGGGTAAAATACGAATCGGGTGTATTTCGAGTTCGGGTAAAATACGGGCAGACGTATTTCAGTTTTATAGGTTTCGGATCAACCTAACGAGTTTGAAGTGCCTTTTTAATAAATTATTTCTTTTTTTGTCATAACCAAAATCTCGCCATATTTATTACTTAAAATTGTCTGCATTTAACGAACAAGCATTGTAATTGTAATTTTTTCAAAGAATATCAAAAATATCGAAACTTTTCAACATGATATATGAAATTCATGTGCAAGTGAACAATGAGTCACATTTGGATGGGTTGACCCATATATTAAAATATTAATAATTGGTCGGGTCATTATGGGTCGGCCCATCTAAAGCATGTTAACGAATCGAAGCGGTTCGACCCGTTAATAGCCCCGTTTAATAATTTAATGTTTCGTTAATTAACCTAGTATTACCTAATCAGGCATACTTTATTAGTAAGTCGATCTTAACACGAACATAAGTTGGTCCATTGCCCAACATTGCATTAGATTTGAGACCAATTAGAAGGAATACAAACGAAAGAATATTATATACGCGTAAGATATTATAATTATCTATTAATTATAAAATCAAAATTTTAGATCACTAGAGAATAATCTTATTTAAAAAGTGATGAGACGTATTCATTTTACGAAGAATATAATAGTATGACCCGCACATTTTCAATACTTATCTAATTCTAAATTGTTTTTCTTAATATTAGAGTTGTTTCATGGTCATTTTCAAAAATTGTACCATTTATAAGTTGTATATGACGTTGATTTATGGGAAACAACAGGAACCATTGTCTAATTTGCGAAGGAATGTAGTAATTGTATAACGTCTTTCTAAACGATTCGTTATAATGAAAAACTATTATTGTTAAGAGGAAAAATTAAAGAAAATAAAAAGTAAGTATATAATATTTTGGTCGAGCGGACGGGTTCGGGTTCGGGTCGGGTTCGACCCAAAAATTTACGGTTTTTTCGGGTTCAGTTTATTTCGGATTCGGGTTGAGAAAATCGTGTTCAAAACCCAAAACTTTCGGGCGGGTTCAGGTCGGATTTTCGGGTCGGGTCAATTTTTGCCAGGTCTACTTAATAGCCATCGAAGATCTCAGATGAAGCTTTTAGAGGGAGAAACTAGAGAGAGAAATAACGTATTAGTGAAACTGAGTCTTATTGAAAGAAAAATGTTTCATCATTCTTTATAAGTCTATGACAAAATTATATACACACATGCATAACTAGAAATCTGTGTTTGTAATAGAAACAGAAATATGTTTTATGACATCTAGCTTAACAACCCAAGGGTCCCACTAACCAACCAACTTCCCAACTTTCTAACCACCTTTCAAACTAACTCTTCAACACTCCCCCTCAAGTGGGAGGCTCAAATAGACTTGAAGCTCCCAACTTTGTTAATAATTTTTTATGTTGATCTCCGAACTATCTTTGTCAGTATATCAGCTGGCTACAATAATGTTGTTATGTAACTTGGATTAATTACCCCATACTTCATTAGATCCCTGATGCAGTCACAATCAACTTCTATATGTTTAGTTCTCTCATGCAAAACTAGGTTCATAGCTATATAAAGAGTATTTTGGTTATCACATTTAAGATAAACAGGAGTGAGCTCGTCCACCAGCCAAATCCTTAAATAACTAAAGAAGCTAAACAACTTCATAGCATGTTTTGAGCCAGAACTCTATACTCTACCTCTATAGAAGATATTGCAACAACATGTTGCTTCTTTTATTTCCAAGATATAGGTGATTAACCAAGCATAATGCAAAATCCTGTTGTAGATCTTCTTATATTTAGACAACTAGCCTAGTCTAAATCACTAAAGGCAGTAGCTAAGCTGCTAAACTTCTTGCTATTAGAATCCCCTATCCTGGATCATATTTCAGGTATCTAACCACATTAAAGGTAGCTTTCATATGATCTATTGTGGGATTTTGCGTGAATTGACTTATTAATTGAACTGTACAACTGATGTCAGACTTGGTATCTTCTGTACTTATCACAATCATTCATAGGGTTCCCTTGTTCTTGAGTGAGCTTCAAATGAACACCCATAGGTAATTTCAATGGACTTGCATTTTCCATCTCAGTTTCTCATATCAAGTCTTGCACATACTTCTTTTCTAATTCAAAGATCCCTTGAGTTGTTCTTACAATCTCCAAACAAAGAGGTTACCTCAATTCACCTAAATTCTTCACTATGAACTAAGAACCTAACTATTGTCTAAGCTCAATAATTTCCTATTGATCATCTCCTATGATCACCATATCATCCACATACACATGTACCATTATAAAATTGGCATTAGTTTGTTTTGTAAGTAATACATAATCTGCTCTAAATTGCACATAGCCAAAGGGCAAAAGAGCAGTGGATAGTTTGGAAATCCATTACCTAAGGGCCTATTTTAGCCTATATAGAGACTTGAGCAACCTACACAGCTTACCACCCCCCAGGTGTAAGAGTCTATTGATTTTGAGTAATCCTACTGCCTTTAGGCATATACATGCAAACTTCCTCATAAAGGTCTCCTTACAAAAATGCATTAGAAATATCCATCGGACATAATTGCTATCCTTTCAAAGCAACAACAAAGCTCTAATAGTAGTCATTGTGGCAACTCGAGCGAAGTTTTCTGGTAGTCTATCCCTTCTTATTGCCTGCACCCTTGAACGACCAACCTAGCTTTGTGCTTATTCACTAAACCATCTGCATTCATCTTTGTTTTATATAGCCATTTATAGCCCCTTTCTTCCTATTGGAAAATCTATAATCTTGCATGTGTAGTTTCACTCTAGGCCATTCAGTTCTTAATTCACTGCATCACACCAGTTTTGGTGTGTTGTAACTTCCTAAAATGTAACAGGATTAGATGTTTCTGAGAGAACATCTAGAAAAGCCTAAAATTTTGACGTCGCATAATCCTGTAATTAAGCTAGTGGATTATGAGATCTAGTTGATCTTTTTACAAGCACTGGATCCACAACCCTAACATATGATGTGCGTCAAATAGAGATATACTGGAATTATCTATTGATGTACTAGTTTCAAAAACTAGTGATGTTTATTCAGAGGACTTTGAGTTTGAGGAGTGGTTTAAGCATAATCTATGCTACTTTCTATGAGATGGTAAAATTCGACATGTCTCTAACAGCGACATATTATAGACTAGATAAGAAGTGCATACACTAAGTTGCACTTCTGGAGCCCAATAGAAACACATGCTGCATAAATTTTACATCCTTGGATACAAAAACTTGATTTGTTTATAAACTCAGTAGTGTGTAACCCTTTTGCAAACTCGAATAACCTAAAAGGACACATGGTACACCTTTTGGTCAAATTTTATCTTTAACCCTATTAGGATTGACAACAAAACTTGAGCAACCAAAAACCTTGAATGAGTTGTAATATGGCTTTCTATTAATTAACATCTCAAAAGGTGTTTTGTGATCAACCATTGGCATAGGCAACCTATTGATGAGACAGATAGCTGTTAAAACATAATACCCCTAAAAAAGAACTAGTACAGTCGCTAGCATTCTCAAAGCTCATTCTATTTCCAGAATCTGTCTATATTTTCTCTCTATTACACTATTTTGCAATGGTCTATCAACACATGTAGTTGGATGCATAATACCACATTTGCTAAAAGACTCATGACATGACCCTAATTCATACTTGAGCGCATTATCTGTCCATAGCACCTTTGTGGTTGCTTCAAACTAATTTTGAACATAATTGCCATATTTTTGTAAAATTCTCAAAGGAATCTAACTAATGCTTCATGAGATAGCTCCAAGTAGCCCTATTGTAATCATGTATCAAAGTCCTAAAATATTTATACCCTTTTTGTATAGTAACCTTGGAAAGACCCTAAATATCCATATGAATAAGATCAAACGTATTCTCAGCTTTTGTTTTCTCAAATAAAAGGGCAATTTAAACATCATGGATATAGGACATGTTATACAAACATTGCTAGGAGTTTCATTGCTTGAAACATCAATATGTTGAAGTTTTGACAACGTTACATGCCAAAGTCAAATTCCACAAAGTATTTGAAGTAGCAATCCAGTCTGCTTCAGGAGTTACACAGGATTGAGAAACAAAACTAGGCTGAAACAACTAATTCACTAAGCTTGCAACAATAGCATGACTCGTTGTAAGAGGATCACTCACAACAAGTTGCTTATTTAGAAGTCTAGTGTACAATTATTGCATGTCTAAATTAACCAAGTAGTATAATCCACCATGTTGCCTCTCTATACCTTTACAAACCTTTGTGACATAATTCTACATCAAGTAGAAATTTGGATAAAAATCCACTTTGTATTGATTGTCTTGCACTACTTAGAGATAGATAACAAATTAAATTTAAAGGTTGATACACACAACACATTTTAAAGCACTATTCCATCGTTCAAATGAACATTCCCTTCATGGGTAATAGTAACTATTCTTTTATAAGGAGTGGAATTGTCCCATATTGACAATTTAAGAAGCCTTGGGTATATATATAAGGTTGTGAGACACTGCACCCATTGCCAATTGTTTTTGGGATAGATCTTCATTTGTGCTTATATGCATGACTCCTTTGGATAAAGTCTAATCCATATAAAATTTAACATAGTATCAGAGGAGGTGCTCGATCTTGACTTGCCACTGTCCTTGTTTGATTAAATGTGTTCATGTGTTGAGCCTTTTGGGTAGCCTACATGTGAGATAGCATGTTGTATTTCTAAAAAGTAGGGTTATTCCACATTGACAATTTAAGAGGCCTTGAGCATGTGTAAAAGCTTGTGAGTTACTCCCTTCATTACTAACTAGTTTTGGATTGTAACCTCGTTTGAGTTTATATGGATGACTCATTGACTCCTTTGTTTAAGGCTCAATTTATATAAAATTTAGCATTGAGCAGACTGAGAGCAAATGTTATGATGAGCTTGTTTTGTGGCTCATAAGTGTAGGCCTATCTTTTCTACATCATCTTGGCTATTAGCCTATTTTCTTGTTCATAATGGCCATGTTCTTTTTCACGATAGTGAGCGTTTAGACTACAGATTGCATCTCCTTACCACTTGGTATAGCTTCTTATATCTCCTTACATTCTTAACGAAATTCTTACAGCTTCTTACATCTCTTTACATTTGCATCTTCTTACCTCTCCTTATATATTTTTTATAACAGTCAACTTGTCATTTATTTTGTTCTCATATGTATAGAAATATGCATATTTTTTTTTATTACGTACATGGCCAATATGAAAAATCTATATATATTTTTATGAACACAATATTTCTACAAATAGAAAAACAAAATTTAATGACATGAATTATACTTGAATTTCGATGTAAAACACATATGCCAGTATAGAAAAACTAAATTAGCATGCTTTTAAAATTATAGTAGAAGATTCCATGAATGTTTGAGTTTCGATGTGAATCATATATGAAATAGTCAAATTGTATGTAACAAAAGCATTATTTACAAAACCCTAAAAAATTAGATTTATATTCTTTAAATTTTATATATTATTTACATGTAATTTTGGATCAACATGGAATGCTTGAGGTGATAGGATAAGTAGATTTTTCTAAAAAAAATTTAAGACCTCAATTTAGGGGCTAATTCAGGTCAAACTAAGCCAAAATAATTTTTTGTTTCCTTACTCCTTCTCAAGAAAAATTTTAGAAAATTCAAATAGATGATTTAAAATAAATTTTTAGCCAAAATCCTCTTGCCCTAGTTGTTTAAAAAAAAAATAAAAATTTCTTCTTCTTCACGTTTAGGGTTGTTCATAATTTGGTCTAGAACCGGACCGGTCCGAAGACCAGCCTGGACCAGACCGACCCGGACCGGACCGGCTACGTTCGGTCAGGTCGTCGGTCCTGCGATTTTCAATTTTCGATCTTCGGTCCGGTCCCGGTCTGGACCGGGGGACCGAAGGACCGGACCGTGGACCAGTTAAAATTAGGTTTTCAAATGCTTCTTATTCCCTAACCCTGGGTGAGTGGGCGCCTTCTTCAAATCTTCAGTTCTCATTCGTCTGCCTATCTCAGTCTTAGCTGTATCACCATCTCAAGCTCTCAGCCTCCCTCTATAAATCTCTAGTGCTTCTCGGCTCTCTCTATCTCGACTTTTGAACTAGCAATTGCTCTCAAACTCTCTACCTTCTGCCTCTCGGCTCTCTATCTCGATTGCCTCTGGAGTCTCGATGACTCGACCTGTCGACCACTCTCTCACAAGTCACGACTGTCTCTCTGACTCAAAAATCTGCAATCTCCCCAACCCGGCCAGCCGCGACTCACGCCAGTGAGTAGGCGTTGACTTCTCCAGTGTCAAAAGATTCACTAATCAACAGTAGGCAGTAGCATGGTAATGACGGTATTCACTTGTGTAATTATGTTTGAATGTTTATGTAATTATGGTCAATTTATTGAATTCACCTGTGTAATTATGTTTGAATGTTTATGTAATTATGTAATTATGGTCAGAAATCTACCTCTCTCCTTAACTCCTCTATTTGAATGTTTATGTAATTATGTTGGCATGAATTACTGAATTCACTTGTGAATTATTTCTTTGCTCATGGTTGGTGATTGAAAATTTGAAATAACTTCACTGATGACTGAAAAACTTTGAATCATGGTCTGTTTATGTTTAAAGTGTATGCTGAATCTGCTGATTGTTGGCAATTGTTGTTCGTTTGAAATCACTACTGCTCTGCTCTGCTGATTGTTGGTAATTGTTGTTGTTAAGTCAGAAAGTTTAATGTTTTTAATCATACATTTGTTTAACTTCAAATTAATACGTTGGTAGTGGTTTAACTTTAAATTAATATCCATATTTTGGTAGTGTTTTTGAGCAAGAAAAGTAGAACAAAATTAATAACCTTAGACAAAAAGCAAGAAGACAAAATCAATAACCGTGGACCATTGGATTGGTAGTGGTTTAATATGCATAAAGCATACTGAGATGATGATTCGCCTTGGCCCTTGGTGTTGTGTATGCAATGTGATGCCAAGAAGAATGATAGTCACTATTACAAAGCGGGCCAGCCAATGCAATCAATTTTTTTAAATGTCTTTTAACTTATTTCTGACTTATGAGTTTTACAATGATGCAAAAGTATAAAATAAATTTAGTAATCACATAAGACAGTGAACAACCACTTTGAGAATACAATCAAAGTTTAACTTCAAAAAAACTATATCATTAGATTTTGATGTCGTCCACTTGTCCTGATAACAGTGATAAGTGATATAACTTGATTAGTTGATTATGAAATAGCATTAAAACTAGTGAGCATGTAAGAATGTTTACCTTTCTAAGGTGAGAACATGATTGTGAAACATTAATTGAAATAGGAACTTTGGGTTTTCTTTTAATCTCCTTTCCTTTCATTTCAATTATATTAATCTCCTTTCATTCATTTTTTATTTTCAGGTGTTAAGTATACTTAACTTTTGATTAAATTTGTCATCACGGAGTCCCTTACAGCTTGTTCTCGAAATGTAATGTTGTATTTTTATTTTTTAAAGTACCATGAGGGTTGTGTGTGTATAATATTAATTGCTTATTTATGTATTTTTTCGGAATCACTTATTAGTGCTAGATGTCGAGCTCCAAATCCAACAAGAGAGGTAGTTCGGAAATGGAAGATTTGGCAAGTGAGCACCAAGCGAATGACCCCATTGAAATTGAGGAAGAGGAAGAAGAGCAAACTGAAAGAGCAACAAAAAGCATGAGCAAGGGGAAACAAATAGCTAGAAAGTCTACTCAAAGGGCAGAGTGTTGGAATCATTTTGAAGAGATCAAAGAGAATGGCAAAAGAGTGACCGATAAGTGCAACTATTGTGGTAAATATGTAAGGTTGAGTCTACTAAGAATGGTACGAAGAACTTGAAAAATCATTTTCCAAAGTGCCCTGAAAACACGAACAATAAAAGCAAACATACACAAAGTCAATTGGTTTTTGAAAAGGATCCAAACAAAGAGGGAGAAGCTAGATTGAAGTCATGGGTATTGAATCCTTATGAGGCTAGGGAGTCTATAGTCAAAATGATCATAATTGATGAGTTACCTTTTAGATTTGTTGAAAATGTGGGATTTAGGCTAATGATGTCTGTTTATTATCCTTCACTTAACATGCCTTCACGCATTACCATTGCAAGAGACATTTATCACATATATGTGGATGAAAGAGTGAAATTGAAAGAATATTTTATACATTCATGTCAAAGGGTGTGTGTGACAACAGATCATGGACTTCACTTTAGAGGATCAACTTCATGGTTATAACTGCCCACTTTATTGATAATGATTGGAAATTGCATAAGAAAATATTGAATTTTTGTGCAATTTCTAGTCATAAAGGTGATGATATTGCTCTTGTTCTTGGAAAATGTTTAGAGGATTGGGGTTTAGCTTCTCAGTTGTACACCATTACTGTTGATAATGCTGGGACCAATAGCACTGCTTGTACTGCCCTTATTGGTGAGTTTCAGTGACATGGTCATTTTCTTTTCTCTGGTGGGGAATTCTTACATGTTAGGTATGTTGCTCACATACTTAATTTGGTTGTATGGGATGGGTTGAAGGTTGTTGGGAAATCAGTTAAGTGTGTTCGAGCTGCTGTGAGGTTTATTAGGCAATCTTCTAGTAGGTTGCAAAGATTTCAAGAATGTGTAGTTGTAGAAAAAATTGAAAGCAAGGCTTCTTTGTCTCTTGATGTTCCCATTAGATGGAACTCCACTTACAAGATGCTTAGCACTGCTTTAGTATATGAGCATGCATTCACAAAGTACAGAAAAGAGACCCTTATTATAATGTGGAGTTGGCAAAAGATGATGATGCAGATAGACCTCCTAATTCTAATGATTGGAAACAAGTTAAACACTTGTTAGTTTTTTTGGAGGTTTTTTATAATGTTACTTTGCGTTTATCTGGTACTTCATATGTCACATCCAACCTGATTTTCTTTGAGATTGTGGCTATTCATACTATGTTAAAACAATTGGAGGAAGTTGTTGAAACCATTGATGTTGATAATGAAGAAACTGAGGACATTGAGGAGATTGGATCTAGAGTCACAAACTTTAAAGAAATGGCTAAGAGGATGAGTATGAAATATGATAAGGACTATGGCACACCTGAGAAAATGAACACTTTGGTGTATATTACTCCCATCTTTGATCCTAGGTATAAGTTGGCCGGTCTTGAGGTCTCTCTTTGTGATTTGTTTTACGAAGTACAAGGTAGCGCTATAGTTTTGAAAGTGAAACAGAAATTAGAAAATTTGTTTGATGAGTATTGGAAATTGTACAAGCCATTGACTCCTCAAACTGGGCAAAGTAGTGGGGTACAACCTGAAGTTGAGAAGCGTAATGCATCTAGTGGAGCTGCCTCTTATGCACAACAATTAAGCAAGAAGTTAAAGGGGCCAGATGGAGGAAGAGGAATCATCAAGATAGAGTTGCAAAAGTATTTAAATGAGGGACTTGAAGAGGATGAACTAGGGGATGATGTGTTGGGATGGTGGAAAGTACATGGTCCTAGATATCCTGTGGTTGCTCGTATGGCTTGTGATGTATTGGCCGTACTTGTTTCAACGGTTGCATCGAAGTCAGCATTCAGTATAGGAGGACGTACTCTTAATTAATTTAGAACTTCTTTAACTCCAAAGGTAATTGACTTAATTAGTGTACTTTGTATTGTATTATAAATTTATACGTTATTTCTCTTTTGTTAACTTATGAATTTTGTTCAGTTTGATTGTGCAAAAGATGGTCCAAGCTCTTATATGTGCACAAGATTGGCTTAGGCCAAGCAATAGATTAGATATGGCTTATTACTTCGAGGAATTACGGGACCTTGACAATGGTATTATTCAAGTTTTCATTTCTTTTTTAATTTTGTTTATTTACTTTATATGATTGCATTTCTAACTTTAGATTTTTGTTCTTTTTGTTGTGTTCATTTTAGATCTTGGTAAATTAAGTCTTAAAGATAATGCGATTGATGTTGGTGATACTTTGAACTTTTAATATTTTGAGGTAACTTTTCTTCTTTATATTGTGTTTATTTTACATTATATTATTGTTAATTTGTTATCATAATTATTTATCTTTAGTAGATTAGTTGTTGGTTTTTATATTTACTAACTCGAACTTTTATTTATTTTATTTCATGTACTACTTGACCAATTAGTTGAACATTTGAGAGAAGACCAAATTGTTGCAAGGAAATTCTTCGGCTAATCCAAGACGTTGGTTTCAACTTCCAACTTCAAGTTTGGGAGTCACATTGGGTTCATGGGTTGATTGGTTGAAGATTGAGTTGCGTTGAACATTTCATTAGACACTTAAACTTTGGTTATGTATAATTGGTTTCCTTGCCTAGTTGGTTATGTATTAAATATTTTGCTTTGAGAGTTTCTTTACGTTTTTGGGACTTGGATGTATTACGGTATTGGTTTGGTAAATTAGCCAAGGATCAACAAGATCGTGTTCATTGGGAATAACTTAGATGGTCAGGACTGAAGAACTTGAGAAGGGATTCAAAGATTGCTTATTGTGCTTGAGAAGGGAAGAACTTAGTGGAACAATATATGCTGATTGTTGAGTCAATGTTTGGCAGGTCAAGTTATGTATGCTTGATCAATTGAATGGCATTGGCAGGAACTCATTATATAATCATGTGCTATTGCTCATTTGCTCATGCTCATAATACAAATTACCTAAGGCCCGCAGCCACAACCATAGCCCATCCTACAGGTCATAATACAAACTGTTTATACAATGCTTCAATTTTTTTTTTAAAAAAAACACATGTAGACCGCAGGGTGCAAACTGGATCGGTCCAAATTCGGTCCGGTCTAAGTCCGGTTTGGGCTGAGCCCGGACTGGTCCAGTTTGAACCAAATTTGAATTAGTGCGGTCCTCGGTCCATAGTTTTGCCCCAATTCGGTCTTCGATTCCAGCCCGTCCGGTCCGGTGCTAGACCGATGAACAACCCTATTCATGTTATTCATCGTCTTCCTCCTTTCGTCTCCTTCTCCAATTCTACTCCTATGCAAACTCCATCAATGGCTGTCATATTAAACTTAGAACCCCTAGCCTCCACACCACACATCCCTCATCTCTCTCCGCTTCACTCTCCTTCTCTCTCATTTTTCTCTCAAGATCTGTCTCTCTCCCTCCCAAATAACTGTGCACCACTGTAGCCTAGCACTGCCGCCAACGACCCTTGCCACCACTTCCACCGATCGGCACCTTCTGCTATCAGTCGTCGACCACCTAGTAACCATGGCCTCCCCTTACTTCTCCCACATATTTTTTTCTTCTTTCTTTGTCTTAATTTTCCCTCCCTCTTCTTCGATTTGCAACACCACTACTGCCCTGCTATGCATTGCCGCCAGCATGCCCAGTTGCCCTTTTCCTCTCTTGTGGTTGTATATGGTTGGGGATTTATAAAATCTTAGTCCTAATCCTAATTCTATTTTCAGGGTATAGTTTTTTTGTTCCAATGTGTAAAGTTCAGATTTCCTTGGCTTGATTTACACTAGTCATATTAGCTAGTGTTAGTGTGAATAGTGGCTCTAGAATGATGACTGCTTGAGGAAGTTGCTAACGGGTGAATGCGCTCTCGATAAAAACTTAGAAAGAATTGTCACTATTAGCAACTAGAGCATAGCTTGACTTTGAAAACTCACGTATAAATGTTGTCCTACCAAAAAATTATAAAAATTTTATGATTTATATCTTCTAGAGGTCTTCTATAGCATGAATTTTGAATCATTTTAATCGAAATCAAAATTAGGAAGTTATAGGGTAATACTAAGACTGTACGAATCTGGCAGTTGTCAACAGTCAAGAAACTTTGTTAAATTTTGACTAGTTATTATTGGTATTTGTGCATTTTCTTAAAATAAGAATTAAACTGGACAATTTGATGTTTCCAACATGGGCTTCATCTCTCTGATATGATGTCTAGCTCTTAATATATGGCCTATGGAACCAAGATTAGAATATGTCCCTAACAACGAAAATTGGATGTGAAGGTTTAGTAAAAATCAAAAATTCCAGAAATTAATTAAAACTATTTTGAGGAGTTTAATATATTATCTAGGCTTGCACATGCCCAAGTTCATCTAAATTTGATCTTTGGCTAGGTATAAGTATTAACAAGATTGTTTTGGACTTGCACATGCCCAAGTTAGAGAGTCGAGCATAAGCTTAGGCATCGTACCTTGTTAGGTCACAATCATGCCCTAATTCCCCTAAATGTCCCTTTCAAATATAGTTTATGTTAGTGTATCTTATACTCTATTTTGAAATGAAGTTCGAGGGACCTTCTTGAATAAATCGATATGTTATTTAAGTGCTTTACTGCAGGGGAGCATTGGAGCAACAATAAGGTTGTCTCCGTGTGACCAAAAGATCACAAGTTCGAGTCTTGGAATCAGCCACTGACAAAGTCAGGTTAGGTTGCCTACAATTCACCCCTGGGGGTGGGGCTCTTTCCGGACTCTGCGTGAACGCGGGATGCTTGTGCATCGGGCTGTCCTTTTTGTTTAAGTGCTTTACTGTTACTATTTGAAACCTGGCATGGAAATGATCACCGTGTTGCAATTTAAACATACCTTCAAATATTGCTGGACCTTTTATTAGGTCCGAATGGGCTATATGGATGTTTGAGTTGTTGACCTTATTCTCAAGACATTAATACTCTAAGTGAAAGAATTAGGCGAGAGGTGGGAGGTTTGCTCCTAATAGTAAGTAAGACATTACAATCTTCATCAGATAATTGCATGCATGGTTTGGCGGTTATGTGTCATCCAGTTGATGGGCGTAGGCTAGGTTACAATCTGACTGACAATAAATCGTGAACTGGATATATGGCTGCAAGTAAATTGATTGCCACCCATGGGACCTAAAGAGGTCGCTCGCCTTCCTTTAAACTCGAACTACGAGAGACATGGATAAACTAGGACTTTGGGTCCAGTTGGTTGAAAAATACTTATAAAATTATTTGAGTTATCTTCCTGCTCACCTCTAAAATTGTTTCAAATGAATTTGAATTATGTTTTCACTATTAGGAGTGGCTTTTATTGAGTTCCATCTCACTTGTTAAGATTTTTTGTTTTCAAGTAATGAATATGAGCATGGGAATGTGAACGAAGTCCAGAGGCGAGCCTGATTGGCTACATGGTACATAGTATATTATACATTTTAAATTGCATTCCGTACTTTTGACTCTTGTCATTAGATGTTGACTTTGACTTTTGGTTTAACTTTATTTATGAAGTTAGCTTTGTTTGATGTTTTGGGTCTGACCATTGTGTTTCTCATGGGAAATACAACAGTAATGCACGTTAGGAGGACAGGGCTGTTGGCACTCATAGGTTAACTATTAGTAATTAAATAAATTAGAATTTTCGGGACGTCACATGCTTATAGCTTTACAACAGCTTTTGTCATGTCCAACTTTTTACTTTGTGATTTGAGTCGTTAATATGAATGAGAGCTTTAGTTTATGTTACTGTATTTGCAGACAATAGTTACGTGGATTCTTAGATTTTCCGTTTTTTAAATCATATTCTTGTTCTTTGCTTTAGCTTACTGTGGAGCCTAATTTAAAGCAAGTATTTGATTACCTTGGTCTGCCCTGTAAAAATTAAACTCATTGGGTAAATAGTTGTATTTTAATATTGTTTGTTAATGTTGGCAATCTTAGGTTAGAGTGATTAATTAGAGACTTAATTTCATACCCATTGTAAACACAAATTTCGAGTCTAAAATAAATACAGACAAGAAATTCAGAAACAATTTTAATTTTGTATTGATGAGTGTGTAGGTACAATATCTGAATTTAATACAATAAAAAAATGATCCTCTGATTCGATCTCCTAATGACTTGAGTATTCCGAGGACTTGATGCTTGATCTCGGTTGATGCAAATCAGCTGAAGAACTCTGAGGGTTGTTCTTGATTTTGATCTGCAAGTGGTTGATTATGGTTTCTGAAGCTCTGCAAGTCTTGATCCTTTTCGCTTGGTAGCTGGATGCTCCTTGCCGTCTGAGCTCTGAATTCTGCAAAATGCTGAATCATCCAAATGAATGGAGAGGACTCTTATTTATAGGCCCTGCCGACTAGGGTTAGAGCCGGGTTTTGGGCCTAGGCCCAGTAATGATTTTCTTATTTTTAAATAAAGAAAATAATCACTAATTTCTACATCATCGATGACATGTGGCGGCTTTTAATTGGCTGAACTTAATTTTGACCAAGCGGGTCCACCAAAGTCAACGTGACACATGACAATTTGTAATTAGCTGATTTTTTTACACGTGGCACCATTCAATTGGTTGCAGAATTTTTGCCTTCTACAAATGCCCCCTCGAGAGTCGGCCGCGTATACAAACTTGGAGTATGCTTCTTCCCCCCCTTTTTTTTTTCTTAGCGGCTGAGTCTCGAATACTTAATCGATGTAAAATGATCAAAAATTGGATGGTTCAATTTTTTTTTATTTGCCAAGTAATTTGATTTTTTCTTTTGACTTGGCATTTACCTGAATTTTTTTTTTGGCTGCTCTCTTTTTTTTTCTTTTTTTTTTAGTTCAAAAACACAACATTCTTTATTTGTTTTGTTTTATCGTTCACAGTTTAGACTCTTGCGGGCTAGGAGTATTACAAATGAATTTAACTTGAAAGAAACAGCAGTTTAGGCTCTTACTTAGGAGCTTTACAACATTCTATTTCAAGGATAATAGCGCTTCAAGAACTTGCCGTTTATGGATCCTACACGCACTCCAACAGCACCAACTATCTTGTAGGCTCCATTTGTGTAAACTTCTCTGACAACATATGGACCATCCCACTTGGAGGTGAATTTGCTTCCAGATTTGTGGGAGGCAATAATCGGTCTTCTTACCGCCAGGACCTGGTCTCCGACTTGGAAAGATCGCGGTCGAACCTTTTTGTTGAACGCTCTTGATAGACGGGCTTGGTAGCATTCTAGCTTTTGTTGTGCTTGAAGTCTTCTCTCATCAAGGGCCTCCAGTTTAGCTAAGTGAAGCTTGTGACTTTCATCTTCCGTCAAACCTTCCTGTATGGCAATGCGAAGTGATGGGATTTGAAGCTCTAACGGTAGGACGACTTCTACTCCATAGACCAAAGCGAATGGGGTTGACTGTGTTGGCGTCTTGTACATTATTCGATATGCCCAAAGAGCTTCCCCTAATCTTTTATGCCAATCCCGTTTAGACTTTGCGACAACCTTTTTGAGTAAGTTGCAAAGTGTTTTGTTAAATGCTTCTGCCAGGCCGTTTGCAGAGGTGTTGTACATGGAAGACTTATGTTGAGCAAACTTAAACTTCTCGCACAGGCTAGTCATCAGGCTGTTGAAGAAGGGCTTTCCATTATCAGTGATAATGTACCTCGGCACACCATACCGATAGATAATGTGTGTCCTTATGAAATCGACCACATTTTCTTTTTTGACCTCTCTTAGTGGGATTGCTTCCGCCCATTTAGAGAAGTAGTCAGTGGCAGCTAGGATGTAGGAGTGACCAGCAGACGATTTAGGCGTGATTGGTCCAACGACATCAAGCCCCCATGCCTCAAATGGCCAAGATGAAACTGTTGGGTGGAGAGGTTCGAGAGGTTGATGTATGAAGTTAGCATGAAACTGGCAAGCATCGCACCTTTTTGCATAATTTATGCAATCTTGCACCACAGTAGGCCAGTAGTAGCGCATCCTTTTAATGCGATCATGTAGCCTAGGCCCTGATTGGTGTGCTCCACACACACTTGAATGAGCTTCCTTCATTGCTTGCTTTGCTTCTTCCGTGTCCAAGCATCGTAACCAAAGACCAAGAAAGGAGCGTCGATAGAGCATCCCGTTGTAGTAAAGGAAGCTTGAAGCCCTCCGCTGTATTTCTGTCTTATGCCTTGGGTCACTCGAGAGTTTTCCATGCACCAAGTACTCAATTATTGGTTGACGCCAGTCTTCTGCATCTGTTTCAAGAACACAGATCATGTTGACGTCTTCCTCTGAGTCTTCATCATCCAGCGGAACAGCCCAACGATTACATACTGGAATAGTCATTTCTCCTTCTGCCCCCAGTGTCAAAGTGGCTGCGAGGCTTGCTAGTACGTCAGCCATCTTGTTGGCACTCCTTGGCACGTGCTCTAACTTGACCATGTCCAACTTATTTAGCAGGCGTAATGCTCGCCTGTTATAGGGGACAAGGTCTTCTTTCTTAACCTCGTATTCGTTAAGTAGTTGATTGATGACCAACAGCGAGTCACCATATATGTTGAGATCGGTGACCCCTATTTCAATAGTCATTTCAAGGCCCAAGTTAAGCGCTTGGTATTCCGCCACATTGTTAGAGCATAACTAAATGAGCCCAAATGAATACGGAAGAATGTGCTTTTCGGGGGAAACGAAGACCACTCCTGCACCAGCGCCATCACGCCTGGCTGTACCATCGAAATACATTTCCCAGGGAGGGAGGATATCGATGTAAAACATGCCTTCTCCTGGCAAATCATCATTTAGCTCCCAATCATCGGGAATGGGATGATCTGCTAAGAAATCTGCCAACGCTTGTCCCTTGATCGGTCTTTGGGGTACATAGACGAGATCGTAATGTTTTAAGATGACCGCCCATTTTGCCAGTCACCCATTTAAGATTGGCCTAGACAAGATGTACTTGATGGGATCAGCTTTGGAGAGCACTTGCACTGTATAGGCATGCATGTAATGCTTAAGTTTCTGGATGGCAAGGATGAGCGACAAGCACATCTTTTCAATAGGGGAATACTTCAGTTCAGCGCCGACCAACGTACGACTTAAGTAGTACAGGGCGACTTCTTTTCCTTCCTCGTCTTCTTGTACACACAGTGCCCCTAAGGATTTTTCCTAAGCTGCAATGTACAGTCGAAGAGGCTTACCAGGGATGGGTGCCCCCAACACAGGAGGATGGGTCAAGTACTCCTTTATTTTCTCGAATGCCGTACGACACGATTCGTCCCACTCAAACGGTGCGCCCTTTTTCATAGGGTGGTTGAAGGGATGGCAGCGTCCTGCAAGATTTGAAATGAATCTTCGGATATATGCCAAGCGACCTTGAAGTCCGCGAAGCTCCCTGAGATTCTTAGGCTCAGGCATCTCCTGGATTGCCTTGATCTTCGATTGGTCGATCTCAATCCCTCTGTGATGAACGATAAAACCCAAGAACTTTCCAGAGGTGACGCCAAATGCGCACTTGAGTGGATTCATCTTCAATTGACATCTTCGTAATCGTTCGAAGATCGAACGAAGATCTTGTATGTGGTCCTCCCTCTTTTTGGACTTCACCACCAAATCATCGACATAGCACTCGACTTTCTTATGGAGCATATCGTCAAAAATTGTTTGCATTGCCCTTTGGTACGTTGCTCCTGCATTCTTAAGTCCAAAGGGCATCACCTTATAGTAAAAAATGCCTTTAGGTGTGCGGAAAGCTGTGGCCTCTTGATCTTCTGGCGCCATCAGAATCTGATTGTATCCTGCGGTACAATCCATGAATGACAACACTTCATGCCCTGTGGTTGAGTCGATCATAAGCTCTGTGACAGGCAACGGGAAATCGTCTTTTGGACAAGCGTTGTTAAGATCCCAGAAGTCCACACAAATACGAAGTTGCCCATTTTTCTTCCTGACAGGCACGATGTTTGCAATCCATGTTGGGTACTTGACCTCGCGAATGAATCATGCCTCTAGGAGTTTGTTGACCTCCTTTTCAATTTTCGGTACCAACTCTAGGCGAAAATGTCGCTGAGGCTGCTTCTTAGGCGGAATACCCCTTTTGATAGATAGACGGTGGACTGCGACCTTTGGATCTAACCGGGGCATTTCTTTATAGCTCCAGGCAAATACGTCCCTGTACTCTGATAGGAGTTCCAAGTATTGCTTTCCTCTTCGAGTGTGAGTGATGAACTTACGTAGATAGGACGAGGCTCTTCATTGGTTCCAAGATTCAACTCTTTCAAATCATCAACTGTAGCCTGCGCTCCATCTTCGAAAGTCTTAGGAGTTTCTGCAAACTCTATCTCTGAGTCTGAGTCTGAGTCATCACATTCATGGATTGTGCTATGATTGGAAGAAACAACTTCTTCTTCCTCCGCTTCCTTGTTAGAGTCAGATTTTTTCACTGACCTGTGAAGATGACAGTATGCCTCTTTACTCTTAATGAACCATCTGTTTTAACATCCAGACTAGAGAAGCGCTTCATGCGAGACGGGATAGAGCTTTGAACTTCATTTACCACTCCCAAGCGGCTAAATGCAGAACTTTTCTCGTGCTGAAGTAGTGAGTTCGAGGACTTTTCAACAGCTCCTATTCTGGTAAAAACTGAAGGCTTTGGCTGGGGATAATCATTGACTCTGTTGAAAACAGAGCTTCTGTGATCTTTCCCTTTCCCTATACGGGCAAATACTGACGGACGTTTTTTAGAAGTTGATGATTGTAGCCTATCAAACACAGAGGGCTTTGGGTTGGGTGAAACACTTTCATCTTCACTCACATCTACTTCTTCAGCTGAGATGTGTTGAATCGCTAACTTCTTGTCCTTTTGTCGACAAGAGGTTTTGACTGGCAGCGGTGGCGTGAAACCCAGTCCAACTTTAAAGACGCCTACCGAACCTCCCTGCTCTTGAATCTTTCTCTGAGTTTTAGTAAGGCCATGAGGGTTGGCTTCGACTACCTTTCCTAAGGCAGCTGGATTTTGAAAGTCGTAACCATCCCTCTCCATAAGCTTGTATGCATTAGGATCAAATCCCTCCCTAGTCCGTACACTTTGTAAGTCATCGTCTTCTTTAGAAGATACGACAAACCCGAAAATAGGGGGCCTACTCACCTTAGCTTGCCACATTTTTAGCGTTGGAACTGTTGCACTTCCTTTTAAGGTGATTATGCTAGCTCCATCATCCTTTTTAGTAGCTTTAGTCTCAATGCTTATGCTTGTGCACTCGCTAAAGGGTGATTCGCCCTCCTTACGGTGAGACCTAGGTATGTACCTTAAGGCTGGTGGCATTGATCCTGTTGACGCGGCAACTTGTTTAGCAACTTGCTCCATATAAGAAGTGGTGCTACCTTGCTTGCCTGCTTCTTTTTTGAGCTGCTGCTTAGGAGCACCATCTTTTGTTGCTCGAGGGGCCTTATTTGCGACACCTTTGCTTGTGGAAGAAATGGTTGACGGTATGGTCTCTTTTGGTGCAGCACCTTCTTCAAAGAACCTTGCGTCTGCAAAATGAGACTCAGCCTTAGTGAGTGGCTTGACATCCCCGTTTATTTTCTTCTCCCCATCAAGGTAGTACTTAAGGCATTGGTGTAAAGTGGAAGCCACTATCCCATGCTCATGAAGCCATGGTCGCCCAAGTAATAACCTGTAGGAAGTCTTAGCGTCGATTACATGGAAGATAGAGGACGTCGTCAAATCTCCTATTATCAGTTCAACACGAATCATGCCGATTGCACGTTGGCCTTCAAGGTTAAAGCCTTGAATCATCGTTCGACTCTTAGACAGTTCTTCCACTGTGATGCCTAAGTCGTTCATTGTAGACTTGGGCATGATGTTGACGGCTGACCCTCCATCCACGAGAATGCGTCTGACTTTCTGCTCCTTAATGTAACCAGTCACAAACAAAGGACGATTATGGGGCTTAGATCCCAACAACAAATCATCGTCAGTGAAAGTGACTGCGGTGTTGCAATAGGCACACTGAATAGGGTCTTTTGTTGATGCTCCTGCATCCTTGATTTTATCAGCATAAAGTTCTGGATGTCGTAAGGCCGTAATAACATGCTGGCGCATCTCATCAGGCAGACAAAATATTTGCTCCCAGCTCATGTGAGCTGGCAAAGCCTCCAAAACAGTTAAGGTCTTATCAGCTACTCTAGGAGACTCCTCTTGTCCGTCACTTCCTTCGTCTTCCTCTTCTTCAAGCTCAGAACATGAAGTCATGTTGATTGTAACTTTCTCAAAGAAGTCTGTTGGGAAAAACACTTCGAGTGTGACAGGGACAAGCGGCTCCTGCTCAAGTAGGTCAATAGGCAGAATTTCGTGCCTTTTGACGTCCTTAGTCTTCTTCTTTCCTTTTGAATGACGAGGGCTCTTCTTTCTTCCTTGTTTCTTCCTGCGGCGGAGAGGCGGTGATTGCACTTGGCTTTGTTTCCTTGGCCTCCGGCGAGTGACAAGAGTCCATCCCTCTTCATCAACATCAGCTTTATCAGATACATCCACAAAAGGATCAGTCTCTGTCAACGGTCCTTTGGATTCAATTGGAACTACCATAGGCTCCAAACTTCCAAATTGTATTGTAATTAATTTCTCTCCAATTGAGGAAATCAATTCAGTGTTTACTCTACCACAAGGTTGAGTATGCTTTGGCTTCCAGGGCGATGAGGAACACTCTAGCTGAGTGGAGATATGATTTGTCTCAACAGTGTCGTCTAAATCCAGTATTATCTTCCCTTCCCTGGCAAGTTGCATGATACGCTCTTTGAGAGTAATACATTTCTCAAGAGGATGACTAACCACCCTATGATACCGACAATATTTTGGGTCGGTAACCCTTCCAGCTTCTTCAGGGCGTTTTGGTTCTGGGAGTTGGATAACCCCGTTTTCAAGGAGATCATCAGCATTCCTGACAAGTCTGAGTCAGGGAATGGGTATTTCTTCTCCTGCAGTTCCTTCAATGTAGGACGCTTCTTTCCAGAATCCTTGGAGAAGCCACCCTTCTTGTTTTCATACTTGGGCTTTCCGGAGATTCGAACCGGCTCCCCAGTTGAAACAGCCTTGACTTCTTTGTTTGAGGACTTAGTGGACTTGGGATTTTTCTTGAATTCACCCTTGTCCTTTCTAGCGTCAGACGAAGAAGAAGACTTGCCACGACGACTTGCGATCGTTATCTCCATATCATGAGCTTTCGTTGCCAATTCCTGGAAGGTCCTTGGCTTACTCATCTGCAAGACGTATAGTAAATCCCACTCCATACCCTGAGCACACATTTCAACAACTGAAGCTTCTGATAGACGGTCCTTGCACTCGGGGACCTCCAGCGATTAATGTAATCAAGAACCGGCTCGTCCTTCCATTGTCTGGTGCTTGTTAGCTCTGTCATACTAACAACACATTGAGTGCTGTAGAATCGATTCAGGAACTCCTGCTCCATTTGTTCCCAGCTGTCAATGGACTCTGGCTCCAAGTCTGTGTACCAATCGAATGCGATCCCTTTTAGAGTACGAACAAACTGTTTCACCAGCCGATCCCCCTCTGTGCCAGCATTACTGCACGTCTCAATGAAGTAGGCAATATACTGTTTGGGGTTGCCCTTGCCATCGAACTGGTTGAACTTGGGAGGCTGATAGCCATGTGGCATGCGAAGAGCATCAATCCTCTTCGTATAAGGCTTTGTATACAGGTGGGTCTTGTGAGATCCTCCTCCCAACTGAGCCTTGACCGCATTTGCTATTAAGCTCTGAATTTGCTCAACAGACATCGAGCCTAAAGAGCGGTCTTTTCTCGCCTTGCGCTCGTCCTCAGATTCTTCGCTGTGGCTGGACTCTGTATCAGAGTCTTCGGCGCCTGAACCTTTGTTGGAAGCTTCAGAGGACTTCTTTTCCAACTTCGTCATCAGCTCAGCAATCTGATCGTTCTGGCGTTTGATTTGGGCGTCCTTTTCTGCACTTTCTTTAGAGAGCCTATCCAAGGTAGCCTTCATGCTCGCCAGTTGTTCTTCAAAGTTAGTAGCCCCTGTCACCAGAACTGGCTTGACGACAGTGTCAGATGATTCAGCTTCAATACGCAAGGAAAGTGATCCCTTTGAGGATGACAAAGAGGAATCACTACTTGAATAACCATCATCTTCAGAATTGAAGGGTTGGAAAGCAGGGTTGGTGCGGGTTTGGAGTTCATCCATCCCACGCAGAATTGTTTGTGGCATGATGAAGCCGACAAAAGATTTTTGCTTCAGAACATTTGAAGCGATTTGATTGACTCCATCAGATACCTTGGAGTCGAGGTTTTGGATCTTATGTGACTGTGATGGTGCAGCCACAATTGATTGCTCCCCGATGATAGTTGTAGCAGCTTTTGTCATACTTCTGGTCATGACACCACCAGATGCAGCACTAGCAGTTGTTGATCCCTGTGATGCAGATCGGACAACTTTCCTTGAAGATTGGTTAATAGCGTTCTTAGGGGCCATGTTATCTTCAAAGGAATGTATTGTTTGCTGTTAGGAGAAAGAGATGAGAGGCAGAGTTGTCCCACCGAGTGTGCCAAAAATTTGTAAACACAAATTTCGAGTCTAAAATAAATAAAGACAAGAAATTCAGAAACAATTTTAATTTTGTATTGATGTAGTATGTAGGTACAATCTCTGAATTTAATATAATAAAAAAATGATCATCTGATTCGATCTCCTAATGACTTGATTATTCCGAGGGCTTGATGCTTGATCTCGGTTGATGCAAATCAGCTGAAGAACTCTGAGGGTTGTTCTTGATTTTGATCTACAAGTGGCTGATTATGGTTTCTGAAGCTCTGCAAGTCTTGATCCTTCTCGCTTGGTAGCTAGATGCTCCTTGCTGTTTGAGCTCTGAATTCTGCAAAATGCTGAATCATCCAAATGAATGGAGATGACTCCTATTTATAGGCCCTGCCGACTAGGGTTAGAGTCGGGTTTTGGGCCTAGGCCCAGTAATTATTTTCTTATTTTTAAATAAAGAAAATAATCACTAATTTCTGCATCATCGGTGACACGTGGTGGCTTTTAATTGGCTGAACTTAATTTTGACCAAGCGGATCCACCAAAGTCTACGTGACACATGACAATTTGTAATTAGCTGATTTTTTTACACGTGGCACCATCCGATTAGTTGCAGAATTTTTGCCTTCTACACCCATCTTTGTGATCAACCCTTAAGTGCTACGACGAAGACCATAAGCTTGCGGTTTAAACTTTATTTTTTAATTAAAAATCACAACTATGAATGATCTTGGAATATGGCATTCAATTTCCTGCCCGTATGCGTTCCTTCATATTGTGGGCTTCAAAATAGATTGTTGAGCAGTCTTTTTGAATGCCTTTGTTAACCAGTTATAATGTCAGCTTCCATGAAAGTAAAGAAGGAAAACATATTTTAAAGTGTGAAGCATAGATGAGTATACCTTATGTGTTGACACAAGATTTCATCTTATCTTCGACCTTACATGGTGAATCCATTTAGTTCTTCATAGGGCTTTTGTTTTATACCACGAGAAGATAGTACCAGAAGCTTCTCACAGTATGGGCAATTAATAGAAGGTAAGTTCAGTAATCTCCCCCCAAGAAAAGGAAAAGAGAAAATATAAAAAAGCCTATGTAGATTGCTGTAGACAAAGGGATGCTAATATTGTGTTCTTTTGACAGTAAAATTGTACATGACCGTATCTCAGACAGATCCAAAGGTTTTGGGTTTGTAACTTTTGCATCAGAAGATGAAGTAGATAAAGACTGAGATGAACGGAAAAGTATGTATTCATTAGACCTGGCAAACGGGTCATTTGGGTCGGGTACGGGTTGGGTCGTAGTTCGGGTCGGGTAACTTTTGGGTCAATCATGGTCGGGTCGGGTTCGGGTTCGGTTCGGGTGAAGTTCGGGTTTCAGGTCAAATTCGGGTTAACCATGTTCAGGTCGGG
>JACYFF010031952.1:22755587-22774900 GCA_017589665.1 Selenicereus undatus | reverse complement strand
ATATATATATGTCTCTCTTTCTATGTGTGTTGATCTATATATATATATATAGACCCACACACATATAAACTACAAAAAAAAGTTACTTTTTGCAACGTAATAGAAGTTTTGTCACATATAAACTTTATGTTGGTAAAAGAATGCAACAGCAAAAAATAACTATATATGTTGCTATTGCGTAAGGAAATGCGAGCCGGTGAAAGAATTCAGAGCATTTGCAACAGATTTGATTGGATTTTTGGTTAATATATCTAATGCCCACAAAATACTTGCTTCCTCTATATTTTTGGATTTTTGGATTTTTGGTTATTAGATTTTTATATTTTTTACTTTTGCCTCCTCTATTTTTATTTTTCCCCCGTACTTTTTCATCGATTCCTTCATCTTGCGCTTTTATATTTTGAGTTAAATACAACCACTCATCCGACACCCTGAAACAAATACCCCCTCTTGTTTCACGAAGAGAGAGAAAGGGGGGATGCACCGACAATTGTGGGATGAGGGAAAACCATAGGCTTAGGTGCATCACAGAAGGCACATATCGAAGAAGGCGCATCGAACCTCATGTCCAAGTCTTGAATTCCTTTTGAATTTTGTTCTCGTATTGTTTAATTTTGACGTCCGCCTTTTTTTTGTTGTGTTAGTTGTCGTACTTTCATATATAGGGTTTTGAGTGCCATTTGAGATTTAGCAAAGTTTTTCAAGATCTTTTTTGCGATTTAACAAGATTTTTGATATGGAATTGAAGTTATGGGTGATTGCGGAAATTGAATTGAAGTTTTAAACTTAGGTATTGCTTCTCGAGGTGAAGTTGAACTTTTTTTAGAATCCTTACAAATGTGTAGAACTTGTAATAGCAATATTCTGCAATTTGTGTAATGCAGGAAATTGTAGCAAGAGACAACAAGAAGACTCGTATTGTGCCGAGGAACATCAATTGGTAGTGAGGAACCATGAGAAACTGAGCAGATTGCAGGAAGTTAATCCTCCGGTACCTGACATGTGCGACATTAATAATTCTACGCCTGAGTTTTTGGAGCTAATATTTTAATACCATGAACTTTAGTCAATGACTGTTTAGGTACCCTATGTATTTTCTAAACCCCTAAACTTTTGAAATTTGCATTTTTAACATCTATCCTTAAAAGCTTATTTTCGAAAATTGTAATTTTGTGTATGCATAAATTCTCTCATAAGTACTACTCGAGGTCATGTTTCAATTGGTATCAAAGCCAATTAATCATATGTTAAGCTAATTCACTATGTTTAATGCGTGAATCATTATCTACTTGTCTTAGTCCTAATTATTCTCCTATTATGCACTCATCAAAACAAATCACTTAAGTAGCACAATCAATTGAACTATATCATTGATATAGTTTTAGAATTAAAAGTCAATCTATAAAAATTAATGCTGAAGTTAAGGAGATAATGAAACAACTGTCGATAATCCATATTTCTTTAATCAACAAATTAGACGTAGTGAAAAATCCGATTTAAGTATTAGTACTCCAATTTAGCATAAATATCCTTTCCAAAACCAAAAAAAAAAATAAAAATTCATTTCCTTTGCAAGATATAAAAATCTAAAAAGTAGGAGAAAAATCATCTGAAAAATCATCTGAAAAGGTAGAGAAAGAAGAAGAGGATGGAGTATAGACAAGATAAACTTGAAGAATTACAAAATATATTGGAGAAAGAACAAAGCCCAGAAGAATTAAACAAAATTATGGACACAATAGTTGAAAGACAAGATGTATTATTTGATGATAAGGAAGAGACAAATAATTGGAAGAAGAAATACATCAACAGATGAACCTAATTAAACTAGAAGATCTTAATGTTGTTTACTTCCAAAAATTAGGAGGAAACCAAATAAAAATATGGTAAAATGACATCTAATGGTGAAATTAAAGAGTTTGAAGAAGAATTGAAAATAGACGAAATCAAGTGCAATCTAGTTAACAATGTTGTTCCTAAACCTATAGAATTTCATGAATCTTCTAGAAGAAATGCTTATTTTATGAGATCTAGATACGTTATAGTAGGGCGTACAACCAACTTTTCCTTTGAGTTCATCCCAAGGACAGCGACAACCTTTGAAGAGATTGATCTTAGTCCAATTAGCCAAACGGATTATATTCTAAATATAGATGGAGCCCATAATAGAGAATAAATATTTGAACGTTGAAAAGGATGTATGAATAGTGTCTTAAATTTGAATACCACATAGATGGCACGAAATTTCCTAAATTATATTGATCATAGTTTTTCTGACAATGTAGTTGGCTGGTACGACTTGTTAGATGAGGAAGAAAAAAATGTATTAAGAATGATGGAAACACCATCTGCTATGTTCAAAAGTTATGTAAGGAAATCGAAACTAATTTGTTAGAGCTAAATTTGATTTAGAAGAAAAGGCTAGAGAGTGGCAAAAGAAGATTAATAACATTGAGCTTTAGGACATGCGATATCTGAAAAATTATATTCCTGAATTGAGTCAATATTATTACAAAATTGGGCATAATAAAACCAATCTTGGCGTGATTTCTAACAAATTACCATATCTGATCAATTCTATAATCAATGAAAAACATATTGCATGGCTTGAAAACGTGGATGTCATTGATACCCTTGGTACAAGAATCTCTTATTTAAGAAAATGGGTAAATGGTCAATGTCTTGATCTCTAAAAATAGAAGAAAATGAAAAAGCAATTTCTAGTCTATTGGGATAATCCTCACCAATAGGGAAATGGACTTGAGAAGAGAAGAAAAAGAAAATTTTATAAGAAAAAAAGCTTTAGCAAGCACATAGAAGAGAAATATAAAAGAAAGTATTACAATAAACTGAGCCCTAAAAAAAGAAGATTTTTTAGAAAAAGCAGCCTATTGTCATGTTGGGAAAAACAACAGTAAGTGTTGGGCATGTAGATAAGTAGGTTATTATGCAAACGAATGTAAAAATAGGGAGAACAACAAGATTATTGAAACATTGGGTAGTTTAAACTATTTTTAGCTTAGCGAAGAAGAAGCATTAGACCTTACCTTCAAAAACAATAAAGGAATTGTTGACATTGTACTAGAAGATCTTCATAAAGAAAGTAATTATAAAGAAACTAGTCACATGATCGAAAGTAGTTTAGTTACTCTTGACGATCTTTAAGGAGAAGAATTTATTATAGACAATGGGAATGAAGATGTCGAAAGAGATTGGATCCTTCATATAATTCAAAAAGACAAGATCTATAAAAAATTCATATTTCAATTAAAAAAAGTATGTATGCGAAACGCTATAAGGAGATCTAGACCGTTAGTATCATGAGAGAAGTTAATCTCATTAATTAAGAAAATATCATTAAGTATAACAAAGATAGAAAGTATAGATGTATCCATGTTGGAAGCGTCCAAGTTCAAATTACTTCATCACAGTATTATGACAAAAATATTGATCTTCATATTTTGCTCCGTGATATCAGACATACCAAATTCAATTACCCAATTATCACAGGGATTAAGACCAATTTATGTAATAGATCAGTAGAATTCAATTGTCAACCTCAATATTATGCATGCTTAAAAGATGAATTTGTCAAAAACTTCCTATACCTTAAGATAAAAACAGTTGGGATAGACATGACAAGTGGAGGTTACCCAATAAGAATATTTTGGAAATAATCCATAAATTAGATAATACAATAGATCTGAAGACTGAGATAACAATGATAAAAGTAGAAAATTTGAGAGTTCTACTCCAATGCCGAAAATTCAAAGGATAAAATCCAATCCATAGAAGATAAGGATTGATAGGTTTTGGATATCTAGCTTTGCCAATCACATAAAAATCAATCAGAAGAATGCAACAAAAATTTATGAGAATGGTAAAATTATCATTAAACCCCAATTACTAAGAAGTGCAAGGTTAGAATAAGGAGAAGGATATTCAACAGCTAAATAAGAACTTAAAGAAGATGATATAATTAATATGACTAGTGAAATGAGCAGAATTAGTTTTTAACCTACAAGACATAGTATAGATCGAGTGTGAGTCCAGTTAGAAAAGTCATTGGGTACAAAATAAGAACGGCTAGTGACCCAGTTTATGAGGACGAATTAATTAGTCAAAAATATAACTATAGAAATATGCTATGAAGTCACCAATACAAATCCTAATAACATTCATATCCCAATAAGTGCATGTTTAGAGGGATATAATAGATATGAATTGTATGCCTACATCAATAGTAGCTGTTCTGTCTATTTTAGAAAAAGATCTTTATTTCTAGAATATTTGTTGAAAAAAACACAAGAATCCTTTACAAGTAAGGATAACTGATAATAGCATAATGAGTCATAATGAAGTTATAGAAGGGTTATCCATAGAAATAAGAGAAGTCCAATGCATTATACCAGTTTTATGGGCTACTGATCAACCATCTCATGATATGATTATTGAAAATAAACTTTAAATGCTATATTCTCCCTACACACAAACTACAAACTAAATAATATTTACAAAAAATAGTCACTTAGTTCCTATTGATAAATTAAAAAAAGTTTACATTCATCAGAAGATTGATGTTACACGCAGCTAACGTAATTACAAGATAATCCGAGCACAACGTGAGATAGCACTAACAATCTCACTAGTTGAGTTATCTATTAAAGATTGGATTGCTGAACAACAGGAACAATTTTGCAGAGAACTGTATTTTGATAATCCTCTTAAATTTTCGGACAAAGACAAGATATTTGTAAAAATCACTTTAGTAAATCTCAACCCTATTATTAGAGTCAAAAAAATGGCGTATACACACCATGATATCCAAGAATTTAATGAGTAGATCAAAGAATTTTCGGATAAAGGATTAACTAGAAATAGTAAGAGTCCTCATACCAGTCTCGCTTTCATGGTAAGAAATCATGTTGAAGAGAAAAGAGGGAAAGCTAAAATGGGAATCAATTATAGAAAGATTAATGATAATATCATATTCGATGGTTATTATATTCCTAACAAAACAGTTTTTTTAATAGAATTTAAGGAGCCTCTTGGTTCTCGAAAATGAATTATAAAAGTGAATATTGGCAAATAAAAATGGATGAAGAAAGCATTCTTTTGAATGTGTTTAGTCGCCCTCAAGGATATTATGAGTGAATAGTAATGTCATTTTGTCTTAAAAAAGCATCTCAAATATTTCAAAGAAGAATGGATAACACTTTCAAAGATCTTATTCACTGTTGTCTAATTCAATTACACCGATGATATCCTTGTCTTTTCCAGCACTATAGAACAGCAAAAAGATGATGTCTTAACTGTCACCCAAAAAATCATGGACCCCTAGTGATTCAAAGATTGTTCAAAACTTAAAAAAGATGTGTAAAAATCTTCATGTTATTAATTTTCTTAATGAAGGAGATGATCTAATTCTTAAGAAAAATGCCTGCAATGAGCACTAGAGTGTAGTACTCAAAATCAAAAAAGGGAAAAAACTATGTAAATATTGTAGTGGAAGTTTCAATAAAGCATAATGCAACTATCTTGTGATGGAAAAAGAAATTCGTACCCATAAGGGGAATTAAAAAGTTCTTAAATTTTTTAGCCCCAAAACCTTTTCTTATTCGCACCTATTGCAAAGAAATACTTGGCTTTGTTAAAAAAAATATATATATATATATCAAATATGAACGTGCAAGGGCGACTCTTGCATTAGCAATTATGGCTTAACCAGTTTTTCTTCTCTGTTGAACATATATAGGATTGAAGAATTCTCTTACAGATAGTTTAACTCATGAACTCATCAATGGTAATCATCAGTGCAGAACTTTTGCCAGAGAAGGAAAAAATCCAAAATGAAATTACATTACTACTAGAACAAGTTTCTCCTTCTAGTAGAGTCCTTATAGGTTTTTCAGAATTTCATATAAAAAGTAGGGCACACTTTGGTCTCTGTCTATCTACCTATCTAATAGTATAAAAGTTCAGCCTTTTAGAGTTACAAATGAATTACCCAAGGTGTCCTTATGATATTTAGGAAAAAGCTCCCATGTTCACGAAAAATGGTTTAATGACTAGTGTGCAGCATGTATCGACTACTATCATAATTATTTTTATGATATTTGGGAGTCATAGAGTACGACGATACTCTTCCCTGATAGATCTACAGTTGGTGGTGTTAGATTCCTAGCAAATACAATCTCTCTAGATGACCTCATCATGAAAGCCAGGGAGTATGGAATGGTAGCTTGCCTCATGGAAATCCAAGATCCAAAGTACCCATTCTTCTCAAGACTAACGAATTTCTAACAATGTATATATAAAGGAATCCATTGGATTCTCACATCTTCTAATGGTTCAAGAAAATTTTCATACAATAGAAGTTTGTATGTAGAGGTACATTGCAGTAATTGAGTATGAAAATGCAAATGCCAAACCAACTCATTATCTTATTCAATTACTTGACTTAGACGATTCCAATGACCAAGGACAAGAATGGTTTCGAGAATGACAAGAAGTAGTTAGTGATCCTACTTTAGCAAAAGCCATTAAATTTTACAACATTTATCATCAAATGTGAGCATTCATAGAACAAGAGAAACTCTAATGCATTATGAAACACTACTTTCGTTTATAATAATGAGTTCAACAAATGTATGACGGTATAAGGAGCTACTTCAGAAGATGTCTTGGAGTATCTCTTTGATGTTAGAGTTGAAAAGTTCCTATTAGAAAGAGGAAAGAAATATCTACATGAATTATTTGAAAAATGGGATCTAGAGCATCTTCAACTTAATGAAATTTTTTGATGATTACTTGAATAATGATGGAGATGAAGGCATGCAAAATCTCAATATGGATGACTAGCGTTGTCAACATTAACTACTCTAAAAGTTGTTGCACCATTATTGTGTCAAATTGTTAAGTGTCAAGTTAGTAAAATAATGCAGTCTACTGTAGCTATGTGAGAATAGTTGTAATCATGAGTGTGTATACTACAGTCATTAGGGCATCCCATGTAATACATCTCCTTTATAAAAGGAGAGGCTAAGTGCTAAGAAGAGACGCGATCATTTGAGTATATTTAAGCAAACAAGAAGTTGAGCTTCTCCGTTTTTCTAGGAGCAAGCATCTATGATGGTGTTTATTGTTTAAGTCCCTCTTTAATTCTTCCATTGTAATATTTGTACTTTCAAGCTTTCAATAAAAGAAGTTTTCTAGTAGGGAACTTTATTTAATCGAACCTTATATTTTAAACATTATAATTTCTTGATTAAAGTTGTACTTTCCTCAAAAGTATAAAAAATTTGATCAGTGACTACGGTCTAAGGTAGGTAATAAAACGGATCTGTTTTGAAAAAAAATCTTAAGAATAGCTTATTTGCATCTTCTACCCAATTCTCCGGTCTTTCCATAATTTCAAAAAGTTTTAGGTTAAATGTGAGAAAAGAAATAGTGCGGGAGGTATTAAAAAATCAAAACAGTCTTTCGGAGGGTAGTAAAAAATCAAAACACAAGACCTCAGGATGCTAAAAATTAAGTCAAAAAGTGAGCCTCGAAAAAATCATTGACACATACATGAAGGTACTAAAAACTTAATTACCCAAAGATTGCTTAGGGGCGTGACAATTTTCAATGATGGTGTGATGCCCACCATCCAGAAGCTTTTGCTGAGGACCAATGGTTCCAAGGTAGGTGTTGGTGATAAGAGCCAAGTAATTTTTATTGCAATTAGGGAAGCTTGATTAGAAATTAAATTGATTTGCAGGTTATGTTTGCCTATATTTGTTTCAGTGTTTTTGAAATTTTGGGGATTAGTTAACCAACTTATTGATATATGAAGCTTACTGGTTTTATTTGCCTTTATCTTTCAGTTATTCTTCTTGTTCCTTACACTTGTGGCATATGTATTTTATAAGTCAAAGTATACAGCTAACATGATTACCTTACTACTAGTAGGATTCCCATTTGTTGATAGAGAGCAAATTTGGGTTAGGCTATGGCTTAGGTTCTAGTTTGTTGAGTTGTAAAAATGTTGATAAGAGCTTAGTTAAGGTCTTTTCCTACATAAATCATATATCTGTTGGTGGTTAGTTTATTCTTACTAGGTAATTTAGGCTTTTGCTACATAGATCATATTGATTTTAGTTGTTTGTAGCAACTTTATTATCCATGCTAATAGTTATGCGGTAGTAATCAAAGAAACTAAATTGATGAGACTACATAATAAGGTAAATGCTTTTGGAGCATCTCTGACCCTTTAGATTTGTATTGTTTGCATCCTTCAATCGATAACTGAGAAAATACTGATGCTATGATTGTTTTATAACCATCCCTTCCCAATTAAAGTAGCTTCTATTGCACATTGGAAGAACTTGCTGGATTAGCCTAGCTCAATTTAGGAATTAGTGAAATCTGGGCGTAACCACTTATTCGTTAGCTTGGCTTAGCCTAGTTAACTAAGCAAGCTAAACTAGTTAAGTTGGGTTGTTCATTCGTTAATAGCAAGGTTCAACCTGGGTTACTAAACTCGTTTAACATTTAAACAACCAACAGAGGCATGCCCCCTGACCTAATGGGAATTTGGTGAAGTAGATGACGTGATCTGTTTTTGCCCCTTGCCTATTTTTGCTCAGTGTTTGACTAGTTGAGCTGCTAGTGGTGGCCAAGTTTTCTTTTAAGTTATCCATTTCATTTACCATATTATATTACTCTTTTAAGTTGTTTGAAAGTAATGATTGTTTCGTTTTGCATGTGACACTTGCTTTCAATTGGCTGAGGTCATCACTTTAGGGTCTCAAGGTTTGAGATGACACCTTTCTAATAGTAAAATTTTATACTTCAACTATGTAAGTCAGTTGCGATATGGTCCAACCAGTTGTACATTTTCAAATTTATAACGAGTCCCACATTATCCCATATGGCACGCGCTAGGTCATCAACAAAATTAAAAAAAAATGTAAAACCAGAAAAACCACTCACAAAACCGTAATTTCAAACTGAAAGAAAAAACTCATGAACTTCCCTTAGTCCCTCTCCCAAAACTGCTTAAATTTGTGCTTAATTTACCAACATTCTGTAATGTGCTTTTACAGATTCTAGCCAACAATCTTCTACAAATAGTTCCTAAAGCTTGAAGGAAGCATTTCGATATAAGATTTATCAACAAAACACAATTAATTTGGATGTTTGAATGAAAACACAAATAGTACGTCTTTTTATTCACACAACATATGGTAAGTTAATTTGAATAAACATGTCCCTACATATGCTACATCTTGACTGAGTTCTCCTCACAAGGAGGACTGTTGAGAGACAATTCCCAACAATCAGGGGTGAAGTACAGAAAAGGTGAAGGAAAGGGACAAGGAAAAGAGAAAAGCTAATCAACTTATCAACAAAGTAGTGACAAAAGGATTTGGAAAAGGCATAATAGAGCCTCTAATACAAATCAACAAAGAAGAGCATGCTGCACCAATAAAAAAAAAAAGTTAGCCACAAAAGAATGAACAACCAAGGACATGTTTACAAAATGATGAAACATAAGAGTTAAAGGTGTGATTCAATACTATTTTATCAATTAAAAAGAAGAAAAATAAATGTGTGTCTAACATGTTATAATACTTGAATGATGTTTACATACAGAAAGATATGGAGGAAATGGCTGAAGTAACCGAGGCTTTAGCAAGTGCATTCAAGAGATACAGAACCTTTATGGAATACTTGTCAAAAAAGTACCATAACAATGAAGCAACCAAGAAAATAAGAGATGTAACAATAAGCATGTTCTCTTCATATTGTGAAGCTCAAATATCAAAATCACCATCCATGAAACAAAAGGACAAAGGAGGGGAAACTCCTGAGATACCACCATTCAGTGAGGATGAGGAATGGTAGAATATTGTTGCTATACTAGAGGCAATAACTGAATTAGAGAATGCTTTTGTTAAGCCTAACGAAATGACTAGCAACCCAAAAGCCAAAAGTCCAAGAAAAAAAAGCCCAAAGCCCAGCTTCTCTAACACCAACACCCCCGACAATAGTTCAAACACCCCCGCCCTCTTCACCCCCACCAACACTTGAGACCCCACCAACACTTGAGACAAAAAAGCCCCCACAACCACCACAAGCTCTTGAGACGCGAACACCACCAGAAACATTTAAGACACCACCAACCTTCCGAAGACACTAACAGAGCCAATGGATAAGGATTGGACAGCTGCAAAAAATCATCTAGTGGCAAAGAAAAGATTGAAACAGAAGGATAGAAAGAAATAGAAAGTGAGCAAACAAAGCAAAAATCTCCTGGAAAAGAAGATAACAACATATAAAGTTGGTAAGAATTTTAAAAAATTGAATAAATCTTGGTGAACAACACATTTTTTTGTCAGCAGAATATTATTTTTAGCAAGCAGAACATAATTTTTAGCGGCATATAGGGAATTTGTTAATGGTTGACACTTGTATGTTGCAGTGAGCTAGAATGAGACTTTTAGTTAGCACACATCACTTTTAGATGGCTCTAGCAATAAGCAAAGAGGACGTTGGTAGTGAACATTAGTTACTTTAGTGAGCTAGTCTACATTTTTAGTGAGCAGAACATTATTTTTAGTGAACAGAACATAAATTTTAGTGAGTATAACACGTATTTTAGTGAGCAGAACATCATTTTCAGTGAGCTATGGGGCACTTGTTGATAGTTGACAATTGTATGTTATAGTAAGCTAGAATGACACTTTTAGTGAGTACACATCACTTTTAGATATCTCTAGCAACAAATAAAAAGGACTTGTTCGTAGTGAATATTGGTCTGTCTTAGTGTATTGGGAGATATGTGCAGTGAGCTACAACCTGACAGGCAGTGAGCCATAATATGTATTTAGTGAGCTATATTATAGTGAACTATGAGGTAATGTTTTGCAAAAGAAGAGCATAGCAAGAAGACAAGACATCAACCCTGCTCACCTTTTGTGGAAATAATCATAAAGCTTATAGGGGAATTGTCAAGCTAGAAGAAGGTTAATTCCAAGTAAGCACCAAACTCCTAAATTAAAAAAATTAATAATAGAAAACACTTACAAAACACAAGTTACATTGATTATAAACTTACAATTTTTTCTTTTGATATTGTGTCAGTTAAAAATGTTTGACATTGAAATACATGTTGCAAATTGGTATCACTTGTCAATCATGCGTCCAAGGAAATACATTGATGCACATGTAGTTAATGTTTGGGTTGCTATCCTCAACAACTTGGAGAGAAAAAAATCGAAGGATCTCCAAGAAAAGTTTTACATCGGTTGATGCAATAGTAATTATAACTTTTTTTAATTCATATATTCAAATACCTAAACATCTACTGATACTAATGCAAAAATGCAGTCAACTTTGGACCCCAATGTAAACATAGTAAAATCAGAATAGGAGAGGTATATTGATTTGAAACAATGCTTGAGGGAGAATTTCAGAGATGTGACAAATGGATAGCAAGCAAACAGTTGCAACTAGTGGGTACTAATAGAATACATTTAATTATGACTTAGCCTACCATATTATATGATATTATTCATCTTCTAATTTACATGTGTTCTTCCAAGTATGCCATAAGAAGTATGTCTTCATTTTCTGCTTCAATTTAAAGGAAGAAAGGCTTGACATAATGGACTACATGCACATAATAGCTTCATACAAAAGCACATATGGTTAAACACATGTATTAGTGGTATGCTTAAAATATTAGCTCACTCATTTAATTTTGAATAAATCAACAATTGCATATGCTGAGGAACATAGTTAGTGAGCTGAAACTATACTTTAGTGAGCTAAAAGTATTTGAGGGCATTTGCTAATGTTTATATCACCAATGTCTCTTAGTGAGCAGTATTTGTTTTCCAGGGAACTAAGGAACATTGTTAGTGAGTCGAACTTATTTGCTGAGGAGCATTGTTAGTGAGCTATGAAGTTACTAGTGCTTATATCAACTTTGTATCTTAGAGAGGTGTACATGTATTCTAATGAGGTGGAAACATAATTAGTCTGCTGAACTTATTTGCTAGACACATAATTAATAAGCTCAGCTTATTTACTAGATCAATATTTTGTTTTTGTCTGTTGCCTACTAGTGAGTTATACATGTCTTTGAGTGAGTTGAAGAAAATACTTGGTGAGGTGAACTCATTTGTTGGGCAAACTGTTGTCTTTTATCAATCACATTGCTTAGTGAGCTAACACGCATATTTAGTAAGCTAATAAACATATTTAGCGAGCTGAAAATAAATGTTGGATGAACTGTTGTCTTTTTATCAATCATGCTGCTTAGTGAGCTAACACACATATTTAGTGAGCTGGCCAACATATTTAGTTAGCTGAAAATGTTTGATGAGGAACTATTTGTGTTGCATTATATTGACAAACTATAACAAATGTTGATTGTACACAGGCAAAAGCTTTTGAAAGATTTTTTGAGGGTAGTGTTGGTCATCTAAAACATGAAGCTGTCAAGAAAATGAAAACAATGCTAAGGAAAATGCCTTGGAGAACAACAAAAAATGTCACAGATTGTGAGACATTTTGCATGAGGCACATAGAGTCATACTTTGGCCAGACAGATAAAACGGAATGTGGTTTCAAGAACAATGAACTAAATCCTCAACAATGTCTCAAAATAAATATAACACATATTAATTAAAGACCAACAACAACAACAACAACAACAACAACAACAACAACAACAAATATATTCATAATAACTTTACATACTTTTTCCCCTTATTTTCAAGACGAGAGTCTGCTTGATGGAATGAGAGCACAATGCTGTTATGAGATCATCAATTATGAAGAAAATATATATAGAAATAGAGTAAAGAGGTTGGCTAAGGAGTTCCATGATAAACAAGAGGTAAAAATGAATGCAAATGCAAACCAAAATTTAGTGTTGGAAGCATAAGTAATGAAACTTGAGATATGATCAAGTTCTTGAACACTAATATTGCTTTATAGGCTAACTTTTAGAGCTAATGTAGACAATACTATCATATGAACACTAATATTGAATGTTCATATCTTTCAGTGTGTTTAACCTTGATGATGGTGAAGTACTATGATGCGCATTTAAGATTCAATCATTAATATTGAATATTTCATATCTTTTACTATGCTTAAAACCAAAAATAATTTGTAAAATCTAGTGAGCAAAGAGGAAAACCAGTGAGCTTCAAGTATTCTACAGGGAGCAACAACATAAACTTATCTAGACACTAATATGATATAAACTTATAACTTTTATCACCAAAGTGTTTCGTATATTGTATTATGCACAATCTCATTATCAAAGAATACTGTTCTTTTTATAACGTTAAATCACCAAAAAAAAAAGGTATAAATAGTTTTGTAAATTCTTTTATACTAAAGGACCAAACTTGTGAGTTGTGATAATTTAAGAGTGAACAACATATTACAAACTTTAAAAGTATTCCAAATGATTTAATAAATTTAAAAAGATATATAAATCTCATCACATAGCAAAACAAAAAACATCATAATGAAGAAAAAATAAAAGTTCGCAATTTACTGATCCAATACAAATTTAAAGTTGAATTACCAAAAAAAAAAAAAACTATTGTATGTGCTAAATGTAAAATCTTCATTAATGCTAAAAGCAATGTAATATCTTGAACCTGCATAACACGCATGATTTATAGTGAGCAAAATATAATTCTAGACACCATGAAAGAAAATCATAAAAAATACAAAATCAAAACGCTATGATCATGCCAAAATAAAATTACTTACTAATTTCATACTGGATTAATAGCTAACCTGTTTCACACAATAAATTAACATATTCATTTACATTTATACAACAACAACACCTCCCGGTGTGGGTCCCGCTTTCGCGGGGTCTGGGGTTAGTTTACATTTATATTACCATAAAAACACCAACTCTCACATAAAAAAAAAAAAATCTCTTGCATGAGCAACAAGATAAGGTAAGGAAAAAAATACCTTTGAATGCTAGGAGCTTCAGAAGGAGGATCAGTTGATTGAAGAAAAAGCTAGCCTGTTTGATTGCCTCAACCTTTCATTAAAAATCAAGCTAAACACCCTATACATTTCATAAAAATCTACTGCTGGATTAGATGCACCTGCAGGAACAACCTAAACCATCATGGGAAAAATATATTTTTAGTGAGCATATACGTATGTTTACTGAGCCAATGTACCAATTTAGTGAGCGGAACCTGTATGACTACCATTGAAAGCATCGAAAATGTAGTGAGCCAATGTACATTTTTAGTGAGCAGATACACAATATTAGTGAGCATATAAACATTTTTAGTGAGCTAAAACACAATATGTTTTTAGTGATCCTATCAACTATTTCAGTAAAATGCAAAAGATATTATTATGAGAAATGTAACTTATTCACTAAGATTGTGAAAAGAACTTAACCTAAGGTTGAGATGCATATCCTCCATTTTCTGGACAAAACCTTAACTTCCTTTATCATACAATGTTTGACATGTTCTCCGACGTACTCTTCCCGCTTACATTCCTTTGACCTTTCTTTCTAGAACCCTTAGGGTTATGAATGATTAAATTACCAGCATTAGCCTGTTGATCATTTTCTGCCACACAAATATAAACTGAACCCACAACAACACCAACGTTAGCCTTTAATTTGGCAAAAAATTCTTCACATAACTTTGTTGCTTGGACATTTCCTTCACTTGCAAGAAGAAGGGACTCAAACTATCTATGCATCTGAACTCTCCATATGGAACCAGGAACACCAACATCATTAATACTTGAAGCTTCTTCTACAGCCCTAAGGGTGTATAGCTAGCCTAGTCCATCATTTTAGAATATATTGATTAGGGACTTTAGGCACGCAATGAATATTGAAAATACGCAAACAGTGGCAGCAAAGAATACCACTCTCAGTGTACTTTTTGCAGTCGCAAACAATATTTTGATCTAGAGATTAAACCTCAAACCCAAACTTCTTCGAAAATCGATTCTCATGGGCAACATATGTATGCTTTATACCATAAGCAGTCTCACTTGAGCTAAGTGCATCTTGACAGCATCCTTCCTCTTTAATGTATTCATTCTCAAAAACATTGTACAAGTTGTTTTTGTAGATTTTCGAAGCATGGTGTTAAATGCTAACATGCGGTAAATATATCTCAGGGAACCTATCCTTATTCTTCTCATTCTCATCCTTCTCTTTACTCCATCACTTAGTCACAACATCACAGAATATACTGTAAAAATGAGACAAACCACAAGTGGCATTAACTGCTTTGACAAAGAAGCATTTATAGACTCACTTCTCTATGCTGATAAGATGCCACTAGAAAAAAAAATCCTTCCAAAAAGTTGGATACCATTTTTCTTTCAATTGATAAAATTTAACCAACTAAGCATTTTCAGCACATTTATACTCTTCAAACAGCCTAGCACAGTTAAAACAGTGAGCAGAAAGTAATACTTTAGTGAGCAGAAACATGTAACCTTGGTGAGTAGAGAATAAAAACAGTAACAAAAGGGGTCACCTGTTCCAACAAAAATTAAACTTTGCTTCTATATCACATCTTATCAAAACATGGTTAAAGTTATCAAGAAATCCACCAAAAATCCTAAGATGACTGATATTCTTTTTTGAATTATCCAAGATGTGCCAAGTAAACAACCTATGCTTTGCCAAAGGGAAGACCTTTTCAATAGTATTTGTCATAGAAAATGTTTGATCCGTCACCATGGTTTCAGGCTGCACATTATCCATGGCTTATAAAAATATTTCAAATAGCCAAAGAAAACTCTCAACCTTCTCATTCATCAAAAACCCACATCCAATTATAACACTATTCACATGGTGATTCATAAAAACAAAATGTGCGTATATCATCTCATAATGGTTGGTTTTATTTGTCGTGTCAAATATAAGGAGATCACCAAATAACAAATAGTCATATTTCATTTGCGAATCTCTCCAAAAGAAACTCATTAAACAATCATCTTCATCCAATTTAAACTTACAGAAAAAATCTTGCTCATTGACGCACCTATTTTCTAAAACACACATCAAATAATTAGCATCAAACCCATCTAAAGTCCTTTTGACTTCATTTGTAACACTATTGTAGGCATCCTTTTTGCTAAACCTAAATAATGAGGACCCCCAACCTCATTTATTAGAAACCGATAAGCATGAGAAACATTCATACCATTTCTTCTCATATTTTTGAAAAAATCAACATGAGCTTTCTCAACTTTTTTATGTGACCTCATCTTATGAACTCATCTTCCAAAAGCAATTCATGATTAAGAATCATACCATACTTCTTAAAAATCCATTCAGCATTTTCTTATAAATCAATTTGGCATTAGCTTCAATGTAAAAAATAGCCCTAACCTTACAATTGTACATACAACTCCATTTAGCAAATGTCTTATCTTTTTTCCATGACACCTTTTGAAACCTTGTTTCCTGCAACAAAACTCTCTTGAATGCCCCTCTTGTAAACTCTATCTCCTCCTTAACTTATCACATCTTATAGAAAAATCCTTACGAAAAGCATACTCATTGTGTACCTCAAATGTTGCATCTAGAGAACTGACCCCTTTACCGACCATTTCTAATTTATTAGCCTCCTACACTTCAAAAACACTTTCAACATCAATAGCCCCACATTTCCCCTTATCAGCCACAATAGAATTAGACACAGCAACAACAATATTACTATTATCAAGCACAACATAATTACAGTTAGAAGCCACATCTTTCCCTTTCGAAACACCATTAGGATTAGACAAAACTCTAACAAAATCACCAACATCAATGATCTCAGCAACAGACTGATCTAATTTAGACAGCAAACATGAAGAATCATCTTCGAAACAAACATAATTTTTGTGGTGAGCTAGACTGCATAAATTGTGAGCACAAGCTAAATCCGAGTGAGCTAAACATATTTTAGTGAGATAACTTTTAGTTTTTTCTAGTGAGCACAGAAGTGCTAGGCCAAAGTAAACATAATTTTTGTAGTGAGCTAAAATATATAATTGCTTAGCACAAATGGAACTTAGTGACCTGAACATATTTCTCTTTCTAGTGAGCTAACAATTATATTTAGTGAGCATAGAACCGATTATAGTGAGCTATTATTTTTCCTGTTAAACAAACATAGTTTTTGTACTGAGTTACACTACATAATTAGTGAGCACAAGCTGAATCCTAGAGAGCTGAACATTTTTTTTTTTAGTGAGATGAACTTATACTTTTTTTCTAATGAGCACAAAAGTGCTCTGCAAAAGCAAACATAATTTTTATAGTGGGCTAACCTATATAATTGCTTAGCACAAACTGAACTTAGCGAGCTGACACCTTTCTTTTTCTAGTGATCTACAACTATATTTAGTGAATACATAACTGATTATAGTGAGCTATTATTTTCCTATTAGGAAAACTAAAATTTACTGAGAATGAAGTATATTCAAACATCAGACAAAAAAACATTGTTAACATTGTATATTAACCTTTAATAAACAATTAGAAATAACAAAAATACAACTTAAACCAAAAAACAATCATTCTAACAAATAGTGCAAATCAACCAATAACAAAACCACATATATATTCAAACCTCCAACTACATTATATTTCCAGAATATAGAATCATAACAATGAATGCAGTCCAATTCAGAAAGGTCAAAATTAGGTCATCAGAACATAAAATGAAACACACAAATTTCGAAATCAAAAACAAAAACAGAGATTGACAATAGCATAATCAAACCTGAAGAACTCACGTTTGAGGAATCTTCAAGATCAATAGCGACATTAAGATCAATGCTAGACATTGAATAATTAACCCAAAATCAAAACGAATGAATCAAAACAGCAAAGAGGACCAGCGTTCGAACAAAGCAAGGAACTAAGAAACACAAAAGAAAACACACAGCAAGCTTGGTTTGAGTTGTGAAAATATTTTTTTTAACAAATACGTGAGGCACAAGCCCAAAATCGAGATCCAAAACAAAACATTGTGGGCCTAGTGGCGCAAATGAATTGTGCATCGGTTACACCTAATAATTTGTGCTAATGTAAGTTAACTAAGTTTCATTTGACACTTATGACCTGTCATCATTTTATCGGCATCTATGTTGTAATAGTCTGTGAGACTGTGACGCAAGGATGGGGGGAACTATGAGTCTATTCCCTTCCCTATTTAATGTTGCAATAAAACTAGAGGGAAAGAATATGAGATAAATCTCACCACTATTATTAGTCATTTAAGGCTAGCTAGTGATAACAGTTGGTGACTCTTGATTTGAAGAATGGCGTGATTTACCTCTGGAAAGAGTGCAAGGATGGGGGAAACTATGAGTCTATTCCCTCCCCTATTTAATGTTGTGAAGTCCCCCCCCCCCCCAAAAGGGCCTAAGCCCCGAGAGAAAGTCTATACTAAGTTTTCACAGTATCTGACTTCTTACTTATAATTCATTGGCATAAATTATCTTTTCACGCCCCCACTTTTTTGTGCTTACCATTTTTCATAGTGAATGCACCCCTTTGAGTTCACTATCTTACTCTAATAAACCCTTATGAATCTTTTGTGTGTTTTTTTATATAGGATTTATGTTATCCCATTTTGAATGAAGCTGATGGTGAAGAATTGGAGGGAGTACCAAGTACAAAGGACCAGACCTGGCAAATGGGTCATTCGATTCGGGTACGGGTCAGGTCATGTTCGTGTTAAGTGACATTTCGAGTCGTTTCGGTTTGGGTCGGGTATGGTTCGGCTCGGGTCAATTTTGGGTCAACCAATTTTTAGAGAAATACGCTCGTCATGCCAAAATAAGCAACTTTGCTGAAAATTTCGGATCGGGTAAAGTTTTGGTCGGGTCAATTCAGGTTTCGGATCCACTTTCAGGTGAGCATATTTCGTGTGTCGGGTCAGATGTGAGTTCGGTTCATTCGGTTCGGGTTTCGGATCTGGAATCAGTTTTGCCAGGTCTATAAAGGACAAAAGCTTATGTATAAAGCCATCCAGCTACACTCGTATAAATATTTTTAGCTTTCCACTTTTTCATTTTCTTTCTAATCAGTTAGATTGATATCTCCATGCAGATTTCATTCTTTAAGTTAGTTATGAAGATTCAATCAGAAATGTTTGTTTTGCATACTTATCTTTACAATACTCTCGTAATTAAATAAGTCCTTCAATATAATAAAATTAAGGTGTTTTAAAATTTTAATCTATGTTTTAAGTTGGTCAGATACATACATACATACATACATACATACATACATA
>JACYFF010031952.1:22730607-22740739 GCA_017589665.1 Selenicereus undatus | reverse complement strand
TCCATTGAAAACACCTTTCAATGTGATATGGCCAAACAAATCGCCATGTCATGTGATGCCCAAGACATCTAGACGAAAATTAAAGAAAACTAAACTTAGGGACAGAAGACATAAGGAAGCATCGCACCCCAGGTGCATAAAGAGTATTTGGGAAAAGACAACGTAGTCCCTTCAAGGGGCCTCGAATGATTCGTCTTTAATTCAAGGACACCTTTCATCGTTTGTTATCTAAAACGACAATTTGTGAATCCACCAGGTAGTAGTGAAAATTCACAAAGATCAATTCAATCCCGAACTATGTACTTTATTTCTCCCATATCTACAATCCACTAAGGATCATAGTTAGCAATAAATATTTGGGAGCGCACACATTATCCAGGAGGGGCTGTGGAAGGAAGTACCTTAATCGACTTAGGACAATCCTAACTATAAGATGTCTAATTTCCACAATCATAGTACTCACACGTGCTATATGCTTCTTTTTATTTCCTTATCCTTTTTCCCTTTTGCAATACCAATCTTAGGTCCAGAATCTTTTGAGGGAATGGATCCGGACGAACCTGATGTTAAGCTAATCCCACGCGTACTCAACAGTGGGATGACTTTTAATTCCCCCGCTAGATCGACATTGATGCAATACAACAAAGTATGATATCTTGGTCGATCTATTTTCGAACCACTTTTGGTATGCTTTTAAGTTTTCTAAATACTGTTCACTAACAGTACCATTTTTGCCATCCTATGAGACCTAGAACCTAATGAGTGTCCTAACATTTCACATTCATTTAGAAGAAACTGAATCTTCTAATATTATGTATCATAGTCAGCGCTATCAAGTTTTCTTATTGGTAAACAAATTACCAACCTTATTTTTAATTGCCATAGCTAAGGGTATATATTCTGTAAAAGTGGACATTAGGCGTATTTTTAAATAAATAAATTATCAAAAAACTCCATTATCCATGTCGTATGATCGAAAATTTCGCTAAGCTCATAATCATCTCATGCAAACATGAATTAGAAGTTTTTATAACTTATTTATCACAATTTTCCATAAAACAGGATTTATGGAGAACATTATGGTTAAACTAATTAACGTTTTAGAAATATCACAAAGATATCTAACTTTATGTAAATCAAATTTACATTAAGTTATCTCATTATATAACTACTAATATGTCATCTAGAACTTTATAAATGACATATCAAACGTGAAATTCAGATTACTATATGAAACGCATCTATATAATAAAATGAATCTATATTGCCAAACATATTCGAATGATAATATGTTACAAAAGAATTTCATAAAATGCCCAAATAGCAATATATAAAACACATTTATATACAATTATATGAAACTTATTCAAATGTAAATCGCAAAAATATAAACACATTTATAATATTACGAATTTAAATTTCACGAAACTAATTCTTAAAATACCGCTAAGTTACATAATTAGCAGGTAACATGAAAACGAATCCATATCCATTAATTTGGGCAAGGAGCAAGTGCTAAAACAATTTAGCAAAGTTTACTACAACCTATGTAGTTCATATATGTAATACGCATTTATATAATACTACTAATTGGTGGCTGACATGAAACCTATTCATGCATCGAATGCAACATACTTTGTAACATAAAATATATCCAAATATTAATCGCAATTAATCATACATAGAACAGATCTATATGATATTAAAATTTGGATGAAACAAGTTCATAATAAAGTTTGCAAATTATATAAAATGCATTCATATAATATTGCAAATTTAAATTTCATGAAACAAATTCGTAAAATAATCTAATACTCTATATATCCAAATAATAGCATGAAACTTGTTCATGTAGAACTTAATGAATCATTTGTTAACTACAACAATGACAGAACAATTAACTAATTTATAATTGCTCATATTTTTTTTTTTTTTATTTTACATAAAGTTGCTAAATCATGAAACATAGTCATGTAACTAAGTATCATATATAAAACATGTTTATATAACTTATGAAACATATTCATTTATCGACTAAGGGGATCCAAATATCACATAGATATTTATCAAATTCAAGTAAAACAAATTTACGTCTTACGTACTAATCATATATATGAAACGAATTCATATAACTTCAACCAAATTGTTTGATAACAAGTTACTTAACAGGCAAATGTCAAGTTGATGCATATATAAAACGAATTTGTATATGGCTTTAAACATATTAATGTTTTTATAACGAAATCATGCACCTAGGATTAAAACTAATTCGAAACCTTAATTCAACAAATGAATTAACTGCATGAACCTTTTTCAACTTGAATATCATTATAATTCAATTAAAATCATGCCATGACTAATGATAATAATTAAACAATAATGACTGAAAAATAATTCGATCCAAAACAGTCAAAAAATAACCTGACTCATATCATTGAAATATGATAAGAAGCAAACCGGCCCAAAACGAAAAACCGTTCAAAAAATTTGGGCCAACAAACAAAAGTGCCCCAAAAGCAAATCGGTCCAAAACAATAAAATGGGCCTAAATATATTGCAAGGGCCCGAGACAATAAAAGAAAGAGGGTCTAAAAAGAAAAAAAAAGAAAAAAAACGGCCCGGGGTTTTTATTATTTGGGCGTTACTGCCCCTCCCCCAAACCCCTTAAACCGAGGCCCCCTCTCTCTCTGTTGGTGTTCCTCTACCCGAACTCTCTTTCTCCCCTGTCTCTGTTCCTCGACATCTTAGGTGCCATGGCCATGGAGCACCAAGCTCCACCCATCACTCTCACCCCTCGGTCATCCGCTGACGGTGGTTTTCTCGTGACCACCATGCCAAAAAAAATACCCAAGTGATGCTCAACCGCCGCCACAAAAGGTGTCCACTCCCTTCGATTCACACCAACCCGATGAGAACTGACACCGTCACCGTGTAGATCGGCCGAAGCCGAGTTTGGTGAAGCCGCCCATGCGTCCAACGCGCCACTGAGGCGGCGGCGCGTGAGTACACGCGCCTCCAAGGGTGGCGTTTTTCGCAGTTCTTTCTCGGTGGTTGTGTAGATCAGTGTATATGGGTGGCTAATTTAGGAAGAAGAGGGCCGAAAAAGTCCTCGTTGGCGGCGCGTTTCTATACGCGCCACCCTTCCCCTTGCGATTGCTGATGGGTATGCCTCTCCCCCCTTCCTTCGCTCCCCCCCCCTTTTTTTTGTTGTTGTTGTTGTTTTGGTCGGGACTAATTTGGCGGTGGTCGGCGGGGCCACCGAGGCCTCGCATGCTCCGCCGCCATAGAGGTATTGGCGGTGGAGACAGACTGGGCGGCAGACCACTAAGGTCTACGCCGCCGCCTCTTTCTAAGGTTAGGGTTTCGGAGCAAAGGGGGGGTTTAGGGTTTCACTAGGGCTGTCAAAAGCTGACCCGACACGATTACCGACCCGAACCGAACACGAAATTAGGCGGGTTTGGGTAAAGATTTTCAACCCGTTTAATTAAATGGGTTGACACGATTAACCCGTTTAATTAAACAGGTTAGGTTCAGGTTGAAATTTTCGACACGAAAAAAACCTATTTAACCCGTTTAAATAAACAAGTTAAACAGGTCAACCCGTTTACCCATTTACAGTAACTCGTTTAACCCGTCTATCGGTATATAATTATGTTTAGTTTTTTTGAACATTTTTAGGGGCCATTAAAATTTTAATTTTCAGATTTTTGGCTAGGGGGTGGAGAGTTCAAATTTTATATTTTTCACATTTTTTGTTCCTAAGCCCATAAAGCCCACCCTATCAAGTGAAAACCCTAGATATAAAAGGCTTCTTGCCTTCTTCAGTTCTTCATTCGCAATACCACTCATCCTCACAGAGCTAGAGCTTGTTTGAGTTGTTTCAGCCTTCAGTCGCCCCTCTCTTATCCTCTCTACTAATTCAATCTCCCCATGTCCTCTCCACTCCCCTCGCCCCATCTCCTTGCTACTGATCTGTAGGACTTACTGATCTCCTCATAAGCCGGTTCGTTCAGTAGTTGGTATACCAATAATTAATGTAATCATGTATTGTTTACAAAGTGTCCAGCTGCATTCTCAGGCTCACACACATGTTCATTTAAAGTTTGAAACTTAAGTGGGTTAAACAAGTAAATGGTGCCTGATTCTGACCCGTTTAACTTAAACGGGTTAAACAGGTCAAAATCAGGTTGACCCGTTTAAATGTTAAACGGTTTCAGGTTGGATTTTTCAACCCGTTTATTAAACAGGTCAGGTTCAGGTCGGGGGGTTTTCAACCCGTTTAACTTCGACCCGAACACGAACCCGACCCGATCTGACCTATTTGACAGCCCTAGGTTTCACTATCATGCTGTTACGAAGAATTCGACGGGCATAAGAACAAATCCGAGTAGGGTTTTAATATGCACACACAATCGCAAATTATTAGTACATTCATGAAATCAATTTATCATAATTTGCACTCAATAATCAAGTTTTCTGATTTCTTTCAATATTCATAATCGAAAGAAAATATGCCCACTCCCATATCGAAATTTATTCACAGAAACATGATGTTTATGATTTTTGGTTTATGATAATTGCGCTCAGCAAATATAAAGAGCATGCTGGATAGTATTAACAACATTCTGTCAATCACATCTATACTGAAAAACGTGCCTTTATTTGACGAACTAATCAGAAAGATTTAATCTTTGGTCAAAATCAAAAAAAAAAAAAATATTTAACAGAATGTCCTCGCATGTTTATGATTTAATCTCTCAAACTAAAGATGTGATCTTTAAGTTGGTTCTGAATATTATAACAACACGAGCATGCTGTTAAACTATTAAGTTTGCATAATTACAAAAATTAAGCAATAAAACGCATAAACTAGCATGCTTTCAATAACTTAGGTTTAACAAATTTATCAATTTATCAATCGGGACTAATCCGAACAGTTTAGGCTCTGATACCACTGTAGGAAATAAATACAGGACTAACCTGAATGCGGAAGTATACTGTTGGTGATAGTCCACAATAATAAGAATACCAGTTCTTCAGTAATAATAGGAATCCCAGCGGCTACTATAGTTGCCTTATAACGTCCACGTCCTAAACCCGAATACCGACAAGGATGGTAGGGTAACCGTGAGGAGAGAGAGAGGAGTGTTTCTTTCTATCACCCTTGAGGCTAACCCCCTAAAACCCCTTTATATAGGTTAGGGGGGTAGCTAGGGTTGTCGCCCTAGGCGACTTAAGTGGCCGTCGGGCCTAATCTAATTAGGCCCGTCCAACAGCTCCCACTCGGCCACTTAGGCCGTAAAACACGTATTCTCTACGTATCACAACTCCTTACGTTTCATTCCAGGAATAGAACGTGCGACCAAAAATAACAAGTAGTGTTATATTAAGTTACCATCCAACTAACATAACACTTTCACGAAATACGATACCCCAAAAATATCCCAAGACATCACCAGTGGCATCTTCAGTCCCTTATGCCTGATATATCATATGATTATGTTCTCAACATAATCGCCCGGGCTGATATGGTGATGGTGGATAAATTTTCCTTAAACACTCATGAAATCTCATCTTAGCTTAATTGCTTTCCTAACGTGTGCTCGCTGAACCGTATACATCATGGCTCTTGAGAATCACATTAAAGTTGCATCATTAAGCTTTGACTTAATATCATAGCTTTAAGTCAAAGAGTCATCGTCCATAGGGTCACACAGTGACAAGTGAAAGGGAATTCAATTGTCACCCCCACATATGGGTCGTCTTACAAGCACACACAGTATGAGATGTGTGTCATGGCATAGCTCCCACTTAGCTGGGTTCGTCACTCTTTATGCCATGCGAATCGTTAGTCTAGATTTTCACTCAAAAATCTAACCTGAGCCACTAGATCAACATACTGAATGTTGGTCTTGACACTCAAGATTCGGCTTTTAAGGCTTCAATATGAAAGCTTATTTCATACTCGACTCCCTTGAGTCTCATCTTAGTCTTACTAAGGCGACTACTTCTTCTTCATACACTTCTAGTATGAGTTATCGATATTGCACACCTAGTGCCAATATGATTACGTCTCATCCTGCTCGCTACTCAAGCGTCAGGGCGATTGCCTGTGTGACTAGGCCAATCAGAAGCCTGTGACATTTCAATATGCCTAACGTACGACAATGAGCATCACGCTCATAGAAGAAAACATGTCCATCATGTAACAGAACATGTCTAGATGCCAAACCTTATGAAATCCAAGACTCAACCAACGAGTTTTAGACACATCACTAGGAATGGGTTTAGTTAAGTGAACAAAATCACCTTATTAGTCTATATATATATACCCAATGGCAATGCTTTTTGTCTCTATGGTACAAGATACACAATCTACCTCCATAGCCGACATTGTTGTGCAGCTATGCTTCTTTGCCGCACCATGACATGGCTCTCCCATTCAGGGTGAAGACATGTCCTGAGGTTAACTTAGACTTATCCGAGTTACTACCCCAATCAAAATTTGAGCATCCTCTCAATTTGAGGTTTGCTCCTTGATAGCAAAACGCTGAGTTATTAATGCCACGAAGTTAGCAGTTGATTCTCCTGATGACTTGTCAGTCAGGAAGCCTTGGGTTACTTTGATAACGACTTATCAAACTATCCGCAAAGCAATATCAGGTCATGTACATAACATAACTTTAATTAAGCTTACTATGATACTAGGGTTAAGGACATTTGTTCACTATCTCTATTTTTGTCATCTGTTTTAGAACATTGAGCAAGACTCAGGGCTGGACCCTTCTCAATTGGAGTATCTATTGGGTAGGAATTATAGAACCAAAAGTTGTTCCAAGCCACTTTGACGCATGCTTCTTGGGACAGTTTTTGGATTATTTTCACTCCTAGGACATACCTGGTTTCACCCGTGTCCCTAGTCTCAAAGACATGGGATAACTACCTTTTAGTAGCTTTGATCATCACCAAGTTGTTCCCTAGTTAATAGTATGTTATCAATATAAGGAACGTAATCCCCACGTTGATCTTTCAACATACACAATGGTCACATGTGGACCTTTTAAGATGACACACATTGTCTTCTTATCCCTTTGATACAAAATCAATGGTTTGGTCCATATAAATCTCTTTCTCAAGGTCACCATTGGGAAAGACAACCTTTACGTCCATTCCGAACAACTCAAAGTCCGAATGGGCAACCAGGGCTAGGGATATCTAGGCCTGAACTTATTAATTGAACTATCCACCTGTTGTTTTATCTTGAAGACTTACATCGGGGTGGGGTTTCAATGAGTTCTTAAACCCTGTCGGTGAGTCCATCTCATCCCTTATTGCATTCAATCACTCTTTGTAATTTGGTGAACCAACCGTCTCTTGACAGGAGGTAGATCCCTCAATTCCCAAGGGGTGTGCATAGGAATATTTCCTCTTCGATTTGAAAATATCGTCGAGGAATTTATCCATGCAAAATTCTTGGGATCCTGGGACCTTCATTATTTGTCTGCCTATGTGGAAAATCCCTCCCCCTTTTCTCTAAGAGGTATGGGACCGAGAGTTTCTCCCCCTTTCTCTAAGAGGTATGGAACCCTGATTAGGGAAAGAAGATTACTCCCACTATCAATTGGAGGTGGGATCCTGAATGTGAGGACTAACTACATGTTCAGGAATGACTCTCCTCAACATTTGGAGATTGAGGGCGAATCTCATTCTCCTTAACAGACAAACCTTCACCATTCCTATCAAATGAGGAAGGTGTGGTGTACCACCCTCGGTGCCTTAGTGAGAATTCAAATCCTCCCCCTCACCGAGAGGTGGTTGAAGGTCTTATTGTAACGTATACAAATTGAGGCCCTTTTAAATTTCACCAAATGATAAGAAACTCATCCTTAAGAAAATCAACATTGCGGGATTTTGTTTCACAAAGAAAATATTCATGATCTCAATTGGTTCGAAGAGTTTTAATATTTCGTCCCAATTGAATCCTACTACCGTTATAAAGTATATGATCACATCAAGTACTTAATATCGGTGAGATAGTAGGTACATATACCTATATCATGGATGCATATGGCTCTATGATGTGCTTTGATATTCATGGACCCTCAAATGTCTAAAGTGAACGAAGATGCTCTTGAAACCTTACAAAAGGGTTTTCTATTGCTTTACTAGCTAGACATAACTCACATTTTGTACTTTAAGCCTAGTAAGTTGGTCTTAAAAGGCCATCTTTAGCTAGTTATCTCTATCTTGACCCTTATGGTCAGAATGAGCACGTCTAAGACAGATTCAAAAATGAGACAAGGATGAAAAATGCTCTATTTCCTCCATTGAAAACACCTTTCAATGTGATATGGCCAAACAAATCGCCATGTCATGTGATGCCCAAGACATCTAGACGAAAATTAAAGAAAACTAAACTTAGGGACAGAAGACATAAGGAAGCATCGCACCCCAGGTGCATAAAGAGTATTTGGGAAAAGACAACGTAGTCCCTTCAAGGGGCCTCGAATGATTCGTCTTTAATTCAAGGACACCTTTCATCGTTTGTTATCTAAAACGACAATTTGTGAATCCACCAGGTAGTAGTGAAAATTCACAAAGATCAATTCAATCCCGAACTATGTACTTTATTTCTCCCATATCTACAATCCACTAAGGATCATAGTTAGCAATAAATATTTGGGAGCGCACACATTATCCAGGAGGGGCTGTGGAAGGAAGTACCTTAATCGACTTAGGACAATCCTAACTATAAGATGTCTAATTTCCACAATCATAGTACTCACACGTGCTATATGCTTCTTTTTATTTCCTTATCCTTTTTCCCTTTTGCAATACCAATCTTAGGTCCAGAATCTTTTGAGGGAATGGATCCGGACGAACCTGATGTTAAGCTAATCCCACGCGTACTCAACAGTGGGATGACTTTTAATTCCCCCGCTAGATCGACATTGATGCAATACAACAAAGTATGATATCTTGGTCGATCTATTTTCGAACCACTTTTGGTATGCTTTTAAGTTTTCTAAATACTGTTCACTAACAGTACCATTTTTGCCATCCTATGAGACCTAGAACCTAATGAGTGTCCTAACATTTCACATTCATTTAGAAGAAACTGAATCTTCTAATATTATGTATCATAGTCAGCGCTATCAAGTTTTCTTATTGGTAAACAAATTACCAACCTTATTTTTAATTGCCATAGCTAAGGGTATATATTCTGTAAAAGTGGACATTAGGCGTATTTTTAAATAAATAAATTATCAAAAAACTCCATTATCCATGTCGTATGATCGAAAATTTCGCTAAGCTCATAATCATCTCATGCAAACATGAATTAGAAGTTTTTATAACTTATTTATCACAATTTTCCATAAAACAGGATTTATGGAGAACATTATGGTTAAACTAATTAACGTTTTAGAAATATCACAAAGATATCTAACTTTATGTAAATCAAATTTACATTAAGTTATCTCATTATATAACTACTAATATGTCATCTAGAACTTTATAAATGACATATCAAACGTGAAATTCAGATTACTATATGAAACGCATCTATATAATAAAATGAATCTATATTGCCAAACATATTCGAATGATAATATGTTACAAAAGAATTTCATAAAATGCCCAAATAGCAATATATAAAACACATTTATATACAATTATATGAAACTTATTCAAATGTAAATCGCAAAAATATAAACACATTTATAATATTACGAATTTAAATTTCACGAAACTAATTCTTAAAATACCGCTAAGTTACATAATTAGCAGGTAACATGAAAACGAATCCATATCCATTAATTTGGGCAAGGAGCAAGTGCTAAAACAATTTAGCAAAGTTTACTACAACCTATGTAGTTCATATATGTAATACGCATTTATATAATACTACTAATTGGTGGCTGACATGAAACCTATTCATGCATCGAATGCAACATACTTTGTAACATAAAATATATCCAAATATTAATCGCAATTAATCATACATAGAACAGATCTATATGATATTAAAATTTGGATGAAACAAGTTCATAATAAAGTTTGCAAATTATATAAAATGCATTCATATAATATTGCAAATTTAAATTTCATGAAACAAATTCGTAAAATAATC
>JACYFF010031952.1:22679634-22697785 GCA_017589665.1 Selenicereus undatus | reverse complement strand
GGTCTGGGTTATGGGCCAAATGAACATGGTCCGCCCATGACGGGTTCATTCCTACCTAATGAGTGTTTTTTGTGTGTTAATTTTTCAGCTAATGCATTTGTAATTTTTCAACCAAATTAAACTAGTACAAATTCAAAGTTAGAAAATACACAACAAAGCTAATAAACGGGTTGGGTTAGGTCGACCCACTTTGGGCCTGTTTGAAACATGTGCAAAACAATGGTGTATAATAATTATTGTTATGTACAAAGTGTTGGAGATAAGTTTAACTAATTGGAACATATAAACTAGTGTGTTAATTAGTTGAAAAAAATAATGGGTCACTAAACGGGTCGTTAATGGCCTAGTCTAGTCCGGCCCTTTAATATGCCTTCATGGGCTGGCCCATTATTGGCAGCCCATTATTGATCCGATCCTTTATTAGTCATATTTTAAATGGGCTGACTGCTTAACCCATTGGGTACCCAATCCGTTACCCACCCCTACTAATGTACCACTTAATTGTCTTCCTCAACGAGGTTGATAAGCACCTCTTTTAGTAAACAGTGTAAATTTGCTTCTATTCTCAAACCTGTTTAAAAAGTGTAGTCATTGCGAGTAGGAACTGGGTATGTTATATCACTACAATCTTCTGGAACTATATATGTTGCGATTGCCTATAGTTTGAGATGAATAAAATAAAACGATAAATGTCTTACTACAAAGTTATAATATCGTTTATTACAATATCATTTATTAAATCCTAAAAAATGTTATGATGAAATAATGGATACTTATAAATTTTGTGAAATCACCTTTTTATTGATAAATTTTTACTATTATAAAATTAATCTTATAATATACTTTTGTGGATGGGGATGATCTAATTAGGGTATAATTTATACTCATCAACGTTCCTGATAAATAATAAAGCTCCACAACTCATACTTAGGGTGTGTTTGGTAAGGGGGAAAATCATTTTCCATGAAAATCATTTTTCCAAGAAAAATGATTTTTCACTTACATTTTCAGCTGTTTTGTAGAATGAAAAATCATTTTCTTTCCACTTCATTTTTTCCTATTTGATAGAATGAACCCCCCGTCCGCACTACATTTCTTTTACCATCAACCCCCTTCCCTGCTCACTACTCTGATCCGACCCAACTAACGAATTCTGTTTTTCTCTCCTCTTCAAAATCAAACCCAAAACATAAGTAAAAAAATATACCAAGTAACAAACCCAGTAAAAAAAAGAGTCAACATTAATGAATCTTAATTTTTTCACTATTCCCAAGGATTACCCAGTTGACTTTGACTGATATTAAATTTAGATTAAAGAAAACGACGAACGGGAAGATGATGGGTGTCTCAGATTGTGAAATTCTTCAAAAGGGCAACTATAACAAGATCAGAGAACTCAAGAAATAATTACAGAGATTAACGATGAAAATCGTCGATGAATGTGATGAACAAGAAGAAAAGGGGAAGAATGAGAGACAAAATTGGAATGGAAATAGAGTGATTCTAGGCACAATTAAAAGAAAATAGAACGAGAGACAAAATTGGGTAACGAAAATTGGACTTGGAAAATCATTTTTCCTACTTTTTCAACGGAAAACAATTTCCGTCAAATGGGGTAAAATGATTTTCCCCAGAAAATGATTTTCCCCTCCTTGTTTTACCAAACGGCGTAAAATGGGAAAATTATTTTCCGGAAAAATGGTTTTCCCCCTACCAACACACCCTTAATGGCAGCTATTGAAAATTTGGTGATTTTAAATAGTATAACATATTAATTTTGGCTAAAACAAGACGATTGAGAGTTATCTTGTAGCAAGACATATCATCGCCCAAAATAATTAGCAAAATGATAAATGTTTTACTATAAGACATTTTTAAATTTCTTGTTCTAATTTTAAGACTATATTTTCGTGTACTAAATTGAAAAAAAAAAGGTATGATTGACTAGTGAAAGGGTGTTACCACCTATACATTGTGTAAAATCACATTTTTATTTACAATTTTTAACAATTATAAAATTACATGTATAATTGTCGTTGTAGATAAGGTTGATCCAATTAGACTATCATTCATACATGTCGGTATAGCTAATAAATATGAAAGTTTCACTCTTTATGGTTAACAATCACTATGAAATTTTGGTGATTTTAAATTATATAATGTATTAATTTAGGTTAAGGCAAGCTAAGAAGTTTTTCATATCACAAGGCATTTATCCTGATGCGATTGAGATATAAGATCATATGTAAATTTTCATGGAGATAACCGCATATTCTTAATTCAATTTAACAAAATATAAGCATTTGTATTTTTTGTCCAAAAGAGTCATAAAGGGTGGTAGCATACAATTATAACACAATAGAAAAGGGGAAATCGAATATTAAAGTTTTATCTAAGAACTCAAGCTTAACTGCTAAGTTAATGCCTCAATCAATCTTAAGTTAGCTTATATCTACAAACTAATTTGCAAACATAACCTGTACTGCTGACTTCTTTTCACCCTTTTTACTTTTGGGTCTTTATTTGGGGAGGGGGGAGATGGGGTGGCTTTTTGGGCGGGAACGCAGGATCCGTGGGGAGGGACAGGTAGTGAAGGAGAACAAAACCCAGCTAAGCGCACAACTGACATGGGAAAAAAAGACGGGAAAATTACTTCCAAGTGTTGTAATCCTTTTATGATTATCAGCATTTGGCCTTTTATCCCCCATGTATTTTTATCTATTTTGAAAGTGACAAAGTGTTTAATGAATTTTTGTCGAGGAGGAGTGCTGAGAGGGTTTGGAAAATACAATGTTACCCCTTTGCAAAAGTCATTGCCTTGATCCATAATTGAACAGTAGGTATGTTCTCGCTCTTAAGAAATTTGAAGAGAGAGAAAGGAAGAGCGAACGGAGAAGGCAAGGCACAGAGTGGGAGGAGCTTCCATCAGGGCAGACGTGGTGAAGGAGAAGGCGATTGTCAAGCGTGGCGCAGTTGTTAGAGCTTGGAGGAACAAGTAAGTAGGTCATTTTCCCTTTTTGTATTGTTCCAGTAATTGCAAAATTGGCAATGAGTTGTTGTTCATCAACGGTAGACATGGTTACTATTGTTTGCAGTTGGCAAAATTTCATGGGAATGGTGGAGGCAAATGGTAATCAAACCATAGGGGTGAGTTAGGGTTTGCAAGCAGTTCGAGTAGTTGGGGTTGGGATGGTTTTCTAGAAGTAGGATTAGTAGTTCGTTAGTAGGTATGGTGGTTAGTAATTGTCTATGGTTTGAATTCATACATGGATGGTTTTTAGCGATGTGAATGGTGGGTAGTTTGAATTATATGTGCGATGAATTGAGTGGGTAAAATGCACTTGCTTCTGAAGTTTTAAGTGGGTAAATGTCAGGTTGGACCATGTGCTGTTTGACGTGGTTTTAGAAGGACACTAAACATACATGTGTATGTATGAGTGGATGGATATCCCAGGTTATGGCATATGGTAACTGTGGATGTACATTGATATAGTGTGGAATGTTCTTTGTATGTGATGATAGGAGTGGAGTCGTTATCAGAATTATATGATGAGTGTGGCTATGGTGTGAATGGAGTTGGAGAAGCAGGTGCTATGGATTGGAAAGGCTAAGTTTTGTTGTTCTAATTTTTTTTGTTGTTTGTACTTGTGTTTGAAAATGTGTTAAGTAAAAGTGGATTGAGAAAATTACTAATGTGATGATGTAGTAATGAGTGAGTGTTCGTGGGAAACCAACATCCATTTTGCTGATGAGGTGTGTTGTTTTATCGTAGGCAATGGGAATGGAACTCCATAGCAGGAAAAATTTGACGTAGAGATTGTCGAAGCCAGACTTGGAAGTGGAAGCGAAGAAAAGACGAAGGAGGTCTGAGGGCCCAAATTCAGTTGGTTCAAATGATGGGGAGAGGGAGGAGATGGGGTGTGTACTACAAGGGGATTTATGGCAAGATAGCTCTGGCAGTGAGTATGAGGCCCATTCTAAGGAAGAGCGGGATATTGATTATGAGGTTTCGTTGGAGGCAAAGTCTGACATTGATAAGAACATGGAAGAGGGAGATGGTGGATCAACATTAAGTAATGGATGAGCAGAAATGAGGCGTTGGTATTCTGGTGGAGAGGTTCATACTGGAGGAGAATGCAGGAGGCGAGATGGACCCTCCACAGCCTTCAGGTAGGGGAAGGTTAAGGCTGCAATAGCAACAGAGAGGAACCAATTACATCGTGAGGTGGTAGGGAAGGGTGATTCAGATGTAGTCGTCTGATTGTGGTGCACAATGAGGACACTAGTTGGGCTAAATGGGAGGATGACTCCTAATCAAAGGGAAGTTATCAAGGCAACCACTCTATGGCCTTTTTTGGAGTACCCAGAGATAGGCATGGAGAGGCATTTAATGCTGGCTCTTATTAGGTGTTGGATGCCATGATGGAAGGCTTTTAGGATAGGAGGGAGGTAGGTCCCTTTCTCTATTTATTATGGTGCCACATTGTTCACTGGTTTACCAACAACAGGTAGCATAGTTGCATTCAATGGGTATGAGATCTCCACTTATGTAGGAAATATGGTGCGGGAGTGCATGTTTGAGTGAGTGAGAGAGAGAGGATATGGTAAGTAAGGTGCAAGGGAGATCAGGCAAGAAAGGGCATTTTTTTTTGTAACTATATGTCTGCTATTGTGGTGCTCTGTGAAGAGAACATGGCAGATGATTGTGTTCTTATGTGGATCAAGATATATGCGTTCACGATTTTAAGTGGGGTTTTGTTTCCTCGCGCGCCGTGTGGAGCAGCGTGGGGTATGTTACATTACACAGAGAACATTTACCAAATGGGGTAGTATAATTGGGCTGAAACTGTATGGCATGTTGTTGTGGAGACGATTGAAGACACGCGGAGGAAACTATATGGTGGGCCATTATCAGAGGTGCAACTGAATGGTTTCAATCTCCTTATTCAGGTGACATTGAAACTACCAATCGTTTTTTGTGTAAATGCTTGAGCATGTAATTATTGTTGTTCACCCTTTCTTGGTTGAGCCTAGCTTTGTGTACGTTACAATTAAGGATGTGAGTCATAATGGAACTGATGATATGTGATTTGGTAACTGTTGATATCGTACAACTTGATATTAAAAATATTAGTGTATGCATGTATGTAGATGACAAGTAAAGGAAAACAATAGGGTAGATCAGTAAATCTTGTTTGGAGGGTTTGAATTATGTATGAAGGAGCCTGAATAATTGAATATAAGGGGATAAGTGTAAAATCGTTTGTAATATGCAACGTTGTGAGTTATATGTTGAAATCTGTATGTCATATTCATATCTGAATTAAGGAAAACTCAAATGCATCGCAAGGAAAGCAAAAGTATGAATATATGTTGTATGTCACATCTGGGAAAGTTAGGGGTTTTTGTTTTGAATAAATGTGTGCCTCTCATATGAATAACTCCATATGCAGTTACTCACATGGTGTCAGTATTAGGAGGCAAACACTACCTGTACAAGTGAGCATTGTAACAAACGAAGCCAAGGACAAATATTCCTATCAAATCCGACAGAAATGGATAATGATAAAGACAAAGGGAGATACAGACGGAGAGCATGTAGGCATACATGACATTGAAATTAACATGTTAATTAAGGAGGTGTGTGACTTACAAATAGGATAGGGATAAAATATGCAACGTTTATGCTATGTAGGTTTTGTTTTATGAGCACACCACAAGGTTTGCAAATCAGGACAAGCGAAGCTTCCCCCATATTGGAAGCTGGGCTAGAGTTGACCATAGGGGAGGCATGACGCAAATGAGCTCCTAATGAGCTCCTACATGATATTAAAGAGGGGGAGGTAAAAATAACTGAGTTCCACATTTGTTGTTGCATGTCAGCGTACACATATGTAACTTGGATGGATATGTTTCTTTAGGTCATTTCAATATTGTATTCACGGGATTAAGAGATTGTGCATCCAACTGTTAGACAGTTCATGGTCACGGATGAGTTTGGTTACTATTTGGATGAGGGGGAGGTATGGCACTGTTATGCTGTGGTTGGGAATAGTTTGATACTCATATAGTGGAACTATGTGTGCTGCCTCAAGCTGCGTAAATGGAGAAGACACAAACTGACATTCTTTGTTGTGGTTGTACTGATAGGGCTGGCTCAGTGTTGACGAGCATTTAAGGTGTGCTAGGGATGTGTATTGGTCATAGAAAAGAGCACACCAATCAACTGAGAATAAGCTACAAATGATGAGAGAGCAGGTAGCCAACCTTCTGGGTAGGTTATTGATGTACAAAAATCAGGAGGGAGATGGATAGGAAGTGGGAAGTGGTAGTGCAGTAGTTGCTACAGAGGGTTTTGGTGGTGATACAGGACCAAGTTTGGGGGTGTAGGCCGGGCCTATTAATTGAGGCCCGACGGCCACTAAGAGGCCTCCTTAAACCCTAATTGCTAACCCCCCAATACCTATATAAGCAGGTTTGGGAGGGTCAGCAAGATAAGCAATCATACGAAACAGAAATATTATTTCTCTCTCCTCACAATTACTCTACCATTGCCGCGGAGTAATCGGGTTTAGAACGTGGACGTTCTAAGGCGACTCTAGTAGCCGCTGGGATTTGAAATCTGGTATTCTTATTATTCGTGGGCTATCACCGACAGTTCAATTCCGCATCCAGGTTAGTCTTGAACTATTTTCCTACAGTGGTATCAGAGCCTAAACTGTTCGGTTTAATTCCCAGAAATTAGATTGACAAATCTGGAGAAACCAATTCGTGAAAAGCATGCAATTTTTTTTAATTTGCTTAATTTATGTAATTATGCAACCCTAACATCATGCCTACATGCTTTTCACGATTAAAGTTTGAATTTTGATCTAATTCAAAGCATGCTCATTTATTCGTTCAAATTTGCTTAATTTTTGTAATTATGCAACACCAAAATCAAACCAGCATGCTTACATGATCAAAGTTTGTTCTTTTTTTATTCATTCAATACAAACTGTTAAAAGCATGTTCACGTAATTCATTCTGGCCAAAGATTGAATTTTTCAGTTCGATTGCACATTTATGTACAAGCATGAATATATTATCTGCCAAACATCAAGCATAATAGAAGACATGCTGCAATAACCGAGTAAGGGATTAGTCCTCTTTCTCTGATTAAGCTTGGCCGTGTTATACAAAATTTTGGTGGCCCTTGAATGTCAGAAACGATTTTTTTTTTTTTTTGCATAATTATGCCACAACCATGATTACATCCAGAGAAAACATGTCCATCACTGTGTGTGTATGCCTTGTGTTATTTCGATGTTTAGGCAAATTCATGCTTGAATCACTTGCTAAACACTGAAAGGCAAATTTTTTATTTTTTTTTGGACAAAGGAACCTGAACCCTAACCCTTAAAATCCCTCGAATAAACAAAAAGAAAAAAGGAAGGGGATAAAGATGAACCCCAGACCCCAAACCCTAATCCTAAAAGGGACCCGAAACCCTCAAACCTCAAAGAAGCCCGAAACCCTAAACTCTAGTATGCCCCTGCCTAAAGTTCTCGACCTCGACTCCAATAAAAATAAAACGAAATAAGGTAAACGAATCATACCCATCAGAAACCACCGAGGAGGGGTGGCGCGTGGCCGTCACGCGTCGCCGATGAAGGTCGTTTCACGATCTTCTTCCTCCCAGACCCCTTTTCATCGCCGATCTACGCAACCTTGCCAAAAGAAGCCGAAAAACATCGACAGAGAAGGCGTGTGAGACCACGCGCCACCGCCTCAGTGGCGCGTTCGGCGCGTGGGCGTCTCCGTTAGGTTCAGTTTCGGCCGATCTACACCGTAACACCCTTGGTTTTCGGCGGTGTAGCATAGATCGAGGCTCAAAGGGTCGGTGGTTGGGGGTTGCATAATTTGGGTAATTTTTTTTTTGGGGTCAATCGACGACGACGGTGGTGGCTGCCGAGGTCATGCCGACCAGAGCCCAGAAAGGAGCTTCGTGCTCCTAGCCATGGTGTCGAACGAATTCGAGAACCAGAAAGCTAATCCATGGGCAGAGAGAGAAATCGAAGAGAGCATCGAGAAAATCGAAGGCAAAGGGTCAACAAGTAGAGAGAGAGAGAGTGACTGAGATTCGGGTTAGGGTTTGGGGGGGAGGGAAAGAGCCCCCTTCACTCACTCATTGAAAGGGGGGGGGAGTGTTAATTTTGGCCGGCATCCTTCATTAAGAAAGGGGGAGGGGGCCGGCTCCCTTCATTAAGAAAGGGGGAGGGGGTGGGCGCTTTTGGCCCAAAGAAAACATGGGCCGGTTTATGGAATTTTTTTTTTGGGCCAAATTTTTATTTTGTTTTTCTTTATGGTTGTTCCAAATATGAAATATATGTTTCCATGTTCATATGAATTTATTTTGGCCATTATCTTTGTTATAAGTTGCAAAATTTTTTTACTTTTATTTTCATATTATCATTAATTATGTTATGATAATTTGAGGTTGATTATATAACTTTGTGCTATACATATATATATAATGAAGTTGTGTTAAATGAATTAGTTTCATAAACATTAATTGAATACATACTTACGTCATAAAAAGTGAATATCTTTGTGATATTCATTGAATTAAAAATATTAACTAAAGTTTAACAAAACTTCTAAATATTTTGTGAAATTAATAATTAAATTAAAGAAACTCCAAATTCACAACTGTGCGTGATGATTATGAGCTTAGCGAAATTTTTGAACGTACATAGTAAATTATGAAGCTTTCTAGGAAATTTAATTATTAAGCAATGTGTCTAACAGATAAAATATACTTTCAGATATGGCAGCTAGGAATATGATAGGATGTATGCAATCTGATGACAAGTTGGATGGCACGAACTATGATGTTTGGCATCTAAAGGTCCAGTTTTATCTAAACAACGATGATATGCTGGACCACTTGACTGCCTCCATGGTTCCTCCGGCTGAAAGAGATGAACAAGGCAGAGATATTACTGCAACTGAGCAGTACAAAGAAAACCTGAAAACATACCAAGCATGGTTCAAACGCGATCGTTCTGCACGCTACACCATGCTGTCTTGCATGCGGGACGATCTCCTGGGAGAGTTTGAGCGTTTTCGCACTGCTAAGGACATGTGGATACAGCTTAAGGTTAGATTCGGGCAGACGTCTGCTACAAGGTTGCGTACCTTGCAGCTGAGATGGATGCAATATACTATAGACTCCAGTCGTAGTATCCCCGAACACCTTCGAATCATGAGTGCTATGGTTCGGGACCTTAAGGCTGCGGGGTAAGAGGTTTTTGAGCAAGAACAAGTCCTGAATGTGATTAGGGCTCTTCCCAATGATAATGGACATTGGAAAAGTTTTAAGACATTCATGGCACACAGCGATCATATCAACACTTTCGAGGCAATCTCCAAACACCTCGAAATGGAGGAAGAGCGTTTAAAGCAATATGCGCCTTCCAGTATGGCATTGGTTGCCAAAGGATCGGGGCCCAGGAACAGGAAACCTTACCTTGGTAAGAAACCTATGAAAAGCCCTCGTCCTCCTCAGAACTCTCGCTCTAATGCTGGTACTGCTAAGAAGCACAACACCAAGGGCAACGGAGCTAAGGATATGGCACGTGTGAAGTGTTATAACTGTGGGAAGAAGGGCCATTTCGCTCGGGATTGTCCTGAGCCAGCTAAGGTACCTACTTCCACTAACAATCCTGAATTATATGTTTGTTCCCATGCATTCGTTGCTAACTCTCTTCCTCAATGGATTGTAGATACGGGGGCAACAAAGCACATAGTTCAAGATAGGGCTGGATTCGTGGAGTACCATCGCTACCCGGTGGGTTCACGGACTGTCGTACTGGGGAACGGCAGCGAAGAAGATGTCATTGGAGTAGGAACATACCAGCTCAAACTCCGTGGAGGAAACAAGCTGCTTCTTCACGACACCCTCTATGCACCTGGGGTGCGATGCTCCTTAGTCTCTTATGTTTCTTTAGTAAGATTAGGTTTTGTTTTTGGTTTTCGTCCAAACGGTTTAGATTTGTTCTATAATGGCAATTTGTTTGGCCAAGCAACTTCGAAAGGAGATTTCATTGTTTTGGATTTGGATGATAACTATAATAATATATCCTCTGCTTATGTTTCTTATTTCGACTCCAATTCTGAATCTGTTAAGTGGCATGCTAGACTTGGCCATGTAGGTCAAGATAGAATAAATAGGCTAGCTAAAGAAGGTCTCCTAGACTGACTCACTAGGGTTAAGTTACCTAGGTGTGAGTCATGTTTAGCTGGAAAGGCAACTATGAAGCCTTTCGGTAAAGCCATGAGAGCATCTAGTCCCTTAGAATTAATCCACTCAAACATATGCGGACCCATGAACGTTAAAGCACGACATAGGGCTATCTATTTCATTACCTTCATAGACGATTATTCACGATATGGGTATGTGTACCTGTTATCTCACCGCTACGAGGCACTTGATATATTCAAACGCTTCGTAGCCGAAGTAGAGACTCAATTGGAACGTAGGGTTAAGATCCTTCGAACTGATCGAGGTCGTGAATACCTCTCTGATATGTTCAAAGAGTTCTGTGAGGAAAAAGGTATACAAAGACAGTTAATGATTCCACGCACTCCACAACAAAATGGTGTTGCGGAACGTAGGAATCGTACATTGCTTGACATGGTCAGGTCAATGATGGCACATGCTAGCCTCCCTATCAGTTTCTGGGGAGATGCGCTGCTTATGACAGCCTACATACTCAATCGTGTGCCAAGCAAGAGTGTACCAGCCACACCATATGAGTTATGGTTTGGTAAGAAGCCATCCTTGGACCATTTACGCCCATGGGGTTCGGCCGGCTATGTGCATAACCCAACCCACAAACATGAAAAACTTGGTCCAAGGGCCACCAAAATGGTGTTCATTAGATACCCCGCACAATCAAAAGGATATGTAATGTACGGGGAACATCCAAATGGTGGCATGACAGAAATAGACCCCCGCAACGTCGATTTTCTCGAGGATGAGTTCCCGACCATTGGTGAAGTCAAAAAGGATGTCGAACTATTTGAGTTACAACCAGACATCCAGCCATCATTCGGTGAGGGGGAGAATTTGGGTTCTAACCAAGTCACCGAAGATGGTATGCCTCCCCTATCCAGAGGGAATGGGGGAGACCTGCCTGACCAGGAAATTGAGATTCGTCCTCAATCTCCTGTACATGAGGAAAGTCAACTTGCGAGTGAGGTCTGTCCTCAATCTCCAGTTGTCGAACATGTAGTAAGTCCACATGTTCAGAATCCCACGCCCCAGAGGAATAGTGGGAGTAACTTTCCACATGCTCAGAGTCCCACATCCCTTAGAGATAGGGGGAGGGGCACCTCAGCCGGGCAGACGAACAATGAAACCCCTAGGCCCCGAAGGAGTGAGCGTGGAAGAATTCCTCGACGACATTTTCAAATCGAAGGGGAAATATTCCTATATACTCCCTTGGAAGTCGAGGAGCCTACCTCTTACCAAGAAGCAATTGACTCACCAAACCACAAAGAGTGGATGGATGCCATGAGGGATGAGATGGACTCGATGGCAAGAAACAAGGTTTGGGAACTTGTTGATCTTCCACCCCAACGTAAGTCTATTGGAAACAAGTAGGTTTTTAAGATAAAACTTCGGGCAGATGGGTCGATCGACAAGTTCAAAGCCCGTTTAGTGGCGAAAAGGTTTACACAAATTGAGGGTGTAGATTTCGAAGAGACATTTTCTCCTGTGGTGAGATTTGCCTCTATTCGCCTACTCCTAGCCTTGGTTGCACATTTGGACTTAGAGTTGTTTCAAATGGACGTAAAAACTGCTTTCCTCAATGGCAGCCTTGAGGAAGAGATCTACATGGACCAACCCTTTGGTTTTGTATCAAAGGGGCAAGAGGACAAAGTATGTCGTCTTAAAAGGTCCATATATGGTCTTAAGCAGTCCTCCAGGTCTTGGTACTTAAGATTCCATGAAGCCATAACCTCTTTTGGCTTATCCATGGTTTCAGAGGACCATTGCGGGTATGTCAAAAGATCAACCGGAGGGATTATGTTTCTCACCTTATATGTTGATGACATACTATTGGCTGGGAATAATTTGGAGATGATCGAAGCTACTAAAAGGTGGCTATCCTCTGTCTTTGAGATGAAGGATATGGGTGAAGCCAGGTATGTCCTAGGTGTGGAAATAGTAAGGAATCGTTCCAAGAAACTCTTAGGTATGAGCCAAGAGGCATATATCAAAAAGATCTTGGAACGGTTCCGCATGCATTATTCCAAACCCGTAGACACTCCAGTTGAGAAGGGTTTAACCTTGAGCCTTGACCAATGCCCAAAAACAGACAAAGAAAAAGATGCTATGAGTAATGTCCCCTACGCTAGTGCTGTAGGAAGTCTAATGTACGCCATGTGATGTACACGGCCGGACATTTGCTTTGCGGTCGGCCTGGTAAGTCGTTACCAAAGCAATCATGGACATGCTCACTGGCAAGCTGTTAAGAGAGTCATGCGTTACCTTTGTGGTACAACCGACTTGGTCCTATGCTTTCAGGGCGGGGACCTTAAGTTGAGAGGATACTCAGATGCTGATTGGGGTGGTGATCCAGACGAGTCCAGGTCAACCTCAGGATATGTGTTCACCCTGGGTGGGGGAGCCATATCGTGGTGCAGTAAAAAGCAAGACTGCATAGCTCTGTCGACCATGGAAGCAGAATATGTCGCATGCAGCCTAGCCACGCAGGATGCAATATGGCTTAGGAGCTTCCTCCAGGATCTTAATCTCACTCCGAGAACCGATGATCCTGTAGAGATGTTATGTGACAATACAGCTGCCATCCAATTCGCCAAGGATCCGAAGTTTCATCGGAAGACCAAGCACATCAAAAGGCGTTATCACTTCGTGCGAGACGCTGTAAAGATGAAGGAAGTTGCCATCAAGTATATACCCACTAACAAGATGATCGCCGATCCATTAACTAAGCCAATTCCTAGAGATGCTTTCAAAGCACATTCGTTGAGTCTAGGACTCCGCAGGGTTTAGTTTTGGATGGAATCTTGTTATGTATGATAGATACGTTCTTCATGTAAAAGACATTTATGAAATAAAGGTTAAAGCGTTCTTTTTCTAAATGTTTTGTAATTTATATGTTAGACATGTTGAAAAGTCACAGGCTTCTGATTGGCCTAGTCACACAGGCAATCACCCTGACGCTTGAGTAGCGGGCAGGATGAGACAAAATCGTATTGACACTAGGTGTGTAATATCGATAACTCATACTGAAGGTGTATGAATAAGGAATAGTCGCCTTAGTAAGACTAATATGAGACTCAAAGGAGTCGAATATGAGATAAGTTTTCATATTGAAGCCCTAAAAGCCGAATCTTGAGTGTCAAGGCCAACATTCAGTATGTTGATCTAGTGGCTCAGGTTAGATTTTTTGAGTAAAAATCTAGACTGACGATTCGCATGGCATAAAGAGTGATGAACCCAGCTAAGTGGGAGCTATACCGTGACACACATCTCATATTGTGTGTGCTTGTAAGACGACCCATATGTGGTGTGATGATTGAATTCCCTTTCACTCGTCACTGTGTGACCCTATGGACGATGACCCTTTGACTTAAAGCTATGATATCAAGTCGAAACTTAATGATGCTACTTTAATGTGATTCTCAAGAGCCACGATGTATACGGTTCAGCGGGAACACGTTAGGAAAGCAATTAAGTTAAGATGAGATTTCATGAGTGTTTAAGGAAAATCTATCCACCATCACCATATCAAGCCCGGGCGATTATGTTGAGAACATAATCATATGATATATTAGGCATAAGGGACTAAAGATGCCACTGGTGATGTCTTGGGATACTTTTGGGGTATCGTATTTCGTGAAAGTGTTATGTTAGTTGGATGGTGACTTAATATAACATTATTTGGTATCTTCGGTCGCACGTCCTATTCCCAGTATGGAATGTGAGGAGGCATGATTCATGGGGAACATGTGTTGTAACGGCCTTTTGTGGCCGAGTGGGAGCTGTAGGCCGGGCCTATTAATTGAGGCCCGACGGCCACTAAGAGGCCTCCTTAAACCCTAATTGCTAACCCCCTAATACCTATATAAGGAGGTTTGGGAGGGTCAGCAAGATAAGCAATCATACGAAACAGAAATATTATTTCTCTCTCCTCACAATTACTCTACCATTGTCGCGAAGTAATCGGGTTTAGAACGTGGACATTATAAGGCGACTCTAGTAACCGTTGGGATTTGAGATCTGGTATTCTTATTATTTGTGGGCTATCACCGACAGTTCAATTCCGCATCCAGGTTAGTGCTGAACTATTTTCCTACAGGGGGATATGACCTATGTTGGTGGAGTGACGGCTGGAGGAAAGGGGATATTTCACAAGATGGAAAAGACAAGCAAGGTTGCAGTAGGCGGAGTGCCTGAAGCTGTACAAGGGGATGTGGAGGTTGTTCAGGATTTGATAGGCGAAGATGGAGATGGTGGCATGGGTTTCAACGCCAACCATGTCGATGATGGAGAAGAGGGTTAGGTGCCCTCGGCTGACACATATACCCCAGGTGTACGTGGAGAACATGGGAGTAGAAGGGCGTCAAACATAGTGACACAGATGAAGATGAAACTACTGATGTGGAAAGCATCTGCTCTAAGTGTCTCCCCTTACACAAACCACCTTGGTGGTAGAAAAGGCACGCACAGGGCCCACAGGAGGGTCACTGCATGGACGGAGGGACTTGCAATAGCCATGCCCCCATGGATGCGGTCACTCCACACTCCACATGGGAAGCACCTGGTTGGAACTTCAGCAACTGTACGAAATAAGATAACATATTTTCAGGCACAATTATGGGGCTGTAATGTACAAATACACCTGCGGTGCAAATCTTTCGGTGGTTGCTCTAATTGTTATATGCTTCATATTTATTGTAGGAGGTAAAACGAACTGATGTTGGGATGGGAAGTGAAGTAGTGCATGATGGGGAGGAGTCCATGAATTTGTTCTCGAAAGAGGTGAGGATGACAATTTCAACATTAGTAATGTACATATGCCTGTGTTCATCTACTTTTCGACTGAAATTGCATACAAGTGATCCATGTTTAATTCCGTATGTGTAATATGCTGAAATTTAAAATGATTAGAGGGATGGAACAGTCACCTTGTGCATAGTGAGACTTGTATTTGCTGATGTGCATTACATTTGATGTTGTACTAGTGGTTAACGTTATGGAGAGTAGTACATATTATGTTCCAAAGTAGTATATGTTCTTCAATATACATTTTGAGGAAAATATAATAGAACATATCCTAGTGGATATTAGACACATGTGGAGTGATATATGTTCAAGGTAAGCGATTCTTTGATATTGTCAAACCCAACTTTGTAAATTACATTTTGCATAGACATTCTATGGGTGAGATTGATATGTTTCGACAATAGTAGCACATGCTTTGACCATTTTATTGCATGACATAGAGGGGTGGTTGTTCACTCTTTCTTGTAGGTTGTTATAGCATATCTGATAGCGACATTTTTTGCTGAAGAGGTCAAGGTGTTGGCTGATGTACGGGCTAAATGCAAGGGATTGAAGGACGGGGAATGGTAAGACATTCAATTGGAGTAGAACATACGGTTGTTATAGATGTTATATGGGGAGAAATGTAGTAACATTTAATATGGACAGGAATTTTGACTTGCTTGAGGTAGGTAAAAAGCTTGCAAATGCTGAGTACCTGAAAGGGCTCATCAATGTTGTTCCACCTATGGTGGCAGGGGACAGGGCTGGGAAGTATTGTGTTGGTCGGTTTGCAATACAGATGTATTGTAACTTGCTAGATGAATGGCAACACTTGTACCCCAGTTCTGTTTGGCATAAATTTTCTTGCAGCCGAGTCATCAGGTATGAGGGCAATTCATGACAGTTACCCTAATTAAGTTGTGCTTTCATAATAGTGAGAAAGCTAACTTTCATTGTTTCCAGGGCCGTCTAAATTGTTTAGAAGGAATATGAACTTATTTGCAGGACTCCTTGAAGAAGGGAATCACCACTGACGTGAGCAATGTGAGTGGTGCTATTTGTGTGTCTTGGAATGTATGTATGCACATAACATTTGAGTGTACAATATTATTTACATGTTGGTTGCCGTATGAGTAGGTGTTTTGCCATTGTTCGAATGCATTGATGAGCATTGGATGTTGCTCGTGGCGAATTTGAAGCAGCGATAATTCGTAGTGTATGACTCTTTGCTAATGAAAAGGGCGATAGCACAAATTGATCTTGTCAACAGTGCAGTAAGTTCACCTTTGTTGCACTATGTCTGGGTAGGAGTTGCAGTCACTGAAACAGACATGCCAATCCAAAATTAACTGTAGAAGGAGGCAATTGCTGCTGCATTAAGTATGGCTCCAGAATTCGTTGATGCGAGGACATGGGGGACATACCACCTGTCCTCAACAGGGCAACCAAGTGACCCGGGTTTCACTGCTGTAGAACTTGGAACTGATTGCTATGAAATACTAAGGTTTTCTGCGATAAATTCTATAATGTGTTTCAGTGGCCATGATTTGCAGTGTGGACTTGCTGTAAATAAAGGCCAAAGCCCTTGTGTTTGATCAATGCTACGTGTGAGAGGTGCGGAACAAGCTGCTACTCAGTCTTCTGTAGGGGAAAATTGCACATTTTCCTCAAGCGTTGTAAGGGTAAGATGCTATGATTGGAGACCTAATGTTAACATTGCTACCATGAAGTTTAACTTGCCTGTGTTGGACATGGTGCAGGTGACATATGCAGACAACTGTGATAGTGTTCTTAGCAAGGGTTTGAAGTTGATGAAAATCCCCACTTGAGATCGTAGTGGTTCTTGATTTTTTTTTGGTGTTACCAATTGCTGAATCCTTCAGTGTTGGTAGCTGCTGGTTTCAAGATGGTTCTAGGGTAGGGATGGCAACGGGTCGGATTCGGATCGGATGTATAAACATCCAAATCCGATCCAATTAATAATCGGATTTGAAAATCCAATCCAAATCCGACTCCGTCGGATCGGATGTTAAATCGAATTCGGATTGGTTTCGGATCGGATTAAATCCGGATATAATCGGATATAATCCGATTATATATTTTTATTCAGTACTTACACAATTTTTTATTTCCAACCCTATTTTTGCCCACTTGTAAGTGCAATATTAAATACCTCTTTAATGTCTAATAGGTTTTTATATTAAACATTTCAATGTGTTAAAGGAAAAATGTGTTGGAAAAAGAGAATGCAAATTCACTTTAGAGTGAAAGGGATAAACAATAGTACAATAGCAGGAAGGAAAGAGAGAAAGTACAACTTTGATTGACAAAAATAAGAGAACGAGAAAAAGATCAAGAGAGAAGAAGATATTAGCTAAGAAAGAAAAGTGTACTACACATAGAGTGCAAACCTTATGTGGATTTTTTGAGAGTTATCATATTAAGATTTTTTTATCTTCAAAAAAAGTTGAAATTATTAGAAAAAGATATCGGATCGGATGTTAATCGGATCGGATGGACTCTCCTCCAAATCCGCTCGGATCGGAGTCGGATTCGGATTATTTTTATCAGACTCTGAATCGGATTATTTTTTATTGGATTCAAATCGGATAATTTTGCCACAAATCGGATCGGATTTACATCGAATTCGGATTATACTGTCATCCCTATTCTAGGGGGTACGTATTTTTGGCCAATGCACAGCACATGATCTAATGTGCAATTCGAGTATCGCATGTCATTCCACGTTTTTAGTTGCATACATATAGGGAGTTGAGGCCACCACGTTGGCACTTGCATCTATCTTCTCTGTACACGCAAACCTGAGTCGTTCAAAACAACTGGTAAGGAAGACAATTTCTAGGATGTTGTTCACCCCCAAAAGCTCGTGTGGGTTCTAGTCAATACAGTGCGCAATATCGACCAAAATTTCGCATTTTCAAACAATCAAAAGTTGTTCCATTCTTGTTGTATATATATATATGTGTGCGTCTATATACACATACACATATATATAAATTTGAAAATATGTGTGCGTTTATGTCTACATATGCATATATATATATATATATATATGCATATGTAGAC
>JACYFF010031952.1:22656115-22669634 GCA_017589665.1 Selenicereus undatus | reverse complement strand
TATATATATATATATATATATATATGTATGTATGTATGTATGTATGTATACGGTTGTTTGCAATTGGGGTAGTGGATGACTCATCCAATCTAGCAGTAATGCAACTCTTTCCAGCTCTGCTTATTTTTTGGGTACCCCCTTTTAAACTGCGCCACTAGTTAGGATGTCGTTGGTTAATTTCCTTGTAATCCTCCAGGTTAGTGCATGACTTGGGGTAGTTGGTACTCTACTATTTATTTTCTTGATTCTCGCAATATTTCTCTGATTTTATTAATGGTATGAGAACTTGATGCTTAGTGTTTTCTCATAGTCTCATATTTCTTTATCTCTCTATGGAGGGTGGTGAAGTTGAGTTCATCCGTTTAATTTATTCCTTGGTGCCTTGGCTTTAGAGGATTAAAGGGTGGGTTGATTTATTTTTTTCTTTCAATTGTTTTCAATTTTAATTCAAGGACTAGTCGATGGTATCATTGGCAAAAGTTCATTAATCTTGGTGAGCATCGAATCCATCAATCTTTGTATTTGATTTGCTTAAAATTTCACTATTTTCTATACTATTTTGGTCTTTGTTTCTCCCCCCCTAAATCTCCTCATCTAGTCCACAAGGAATCGTAAAGTAGCCCGAACATAGCTCCCAGCCCAAACACAACCCTAAACTTTACAACAAAAGTCAAAAACCATAAAAAACACAAAACAAAAATTTGGCACTGGCTCCTCGTGCCACTTGACACGCCCGGGTCAAAATCCTACACTTTAAAATTTTGACCCAAAAATTTGCCGCGACAACCCTGTGCCACCTAGCACGACCATGCCCTTTCCTGCATTCATATTTATGTTCCACAGATTTGGTACGGCCTACCTATGCCACAAAGGATGACTCTGCCACACTTTTTTTTCACTGATTTTTGTCCGTGTCACCTCTAGCACACTCCTGTCCCCGCTTTTTATCCTTTACCCTCTTTCCACCTACAAACTACTACCAACCATGGCTAATGAGAGGTATGCTTCTTAATCTAAGGAAATTCCTCCTCAACAAGCCCATGACATGAGGAGAGATAGGTGCATTATTGAGCTTCAAGAGCAAGCAAGGAATCTCACTAAAGAGCTTGGACAAGTGAGGGGATCTACACAACAAAACCCTTATCATCGAGGCTATGATGTTAATCCTATTGACATCGCATACTCATCCTCTCATGAAGACTTTGATTATGAGCAAGGAAGGTGTAGAAGAAGAAGGCATCCAAGGGATGACCATAAGGATCTCAAAGTTAAGACTCTGAAATTTGATGGCAGTCTTAACTTGCAGAACTATGTTGATTGGGTATAAGCTGTTGAAAGAATTTTTGAACTCAAAGAGTATACTGGTGAAAAGTCCTTCAAGTTGGCCATTCTTAAATTAAAGGGGTATGGTTCACTACGGTATAAGCACTTGAAGAAGAGTAGAGCTAGTGAAGCCAAATCCAAAATCAAAACTCGGTTCAAGTTCAAAAAGCATATGCACAAGAGATTCGTACCCTCTTCTTACAAGTAAGAACTCTACCTTAAGATTAAATATTTTAACCAAGAGAATCTAAAGGTAGAAAAGTGCATTAGGGAGTTTGATCAACTCCAAGCGAGGGTTGGCTTGGATGAAGAGCCTGAACTCAAGATGGATGCACCACCTTACTTATCTTTTGATGATGTTTGTCACCTAGCTATCAAAGTTGAAAAGTAACTTAAGGATCAAAAACCCTTTCAAACCACTTCTATTCGCCCTCAAAGTACCCCTAAGGGTTATTCCTCCCACAAAAAAGTGACACTACCCCTAAACCGATCAAAGCTCTTGATAAGGCTAAAGGGATTGCTAGTGAACCAACAATGAGGTTGGAGGTAAGAAGTTCTTCGAATGCCATGGTTATGGACACTTTCAAGCGGATTATTCTAATTAGAGAATTCTCACCATTAGAGAAGTAAAATAAATCCAAGCTATTGAGGAAGCAATTAGTGAGGAGAAATTTAAAAACAAGGATAATAATTTGGTCATTCTAGAGGTGGGTGAACTCTTGGTAATTCGAAGAACAATCCACGTCAAAGAAGCCCCTTGTGAACCAAGCCAAAAGGAGCAAATCTTCCATACCTGGTGTACGATTGGAGGCAAAGTGTGTGATCTCATTATTAATAGAGAGAGTTACACCGATGTAGTTTCTATGATACTCATTGACAAGCTTTAATTACCCACTAAGGTGCACCCTACCCTTTACACTCTCCAATGGCTCAAGTAAGAGAGTGAGGTAACCGTTTCTAAGAAAGCTTTTATTGCATTTTTTGTTAGTCCACATCATTATGAGGTACTATGTGATGTCCTTTCTATGGATGCATGTCACTTGTTACTTGATAGACCTTGGTTATTTGATAATCATGTGATTCATGATAGGCATGCCAATCTATATGTCTTCAAACACAAGGGTTGTAGCCTTACTTTAACCCGATTCCCCCCCACATAAACCCTCAAATTTAAACTAGGAAAGCGAAGTGAGAAAGCCTACATATGAGTGAATCACGGATGGAGAAAGCCATCAGTACGAGCAATCCTTTATTTACCTTACTTGTGGTAGAATCAAACACATGTGAGGGAGTAAAACCCATTCATCCCCCAACTCAATTATTCTTGAGAGAGTTTGTGGAGCTATTTCCCAATAAGTTACCTCTGAGGCTCCCTCCTTTGGGAAGAATTGAAGACTAAATTGACCTCTTACAGGGTCCTTCTTTGTCAAACAAGCCAGCCTATAGGTGCAATACTAATTAGTCAAAAGAGCTTCAATGATAAGTCTAAGAGTTGCTTGACCATGGATACATTAGGGAAAGCATGAGTCCATGCTTGGTTTTCACCCTTAAGAAGGCTAGAACTTAGCATATGCGTGTTGATTCTAAGGTCATCAGCAATATTACCATCAAGTATAGATGTCCTATTCCATGATCAGATGATATGCTCTATGAGTTACATGGGTCGAAGGTCTTTTATAAAATTGACCTTAGGAGTGGCTATCACCAAATTAGGATGAAAGAACGAGATAAGTGAAAGACCACTTTTAAGACGAAGTATGGGTTGTATGAATGGCTTGTGATGCCTTTAGTCTATCTCATGGTCCTAGTACTTTCATGAGGCTCATGAATTGGGTTCTAAGACCATTCATTAGGAACTTTGTTATAGTATATTTGGTGATATCTTAGTGTATATTCATGGCGAGGCATCTTATAGGGAACATCTCTCTCAAGTGTTCCAAGCATTGACGCAAACAAAATTTATATACCAAGCTTGAGAAGTGTAAACTATTCACTCCTCAAGTTGTCTTTCTTGGCTATGTTATGTCTGATGTGGGAATTTAAGTTAATGAATCTAAGGATGAGGCTATCAAGAATTAGCCCACTCCCTCCTCCATCAAAAAAGTTCAAAGCTTTCATGGGTTAGCCTCTTTCGACCGCTGGTTCATCTAAGACCTTAGCGCCATTATGGCTCTCTTAACCGAATGCATGAAGAAATGAAGCTTTGAGTTGACAAAGGCCACCCAAAGGACCTGTGAAACAATCAAGGATAGGCTATGTTCAACTCCTATCTTGGCTTTCCCCAACTTCAATCTCCCTTTTGAAGTTGAGTGTGATGCTAGTAGTGTTTGAATTGGTGCGGTTTTCACTCGAGCCAAGCTGCCTCTATCCTTTTTTAGTGAGAATTTGAATGGTTCAAGACTCAACTACTCCCTTTATGATAAGCTTTGGATCCCGATGAGCCCTGTAAGAGATTTAATTGTCAATGAGGCTCATTGAGGAGCCTTAGCTGGTCACTTTGGCATTAACAAGACCCTTGAGATACTCAAGGAGCATTTTTATTGGCCCAAGATGGGTGGGGATGTTCATAAGGTGATCACAAGATGTACCATTTGTCATATGGCTAAGAGTTACTTCCATCAAGGCCTTTACACTCCTCTTTTCGTTCCTACAAGGCCTTGGGATGACATTAGCATAGACTTCATTGTGGCCCTTCCAAGGACACTAAGGGGAAGATATTCTATCATGGTGGTAGTGGATCGATTCTCCAAGATGGCTCACTTCATTGCTTTCCACAAAAGTGATGATGCTACCTACATTTCAAACCTCTTCTTCCAAGAAATTGTGAGGCCCCATGGTATTCCAAGAACCATTGTCCCAAATAGGGGCACTAAATTTCTATCTTACTTTTGGACATTAGTAGGTACTAAATTGCTCTTTAGCAGTACTTACCACCCTCAAACCGATAGACAAATGCATGTGACAAATAGAACTCTGACAACCTTACTATAAGGGGTATGGTGAGCTAGAGTTTGAGGGATTGAGACATTAAGCTTGCTCATGTCGAATTCGCTTGTAATCAGGCTACTTCCTATGCTACCTCTCATTCTCCCTTTGAGGTATGTTATGGCCTTAACCCTCTTACTCCTATTGATCTTATTCTATTCCTTAAGAATCAAACTTGAGTTTTGAGCCCAAAGTAAGAGCTAAGGAAATAAAGATGCTACATGAGCAAGTAAGGTCACAAATTGAGAAAGCGAGTAAGCAATACAAGCTTAAAGCCAACAAGAACCGCACTCATCTTAAGTTCAAGCCAGGAGATCTTATATGGTTGCACTTGAGGAAAGAATGGTTCCCTTTGAGGAAGAACAAGCTTATGGGTAAAGAAGATGGTCCATACATGGTAGTGCAAAAGATTGGAGAGAAAGCCTATAAAATAGAGCTTCTAGGAGACATGTAAATATCTGCTACCTTCAATGTTGGGGACCTCACTCCTTAGCTTGAAGATGATGAAAAATGCAATGAAGATTTTAGGACAAATCTTCTTTAAGGGGGAGAGGTTGATGCAGAGAAAACTCTAAGATTAGACTTACTCTCCCAAGCAAGGATGTTGAACCAAGTAGGCTCAATGTTGACTTTGGGTCATGAACTTGGTCCTCCTAGGTTAATGTTGACTTAGGGCCCTTGAGGTGGTCTAAGAAAGCTTAGTAAAGTTGGTTGGGAAATTAGTAGCCCTCAATAAGGATCTTAGTTGCTTTATTTTCCAAAAGCCACTTCATTAGCTCATTTTCATTTTTTGCATAGAATACCTCATCTTACTTCTATCTCAGTTTTGGAAGGGTAAATGGGATCTTATTTGGGCAAATTATATATATATATGGATATCCCTAGATGTCTAGTTTCCATCAAGCCATAGAACTTCTCCACATTCCAAGTATCAAGGAAGATATGGGCCACAAACCGAGCAAGGGTCAATGTAGGGTTTGGGATTGTATGTTTGTGATTAAGGAGCGAATAGACTAGAAAATGGATGAATTAAGGTCTAATATTTCTCAGAGAGCTGATGGACTCTTTTAGAAGCCACCCACAGGATAATCTCTCCATGACTCATCCAATTAGGGTAGTGGATGGCTAATCCAATCTGGCACTAATGCAGTTAATTCCAGCTGAGCATATATTCTAGATATCCCCTTTCAAATTGCACCACTAGTTAGAATTTCATTGGTTAATTTTCGTGTAATCCTACTGGTTAGTGCATGATTAAGGAAGGGGTACTTTCCTATTTATTTGCTTCATCCTCATAATGTATCTCAAACTTGATTAATTATATGAGAGCTCGATGCTTAGTATTTTCTCAAATCTCAAATTTCTTTATCTTTCTAAGGAGGGTGGTGAAATAGAGTTCATTCCTTTAATTTAATCCATAGTGCCTTGGCTTTAGAGGATTAAAGGGTGGGTTGATTTATCTCTTTTATTCAATTGTTCTTAATTTTCATTCAATCACTAGAACATTTAGGGTTTTTCTAACCCTTGGATTATCTTGGGGAAGATTGATCTTCATCAACATTTATGGTTTACCATCAAGGGTTTATACCTTTATTTAGTCAATGGATTTCACCATAGTTCAAATTCCAATCCATAGAAATAATGTAGTCTCATATCTAATGCCAAATTTCTTATTCAAACAATGCTTCTCATGTTGAATTTCTCTATAGTCTAACCAACACCACCACCAAGTCAGAGTGTGGGTCTCGCATTGTAAAGTTTGGGGAGATCCAGATGTAGCTAACCTTAGCTCTACGGACATCTATGTTCATAGAGAGTCTGATTCTAAGAGACTCGCAAAAAAGAAATTTGTGAAAACATTTTAAAGACGAAACTAAAGCTAAGCAGTAGGAAATGACCTAAGAAACTCTAATTAAATAAGTGGCAATAACTATAAAAAACATAAGTATAACACAGTACAGGAAAGTATTATGCCTTAGCAGAAAGAGGTAAGCTAATTTTTACTCTTCCCAGATGAAGGTACTGCCTATGTAAAAACAACGGTATACAAAAAAATAAGAAAATATACAGTATCACACAACAACATTACCTACCATAAAGTACCAAAGGACAACTATGAATCTAGCTATCTATGATCCAAGACCTTAATCCTCTACCGCTGCATACTTTATCCTGAGTCATGTCTTCCATCAACTCTAAAATTTTCAAGTCATGTCTAATTACCTCATTTAGACTCTTCTTTGGTCGTCTCCTACCTCTTCTACCTTTAGGGATGTTAATCCTCTTACATATCCTCATCGGAGCATCCATACTCCTTCTTTTCACATGACCAAACCATCTGAGTCTAGTTTTCAATCACGTCATTCCTAATTCTATCCACCCTCATATAGTTACACATCTATCTAATCATCCTTATCTCTACTACCATCAGGCTTTGAACTTGGGTCTTTTTTATTAGCCAACACTCTAAGCCATACAATAGAGTAGGTCTAACTACCATAGGATAAACTTTGCATTTTAGTCCTAAGGTATCCTTTTATCATACAGCACGCCTGAAACATTCTTCCGTTTTTGCAAATCCACTTTTATGTGCCTGTTAATGTCCTCATCAATATCCCCTTTCTGTTGGTTGATTGATCCCAGATATTTAAACTTCTCAACCCTTGGTATTACCACCCCATCAATGGTGACTTCTCCCTCACCCCCCTCTCTTCCACTAAAATCACAATTAAGGTACTCAGTTTTTTTATCCACTTAATCTAAAACCTCTATACTCAAGTGTATATCTTTATCGCTCCAACTTATTTCAACTCCATCTCTGATTCTCATCAATAAGAACAATGTCATCCATAAATAATATACAACATGGTAATTCATCTGAAATAGGCTTAAAGCTAAGCCCTAATGAAGGCCAATATCAATAGAAAAGTCATTGGTGACCCTTCTTGCATCCTAACACTCGTCCTAACTCCCTCATTCATATGCTTAATAAGTCCAGCAACACTCATTTCTTTTCCAAGCATCTTCATAACACTTCACACGGAACTCTATCATATGCCTCATCCCGGTCTATGGACACCATATGAAGATCTACCTTCCTATCCTTATACAATTCCATGAGTCTTTTGAGGAGGTAAATTACCTCTATGGTCGAATTGCAAGGCATAAGATCAAACTAGTTCTTTGATATTAAAATGTTCTTCTACAACCTTCTCTAAATAACTCTTTCCCATCACGTCATAGTGTGACAGAGCAATTCATACCTTTATAATTATTACGATCATGAATATCACATTTGTTCTTATACAGCAGGATGATTGTGCTGAACCTCCATCCCCTAGGCATCTTAGTAGTCCTAATAATTAGGGGCTGTCAAACAGGTCAGGTCGGGTCGAATTCATGTCCATGTCGAACTTAAATGAGTTGAGAAATTCTTGACCTGAACCTAATCTATTTATTGTATGGGTTGAAAACCATAACCTGTACGCATTTATTTTTTAAACGGGTTGACCTAAAATTTATCCATTAAACTGTTTCATGTAAACCGGCCAGTTTCAGGTTATCCAGTTACCTCTTTATCTGCTTTATATTTTGACTAAACTATAATTACCGAGCATTATAAATCAATTTTTGATTTTAATATAACACCATAATGCAACCATTGTCTCTGATTCACGAGAATCATAATCACAAAACAAACATCAACTTTGTTAAGCCCCATATTTTCACAATTTCCCCCCCAAGGTACATGGTAATTGGGTAAACTAATCAACTTATTTAATCCATTTAATTAAACGAGTTAAATAGGTTTTTTTTGTATCAAAATTCTCAACTTAAACCTAACCCAATTAATTAAACGGGGTTAAGCGTGCCAACCCATTTAATTAAATGGGTTGAAAATCTATATCCAAACCCACTTAATTTTGTGTTTGGTTCGGGTTAGCAATCGTGTTGGGTTAACTTTTGATAGCCCTATTAATAATAGCATTGAAAAGCTTCGTTAGCCACTATAATCCCTCTTCACTCAAACACTTGCATCGGTATTTAGTCTGGTACCTTGGCTTTTCCGTCTTCAATCTCATCTTTGCTGATAGATTCATAAAAGTGAGGGTTTTTTTACCTCTCACTACTCCCTTGTTCCTTTTTCTATGGATCCTCCAGTACTTCACTATTGAAGAGTTTAGGAAAGTACCTTTGCTATTTTTCCTTGATTGTTTCATCCTCAACTAGTCCCTTGCCATCTTCATCTTTGATGCACCTCACATCGCCCAAATCTCTAGTTCTTCTTTCCCTAGGCCTTGCTACCTTAAAGACCTCATTCTCACCTTTCTTGGTCTCCAATTTCCAATATAACCTGTCGTATGCCAAGCTCTTAAATACAACAACTTTCTTGGCTACCTTATTTGCGTACTTATATCTAACTCTAGTAACCTCCTTCTCTTCGTCCGTTTGAAGTCGCGTACGCTTATTTTTTCTCCTTGACTTTCTCTTTTATCTCCTTGCTCTACCGCCAGGCTCCTTTCATTTTACTACCGCCTCTCAGAGATGTACCTAAAATTTTTTTAGCTGACCTCCGAATGCATTCCTACATTACTTGGCACATTATATTTGCATCCTTTACCTCTTTCTAGTTCCCTTCCTCCGTGATCTTCTTTGATAATTTCCTAATGTTCTCCTCAGTCAAATTCCACCAGTTAACACTAGAGCCTCCAACACTACTCTTCTTCCACTGAAAGCTTTTGAACTCTACATCCATCACCAATAATGTGATAGCCCAATCCTAAATTATTTAATTATGTTCATTTATTTAATTACCTCATGTTCATGATTTTTTTTCTCATATTTATTGATCGCATTTATTCACCCCTGTGGGGAAAAATTTATTTGGACCCTCACTTGGCAATTCGTATTTTATTTGTTTATTTAGTTTAGTAACGTAAAACTTTGGAAGAATTCATAGTAGGCCCTAACAAGTTTAATCTAAGTAATTTATTTTGTTTTCCGTAACATTACAAAAATTTAATTTTGAGTTTTGTAAAAATGTTATCGTTACGAAGTGTTTTATTCCCGAATCCAACTTATCTCGGCTAATTGGAAGCCCAACAAGTTTGCTTAGTAATCTAACTAATTATCATGATTAAACTTAACCATGGTTAGCTCAAAAAATTTGCTTTTCTAGTTAAAAATTCAACCAAGTTGTGGATTGTCAAAAAATCACAACTCAATCCAAAAAACTCCATTTTCTCTCTCCTCTTTCTTTCTTTCCCCACGGCAGTAGCAACAACCACCACTTGGGCTATTTTCTGGCTCATTTTTCGGCTAGCTCCAGTGATCTTCGACCCCCTTCCCGACATCCTTCTACCTCTAGCCACCATCCTCCATCATCAAAACCACTAAACATCACCTCCATCTCTACTTATCTTTAAGCAAAGTGAGTAATCTTAAAACTTGATCTTGTTAGTTTTACTTTGTACTTTAGTTTTGATTCTTGTTTTGATGTTTGTGATATTTGATTATGATGTTTTGATAAGAAATAAGAGTTATTTTGGTTTTGATTATGGTGGAGTTAAGCTTAGATTATGCTAGGGTTAGGGTTAATCCTTAATCATGCATGCTTGATGATAAAGTGTTGAATTTTGATTGTTTTATCTTTGATTTGGTCATCTTCTAACCTACTGGTATTTATGATGATGTTTTTGATGATTATTAATGAGGTTTAGTGAGTCTAAGTTGGCCATAAACTAGGGTTTTGGCAAATAATGTATAGTTTGGATTAAACTAGCTTTAAGCTCGGGTTATGTGCGTATTTGATTGAAAAATGATATTTATTGGATATGATTATGAAGTGAACTTGAGTGTGGTGGTTTCGTATGATGTTTGGATGGACCAAAGCTTGTTTACATGCTTTTAAGGAATGGTTTAAGTTGAGGATTTGTGTAAAAGTAGGGGAAAAAGCTAAAACAGTGAGGGCTGAAAATTTTAGAAAAACAGGACAAACTTCACAATTAAACTGGTAATGATCAGCCCATTAAAAAATTATGATTTTTGGTGAGTAGATAGTTCTGTGTGTGAGCTTTCAAATGCCTTTGGAATTGCTTAATCCGAGGTTTGTGCAAAAAAGTTATGGTTATTTTACCAAAACTCTGCAGAATGGACCAAAACTGACATGTTTGTGTTCTAGCCTCATTTTGGGAATTCTATTGTGGGAATTCTAAATAAAAGATTTTTGGGACTTCCTAAGCTTTCTATCTTGCTTGAGTCTCAATTAGAGGTTGGATGACTAAGTTTTGAGTCATTCTTTCTAAGCCCTTGATATGCTTTTACTTTTCTTTTTCTAAATTATTAGCTATGAAGTAAATATTTTTGCTAACCATATGTTCCTACAACGATAACTTGGTACAGAATCAGGGCCTAATCTATCATTCCTTTCACTGTTGTTCATAATATTATTTAGTGAGCTTACATTTAAAAATTCCAAGTATTGTCTGTATCTTTAGAAACCTACACGTATTTATAAAAATTATAATGTTTTGTTAAGTGCATCAATGAATCAAGTTTATCAATGATTTATCACATAATTAGTGACCCCATCAATTATCAGTTATAGGGCATAACCCTTCAGTTACCCGCGCAGCTTCAGGCTAGGTTCCCTGATAAGCTTGGCAAGTGTATACCTATCTTCAGATCTTAACAGTTACTAAGGGTTCAGTATCAGATAATAATTGACAACGCAGTTTCATATTTATCTCATTTCTTGTTTTTAATTAAAAATAAATTACAATATTGGCCTAGCCAGTTTTTCCATGAATGTTTAACAATACAGGAATGCGTGTACTGAGTTTTGACTCATAGTTCGAAATGTTTTCATATTTTGTTTTAGAAAAGTGGTCAGTGAATCACCCTCAGTTGGGCAGGATGGCTGAAGATGATAAGTGAGTCGGGAAGTCTATATGGAATGGTAGTGTATTATCATTGAGATGTTTATAATACAGTATTGTGATATATTTTGATGTTGAGACTGTATATTTTATCATAATTCTATATTTTATTGTAATCCTTGAGATGTTTGAATGGTTTTGAGGTTAGAACAATTTCTATATTTATCTAGGTTGTGATGGTGTGAATGCCTTTGATGTTAAACATTGATTATTGTGGCTAAGTTTATCATGTACAAGCAAAGCCTTATCCTTGTTGGACGACAGTAACGCCTAATCATTTGGGTTATCATTTCATATTGAGGAAACTAATGAAAGAAATACAAATAGTGATTTATATACATTTGGGGCATTACAAATAATGTTTCCTAAGTTCCCACATACTCACTTAGAATCACTTTACAATCTTTAACAACCTCTTATTGTTCGCTCTAATAAGAAGGAAATAAATTTGAGTCTTTGTGATGCTACTCCTAAAGGTCAACAAGTAATCCTCCTTCTTAAAAAAGGAGTTTACAATCAACAATTCATAGGCAATCACAAAATCTAGAATAGAAACACCTCCTTTGTTTCTCTCCCCACAACCGAAACTGGTACACTCCCGCTGAACCTGTGGCACGCCCCTCTGGATTTGGCATGCCCCCGAACCTCTTCCTCTTTTTAGGTTAGGCTTGGCTTCAATTTGGGTTTTTCTCTCATTTTACCCAACAAACACAAAGTTAAATTAATTAACTAATTTTTAAAGATTATTTAGGAGCAAAAATCTAATAATGAGTGTCAAAATTTTATCCGGTTGAGAACTGAACAGAAACATCCATGTTTCATATTATACCTATCCGCTTTCACACTAATATGACCATTCAGGTCTCCTCCTATAAAAAGTTTCCTGTTCTAAGGTATATCCTTAATAACCAGATCCAAATCCTCCCAAAATTGCTTCTTAATATCCTCTGTCAAACCTATGCATGAACACTAACCACATTTAGGATTTATGATCCCACCACTACCTTGATAGCCAGAATGCAATTACTCTTTTTCCTCACTTCAACAACTAGTTCAACCGACTCCTTGTCAACAAAAATACCAACTTCATTGCTAGCCTTGTTTGACCCCGAGTTCCAAAGCTTATACCCATTAATTTCTCTAGTTTGACCTCTTATCCATCTAGTTTCTTGAACACAAGCTATGTGAATCTTACATCTATGTAAAGTTTGAACTAATTCTATAGACTTGCCAGTAAGTGATCTAATATTCTAAGATGTCATATGCAACTTAATAAACCGTATTTCCCTCCTAACCACGTTCCCCCTCGGGGGACTAGCTTTAGCTAATACACTGCTCGTCACTAGCTTATGCTACCACTAAAAACATTTAATAGCAATCCCAACAACACCCACACCACCACCAAGCAATGACAATGCCATAAGTAACTGAATTAACTGTTTTTTTTCTCTTGTTTTCTGAAAATCAATGTAAGTAGCACAAGTACTTTCATAAGAACACTTAGAGTAGACAACATTGAACCATGTTCATCCTATAATTTCTTAATATCAATCAAGTACATTTGTAGTGTCTTGTTTGACTTGGGAGATCAAGTATGAGTCCCTCTTTACTTCAAATTTTTTTTCCTATTAGATTGTCCAAGTTTTTGCTGGAGATCAACCTGAGTTTGTGTTGATGAAGTTGAGAATAAGATTTTGTCTGATATCTTCTTTTCTATAGCATGTAAGAGCCATTAAACTGCCATCCTGTCATGCCTATCTCATTCTTCCCATAAAGGGTAAGTATAATCAGTCATAGAGAAAGTATCAAGAACAAAACCTAGTTCGTTCTTGGCAATTACAGCAATCTCCATTGTTTTTTCTAGGCGACATAATTTTTTCCAATTAGCAAATCGTCGACAAGAATGTTACTAGGGTTATCTGAAGGATGAAGAGACAAGAAAGAATAAGGTGATGATCAATAAGACAAGGGTTTGATACCATGAAAGAATATGACTTCAATAAAAAAAGACAAATAATCAGAAGGATTTCTTCCATTGTGTAAAAAAAGTAATGAATGAATACAAGCCTTCCAGATACACACACACACACACACACACACACACACACACACACACACACATATATATATATATATATATATATATATATCTGTGTATGTGTTTGTGTGTGTCTTTGTGTGTCTATGTATGTGTGTGTGCGTCCACACACACACACACACCCATACACACACACACACACGTGTGTGTGTGTGTATATATATATATATGTACA
>JACYFF010031952.1:22641553-22655715 GCA_017589665.1 Selenicereus undatus | reverse complement strand
ACACACACACACACACACACACATATATATATATATATATATATATATATATATATATACATATACATATATATATGTATGTATGTATTTGGGTGTATTATTTCGGTAAATTTCGGGGTTGCTGGAAATGATGTGAGATCAGAAAGCGGACTTATGTGATGGCGCATGCGAAAAGTTTGTCAATCTTCCTTCTTGAGCGTGAGACCTGCAAAAAGTGCACCCCTGGGTTGCAGTCCAAGGAACGCCTTTGCGAAGGTCAAGTCAATAGAGGGTCCCAGTAAGAGTCAAAGCACTAGAGAGAGAGAATTTATGAGGGATAAGATGTATTTGATATTAACCAGCCATTTTTTCGAGGTAGGCAGGTGAGTATTTATAGTCCTATAGCAAAGGGTGAAATGGTAATTTCACTCTAGAGCTTCTCTTAATGGGCTATCAAACAATTTGGTCTGTTAGGCCCTTGAGTATGGCCCCAAGGATCCCGTGGGGACCATCTATGCCCAACTGGGCCTAGCCCACCGCTGGGAATATGGGTCCATCCAGAGAGTCGTATTTTTTGGATCATTTAGCCCCTCACATTTTGCCTGAATGTAGGACGGGACCAATAGTTAGCGGAATGTGGATTGCACCATTGGAATGAAGGTCGACGAGCCTCGGGAAAGAGCGAACTGATAGTCGAGCAACGTATCTCGGGCTTACACTTGCCGATCGACCTCCGGTCAGTTGGACTTTCAGAGCAATCCTGGTTTCCGAAGAGGGGCGATGGTATAGGGAATCATCCGCTCTTAGGAGTACAAAATGGGGCAGTCCAGAACTGCATTTCATGCTTTGTTTGCAAATTTCACCTTGACAAGGGATTTCCCGAGATGGGGTTTTCTCGCTCACTGAAGACGGACGCAATGGCCCTCTACATCCTAGAGAAGTTTGAGTGGTATCGTAGGGGAGTTGCCTTTCCTCCTTTACCCCTTCCATTTGATTATGAGGACTTGTGCCCGGATTTTGACCTGGCAGCGGCAGATGAGGCCACCCGAGACTTCGAGCTCCCTAAGATACCCCAGGTTGTGTTCCTTGCTATGCTTCTTAACTATGCTTTTAAGCTGGGCATTCTGCATGGGTGGATGCTTGACATAATGGAGTCAACCTTCAAGGAGTTGCAGTGGAGCACCTTCCAGGCGTGAGTGGGGTGCAGCAGAAGCAACATCTTATGGGCCTGCCGTCCAGAGGCTGACAACCATCAGGAGAAGGAAGAGGACTCAGGGTCTGACGTGGCTTCCCCCTTCCTTAGTGATAAAGGCGATTAGTAAAGTTTAGGCCCATCTCAACCCTTGTCATACGCATTCCCTTCCTTGCATCTTGTCTTTTTTTTTTTTGATAATTGTGTGTACTCCTCGAAATTCAATAATAAAATGTTGACTTGTTCTTCATGGCCTGACCTTTAGTTATGTGTTTTCGCTAAGCTAGTTTGATCGATGGGTCGTGCCACAGGGAACTGATCTTTTGGTGTTCTGCGGCCGAAGGACAGCTGCTTATGAGGCTCGGTTCCCATGCCCATGGCTGGAGCGACCAGCCTCAGGGCCTTGTTGCTGGGCGTTCGGTTAGACAAGGGAGCGAAAACCTGGCAGCCAGCGTGTGGCAAGCCTGTGAACCCCTTTTGGGGGTTAGCGACGTTCGAAGTAGGTACTGAGTACTTAGGTGCCACATGGGGTGGGCATGGTGGTACCTTGGTTCTGGAACCACCTCGGGGGGTGTGTTGTCCTTCACTCCTCCCGCTCCCCTCTATAAAGATGGAGTTGGAATTCTCGTGAAGAGTCAATTGAGCAAGCTCCAAAATCTTTTTAGAGAGATAAAGAGAACTAGTTTTCTTAAGAGAGAGAGACTTTCAGCTCTCTCACCATGGTGCTTCCCTACTTCCTAAGCACCGAGTAGGCGGCAGACTACGTCAGGAAAACCTTTAAGTGGCACTTGAGGGGGACCGAGCGCCCTCCTCAGCCACTTCCTGAGAACTACCACGATCTTTGCCCCTATTTTGACCTTGATGTGGCCGAGGAAGTGGCCTGGGACTTCTGTATTCCCGAGATGACTCAGGCCATCTTCTACGCCACGGTGATCAACGAGGCCTTGGAGCTAAGCATTGTGAGCAGGGATCTGGCCGAACATTTGAAGTCGTCCCTTGAGGGTCTACGGTGGTACATGTGTGAAGCTTGGCTGTAACTCGACAAACATGTCCTTCTGTAGGCACAATATCGTAGACAAGCCAATAAGAGAGGAGGACCCAAATCGGCGAATGATCGAGAAGAGAACTCGAAGTCAAGTGATGCCCTACCCCCTTCTAGTGATGAAGAGTAGTCCTAGGTTCCCTTGTAGTTCGCCCTTTTATCCTCCCCTTTGCTCTTGTAAGATCGGCTTGTATTGACCAACGATGGCAATAAAAAGTTGTTCTTTCACTTTGGGACTTGGTCTCTTTGTCAATTTCTTTACAGTCATTTGGTAGTGTTTTTGCATAAGTGTAGTGACCAGCCCCAAGGTCGTGTTGTAGGACCCTCAACCCCTCACGGGAGTTTAGAGGTATGGCAACTAACCCTTAGGCTGTGTTGTTGGAACCTTAGTCCGTTTTTTGAGGGCTAGCAGTGGAACGACCAACCCTTGGGTCACACTATCGAATCCTTGGCCCCTTTTGGGGCTAAAAAGTGTAATGACCGATGCCCTCACAGTGACCTTTAGCTCTCTTTTGAGGCTAGGGGTGTATTGTACTAGTTCGTGTGTCTGTTCGCCACGTGTCATGGATTAAGTGGTGTTGTAGTCCTCTTAGTGCCTAAAGAGGTGTGTCGCCGTTTCTCCCTCCATATATGAAGGACATAGGTTCCCTAAGGGAGGTCATTTTAAGGTATCCTAAAACCCTTTTAGAGAGAGAGACATGTATTCTACTGAGAACGACTCTACTCTTTTCTTCATCATGGTTTTTCTCCCATTTCGCGACACTGAGGACATGGTCGATTACGTCAGGGAAACTTTTAAGTGGCACCGGAGGGGGGCCTCGTGCCTTCCCCGCCTGCTTCTAGAGGATTACCGTGACCTATGTCCGAGCTTCACCCTATCTGACGCAGAGGAGGCCGCACGTGATTTGATTCCGGAAATGATCCAAGCCACTTCTACGTCATAGTGGTCAATGACGTTATGGAGTTGGGCGTCTTGAGCAGAGACATGGCCGAGGCCTTAAAGTCGACCCTCAAAGGTCTGTGGTGCCTCATTTTCTAGCCTTGGCTGAGAATCAACAGGCATGCCCCTCTGAGTACACAACTCCATAGGCAAGCCAATCAAGAGGAGGACCTAGGCTCTAGTGAGGTTCCGCCGCCTTCTAATGACAACGAGTAGATATCGTTGTTTAGCGATAGCTCTTTTTTTTTATTGTTTTGTGATCTCCCATGATGGCAATGAAAATCGTTCCGTTATACAAGGACTTGGCTTTCTTTACGTACGCTTTCTATTCTTCCCCTAGTGATGTTTTTGCGCAAGCACGGCGACCGGCCCATGGGAGGGCCAGATGTATAGTGATCGGCCCCTAGGCTATGCTCAAGATCTCTTAGCCCCTTGGGGGCTAAGAGGCATAGCGACCGACCCCTAGGCCATGCTTAGGTGATCTTTAGCCCTTTACGGGCTAGAGCTATATCTACCGACCCTTAGGCCGTGCCTAGGAACCCTCGACCTTTTAGGGGCAAGAGGTATAACGATTGGCCTGTAAGCCGTGCTCAGGATCCCCTAGCCCCTTAGGGGCTAAGCGGTATAACGACTGGCCCCTAGGCTGTGCTTAGGTGATCCTCAGCCCCTTGAGGGATAGAGGTATAGCGACTGGCCCTCAGGCCGTGCTTAGGAACCCTCAGCCCCTTGGAGGCGAGAGGTATAAGGATCGACCCCTAGGCCGTGCTTAGGATCCCCCAGCCCCTTGGGGGCTAAGAGGTATAGCGATTGGCCTCTAGGCCGTGCTTAGGTGATTCTCACCCCCTTGGGGACTATAGGTATAGCGACCAGCCCCTGGGACATGCTTAGGTGATGCTTAGAAGGGTATATAGGAGACCATGTCTGTTAAGGGAACACGTATCATGGGCTAGGTGGCATTCAAGCCCCTTAATCGCCTGGGAGAACGTGCTACCGCATTCTCCCCCTTAAATGAAGTTGAGGTCCTTTGGGGGAGTCATTTTAACACACCCTCGAATTTTCTTATAGAGAAAGAGAAACAAGTTTTCTAGAGAGAAGGACTCGGCTTCCGCTTTTGCCTTCTTTCAAATTCATTGTTACACCTTCAAGTCCTCTTTTGAATCTTCAGAGGGGGTCGCATGTGTATTCAGCCTCACCTTCAACTCATCTTCAACCTCACCTTCAACCTTTCATCAACTTGTTGCAGGCATGCGTTTCTGTGCCTTCTCTAGGAGTTACGTCCTGTATTAATATTGTATGAGTATGTCTTCTTCTTGTTCGTCGAGTAGGAACATCTTTGAGAGGTCGGTTGACCCCCAGATGGAGGGCCACCACCCTCAGTTTCCAAGCCTCCCGGCCCTAATTGATGGTCGGGTGGTTGCATACATTCCGCCAAAGAATCAGTTTAGGGAGCCTAAGAAAATTCCCTATGCCGTGCCAATATATGAGCTCGGCACCCCTTTGTGGTCTAGTTGCGAATACTCTTCTATCCCTAGTGTCCTCAGCATTGAGGGGGAGGTTGTTTATTTGTGGGAAATTGACATGGTGATTTCTCGTATGACTGACTTTTAGGAACGCAGGCTAGCAATGTCGCAGACATCCCAACGACTGAAGACTCCTAAGCAGCTCATGGCCGAAGGGTCTTCCGAAGGCAACTACTCCTCTGCTTCCCATTCTCATAGAACGAGCGAAGAAGCTGGATCTGGCAGCACTAGCTCCTCCACTAGGGGGGAAGGAAGTAGTTCATCTAGCTCTCATTCGTCGGTTGCTCATTCGAGGAGGGGCCGTGCTCAGAAATAGCCGGTTCCTGAAGTGGTGGCCGAGGGGATGGTCTACCCAGGGGCTCCCACACGGTTGGACCCTTAAGACAGGCCGAGCACCCATTTCCCTAAACCCAAGGTTGTCTTTTCCTTAAAGAGGTCGGCGTTAGAGGAGAAGTACCTCCTGCCCGCCGGGTATAAGTTCATCGTCCCTGATGCCAATGCCACTGTAAATAAGCCACCCTCAAAGTGTATAGCAATCTACCGGCCGGCCTTCTCCTAGAGGGTACAGTTCCCACTTCACCCGGTCATCACGGAGATCCTGAACAAGTATGAATTGGCCTCCATGCAGATTGTATCTACATCCTGGCACAACATTTGTTCTTACATTGCGACGTGCGAGTTGCAAGGGTTAACCTGCTAGGGCCGTGCTTTCGGACTGGTTCACATGGTCTAGAGGGCTCCTACTGAAACCAGAGATCTTGGTTGGTATTGTTTTAATAATAAGAAGGGCTACATGATGGCTATAGAGAAGAAGTATAAGGTGAAGAACTAAAAGTATGAATTTTTTTTCGTGTGCCGTGAAGCCGATTGGGGGGATCTCCCGAACTAGAACGATAGGAAGCCGGACCACAGCCCGTTCGACGAGCTAAACTTGGAGGAGACCAAGACCGCCCGCTACTTTTAATATTATCTGCGGGAGGACGATCGTCCGAAGGCGATCCCATCCTTCATGTCTCGAATGGTGGACGTGGGAAAGGAGCTCGAGCACAAACGGAGCAGGTCGAGCGATAGGGAGCCTTTCAATTGGCGTCCTAAGTTGTTGCTCTTTAAGAACGACTTTTTCTTTGCCACCGCGGGCCTCCTTATTCTTAAAGATTATTCTAAGGATACTTAGCGTCCCTCATTCGTCTAGTTTTTTCCTAGGTCCTTACCTGACTTTCTTCTGTTTCGTGCAGAGCTGGCACGGAAGATGTTCTCTCATTTCAAAAGTGGGCAGGCCACAGAGGAAGAAATAGCGGCCGAGAATAAAAGGCGTTGTGAAGAGGAAAGGAGCTAGCGCATCGAGACGCAAGCAAGGAAGGTCGGTCTTATGACCGCATAGTTGGTTCTTGTGAAAAGGTGTTAAATTAGTGTTAACTTACTCCCCTTGTTTCTTTTTACAGGAGCCGAAGTTGGCACTGCGCAACCGAAGGCCTCCCGTGGTGTCGATGAACCTCCCTCGGCCGGACACACGCAAACGATCACGTGTGGAAGAGGTTCACGATCTAGCCACGGCATCTGTGCCTACCCCCTTGAGGGTTGAGCCCGCCTCTCCAAAGGCAAGGGGATTGAGGGGCCATCCCCGCAGTGCGCCCGTCCCTTAACGTGGAGCTGGGATCTCCCACTGCAGGCGGCTCCCAGGAGAACCAGCAGGCTACAGAGCGGGCTGCTGGGGAGCCCTCGGTAAATACTAAAGCCCAAGCTGAGGATTTCTTAGCGGCTAATCCCTCTACCAAGTACGCCCTGGTGGAGAACTTAACAAAGACCTGGGGTCTGGCTCCTTCTGGCTCGGTAGAGCCACCAAAGGTCACCGAGGAGCAAATGGCACTTCCTGAGTAAGGTAAAACCTTCTCCTACTTCCTTCTATTTGCCCTTTCCATTCAGTTAACCTTCTCTAGAATGGTCTGAGAAGCGAATCCTCGACCTCCAAGCAAAATGCCAAAAGTCGAAGGACTTCGCGGCTAAGTACAAACACCACCTTGAGAAGGTGAAGAAAGAAAAGGAGGCCTTTGAGGCTGAAAAAGGAGACCTGCAACGCCCTCTGGAAGAGGCTCATTCTAAAGTGGAGGCCGAGGCCACGGCGGGAGCTGAAAAAGCGGCCAAGGCTGAGCAGTAGGGCTACTGGCGTGGTCACGAGGACCGTACAAAGTTCTTTCGAGAACTCTAGGTGGTCTTGGCTCGTAATGCTTTCCATCAAGAGGGCTACTTCGAGGCGTACATTAAGTACATGGAGGATCATCGTTGAGCCTAGTCCAAGGGATGAAATCCTGAGATGGTGGATTTCATCCCACCAGCCACCAACGAAGATGATGTGGGTGACAAGGAGACCACGCCTATTGATGGTAGGGCTACATCTTCTGACAGTGAAGGCCATGAGGACAAGGCGCATGGAGACAGTGATGATGATGCGGATCCAAACGTTTAATGTATAGGATCCCTAATTGCATCTTATCTTCCTTTTTTGTTTTCGACCTTCATTAGCGTTTATACTTGTCTTTTATTTAAAGAAATCTCTGACTTTTGCCATGAAATTCCCAACTTTGCCTTTTACTACATCTTCACTTGTTGTTTCCCTTGCCTTTGTATACTTTCCTTTGTTTATGCTTGGCAGGACCGTAGCCCCTAAGGGGGATGGTAAGTGAAGAACCCTTAGCCCCTTTTGGAGCTAAAAGATATAGCGATCGACCCTTAGACCATGCTCATGAACCATTGGTCCCTCTTGGGGCTAAAAGGTATAGCGATCGGCCCTTGGGCCATGCTTATGAACCCTTAGCCCCTTTTAGGGGCTAAAAGGAATAGTAACTAGTCCTTCGGTCGTGCTTATCAACCCTTAGCCCCTTTTGGGGCCAAAAGGTATAGTGACTGGCCCTTAGGTCATGCTCAAGTACCCTTAGCCCCTGTTGGGGCTAAAAGGTATAGCAACCAGCCCTTAGGCCCTGCTTATGAACCCTTATCCCCTTTAGGGGGCTAAAAGGTATAGGCACCGACCCTTAGGTCGTGCTCAGGTATCCTTAGCCCCTTTTAGGGCTAAAAGGTATAGCTACCGGCCGTTATACTGTGCTCAGGGACCCTTAGGCTCTATTAGGGCTAAAGGATATAACGACCGGCCCTTAGGTCGTGCTTATGAACCCTTAGCCCCTTTTGGGGGCTAAAAGGTATAGTGATCGGCCCTTAGGCCACGCTCAGGTACCCTTAGCCCCAAAAGCGGCTAAAAGGTATAGCAACCAGCCCTTAGGCCATGCTTAGGAACCCTTCGTTCCTTGGGGACAAAAGGTATAGCAACCGGCCCTCAGGCCGTACTTGTGAACCCTTAGCCCTTTTGGGGGGCTAAAAGGTACAACGACTAGCTGTTAGGCCATACTCAGGTATCCTTAGCCCCTTTTGGGAGTAAAAGGTATAATGACTGGCCCTTTGGCCGTGCTCAGGGACCGTTAGCCTTTTTTGGGCTAAAAGGTATAGTGATCGACCTTTAGGCCGTGCTCAGGGACCATTAGCCCCTTTTGGGCTGAAAGGTATAGTGACCAAACTTTAGGCCGTGCTTAGGTACCTTAGCCCTTTTTAGGGCTAAAGGGTATAGCGACTGACCCTTAAGCCATGCTCAGGGACCCTTAGCCCCTTTTAGGGAAAAAAGGTATAGCGACCAACCCTTAGGCTGGGGGCTAAAAGTTATAGCGACCGACCCTCAAGCGGTACTCGAGGAAGGAAAACTGTTTGGACGTGAAATGATCGTTGCGAATATTGTATTTATAGTAGGAGAAACACAACTACACAAGCATTAAGCTGAAGTTGGAAAGATTGCTACTGATAATACTATGCCAGGTCCTCGGGATGGGAGTGCCCCCCAGGGTCTCTAAGCGATATGTACCCGACTGTACTTAATTTGCTACCTTGTACGGGCCTTCCCAATTTGCATTGAGCTTGCCATGTTCTCCTGCGCATGCTAGAGCCTCTGTGCGGTGAAGGATAAGATCCCCAACTTTGATAGGGTGAAGCTTAACAGTGCGGTCGTGGAGCCGTGCCATGCAGAGTTTGTACAGTGCCTCCCTAAGGAGTGTATCACCTCGGATAAAGGGAAAGAGGTCAAGAGCCTCTCAGAGTGCTGTGTTGTTAAGTTCATCTTGGAATGTGGTGAGACGATGCCTGTGGAGTGCTACTTCAATAGGTAGCATGACCTCCGACTCATATTTCAACATGAACGACATTTCTCCGGTGGCCGTATTCTCGGTCATTCGATTGACTACAGAACGCCATAAAGTTCTTCAGCCCATTTGGCCTTGGCTTCGTCATGCTTCTTCTGCAGGCCATGTAGGATGACCTTGTTTGCAGCCTCGGCCTAACCGTTGATTTGACAATGAGCAACAGCAGTGAACTGAGCTTGACATCCTAGGGTATTAAGGTAATCGGCAACTTTAGCTGTGTCGAATTGCCGCCCGTTGTCAAAGATCATTGCTCTAGGAACGCCGAAGCGAGTGATGATATTTTTCCAGATAAACTTTCAAACTTCGTCCATGGTAATGGAGGCGACAGCCTTAGCTACAATCCACCGCGATAAAAAGGTATTTACGATGTCTGGTGGCCTTCGGGAAGGGTCCAAGGATGTCCATGCCCCAATAGCAAATGCTAGGAGGCTGACAATCGGTGTTAGGGGTATGGTGGGCCATCGTTGGATGGGGGTGAATTTTTGGCACTTATCGCAAGTGTGAACCAAGTGCATGGCATCTTCTCGCAGGGAGGGCCAGTAATAGCCAGTCCTTATTGCCGTGACTGCTAGGGCACGACCACCAATGTGGGAGCTACACTGCAACTCCTCCAGTATCTTTTTCACCACCTCTGGGGCTACGCAGCGCAACAATGGGCATGCATAGGATTGCTTGTACAAGATCCCGTCATACAGTATGAACCAATTTGCTCATCTCTTTACGTGTTCGACCTCCTTAGAGTCAGGAGGAGCGTGTTGTCGGCTAGATACGCACTTATATAATCCATCCATATGGAACTCCTATCTAGCCAAAGTTTTTCATAAGGATCGATGCTCCTTTCCGTCAAAGTCTCTCATTGTATTCGCTTTGGCTTCCCATCCTCAAAAGAACTGGCCAATTTTGACAATGTATCGGCTTGTCGATTCTTAGATCAGGGGATGTGCATTATTGAAAAATGCTTCTGTAGTTTGGTGGCCTCTCGCACTTACAGAACATAAGCAGCCATCGTATCATCCTTCACTTCATACTCCCCGTTGAGTTGGCTAACTACGAGCTAGGAGTCTGAAAACAGTCGGATGTAGTACGCTCTAGCGATATAACACAACTCCACGACCTCTATGAAGGCCTCGTATTCAGCCTCATTATTCGATGCCTTGAACATGAAATTCAAAGCATGCTTATACCGTTCCCCCTGGGGGCCTTCGATAATCAGGCCGGCACCACTGCCACCCTTGGTGGACGAGCCGTCCATGTAAAGATTCCATGAAGGGGCTGGAGAGCCAGTGTCTACAGGTGTAATGGCGCCTTCGGCCAAGAAGTCTGCCAAAGCCTAGGCTTTAATAGCCTATCACTTCTCAAAGACGAGGTCGAATTGAGACAGTTCTACAGCCCACTTCAAAAGCCCTCCAGAAGCGTCCAACAGTTGAAGGACATTCTTGAGGGGTTGGTCGGTGAGGACAGTCACTTTATGGGCTTCAAAGTAAGGCCTCAGCTTCAGCTGGCCATGACCAATGCGTAGGCAAACTTCTTAATGAGAGGGTAATTCGCCTCCGCCCCCAGTAAGGCACAGTTCACATAGTATATCGAGATCTTCCCTTTGGCTCTTTCCACTACTAAAACCGCGCTTATGGTGCATTCTAAGACAGCCGGGTAGAGCAAAAGCATCTCCCCCGAGAAGGGACTTGCGATCTTAGGTAGGTGGGCTAGATAGGTTTTGAGTGCTCAAAAGGCCTCATCCGTTTTCTCATCCCACACGAAATTAGCAAGCCTCCTGAGGATACAGAACAAAGGTTAGCATTTGTCTTTGGATTAGGACATGAAACGGCCTAAGGCAGCGATACATCCAGTTAGTCGTTGAACTTCCTTAAGTTACGTGGCGAATTCATGTCCAGCATAGCTTGTATTTTGTACGGATTGGCCTCTATCCCTCGGCTGCTGATCATGAATCTGAGGAATTTTCCTGATCGGACTCCAACTATAAACTTCTTCTGGTTGAGTTTCATGCCGAACGTTAAAAGAATATCGAACGTCTTCTGCAAATCCTGGCCATGCTCGGTGTCAATAATGTTTTTTACCATCATGTCATCTACATAAACCTCCATGGTCTGACTGATGAGAGGTTCGAATAGCTTGTTCACCAGTCATTAGTACGTGGCCCCCGTATTCTTTAACCCGAATGGCATGACCTTGTAGCAATGCAAGCCTTGGTCGGTTGTGAATGCAGTCTTCTCTTGATCCTCAGGGCATAGAGGTATCTGGTGGTACCCCTAGAAGGCGCTCATAAAACTCAATAGGGCATGCCCTGCCGTGGCATCCACGAGCTTGTCGATTTTCAGGAGAGGATAGCTATCCTTCAAACAAGCCTTGTTCAGGTCGATAAATCCACACACATCCTCCAAGTCCCATTAGGTGTCTTGACTAGCACTACATTCGAGATCCACTCAGGATATTGACATTCTCTAATGAAGCCCGCTTCCAACAACTTTTGTACCTCTGTTGTTGCTGCCACAGCCCTCTCAGGGCCCATGTGTCGCTTCTTTTGAATTACTGGTTTGTACGTGGGATCCATGTTCAGTCGGTGTTCCATCAGTTTGGGTTTGATGCCAAGCATCTCCTCGGGATCGAAGGTGAAGACATCCCGATACTCTTGTAGGAGCGTGATCAGGGAATACCGGGTAGATGACTCCAATTCTCACCCCAACTGGACCGTACGGTCAGAGCGCCTCTCGTCCAAAGGAACCTACTTAATATCGTCCATGGCTTCTAAGTGAGGTCGCTCGGGTTCAACCGAGGTTAGCATTTGTATTACCAAGGTTTTGATAGCTGGAGGACGAGGCGCAGTCTGTGGCTTCTTGTCTAACAGCGTTGGTCAGGCGGGCCCAAAATCGTCTGTCCGTTCTACAAAGGGCCGCATGTTGATAAGGTAGCACTCTCAGGCCGTTCATTAGTTCCCTTGCATTTTTCCAACACTTCCATCGTCAGCTTCGAATTGAAGCTGGAGCATGTATGTGACGATGACAGCCTTTACCTTGTGCAAAGTTGGCCGTCCCAGGATGACATTGTAGGCCATGGGCACGTCGACTACCTAGAACTCTACCTCCAAGTTCCTCACTTTGACCTTGTCCACAAAGCGCAGGGGAAGCTAGATCATTCTCGTGGGATTAACTTTTTGTCCTCCAAAATACAGGATGGGATGGACTAAGGGAGTAATCTCCCTCCCCAGGTACTTGTGTTTCTTCAGGCAATCTCAGGTGATGATGTCCACCAAACTCCCGGTGTCGATAAGAATCCTTTGCACGATGGCGCTGACCACCTTCATTTCGATTACCTGTGGATCATTGTGCGGAGAGGCAAAGTGCTTGCCTTCTTCTCCTCCGAACACCATGGTAGGTACTGTAATTCGACTTCCCTGCTCAGTCGTTAGGACTTGGTGGGCTCCTAAAAGTTGTGCCTTCCAGGCAAAGCGAATGATGTCTTCCGCATATCCACCAGCAATAGTGGCTACTATTTCAACGGAGCATTCTTCGTCTCGCGGTTCAGGTCGCGTCGGCTCGTGTTCTTACTTAAGGAAGAGTGGCCCTTTCTTCAAAAAGCAGTCGACATGTCCCTTATCGACTAGCTCATGAACGACTTTCCTCAACTCCCGACACTCTAAAGTTGTGTGTCCATTCTGCTCATGGAATTCACAATACTTCTGCGCATTGTGAGATTTTGGTGCAGCGATCATCAGTGGTGGTCTTTTTAGTGTGGGGTGTTCCCTCACCTCCATGGGGATGCTCTTGGGGTCTGTGGTGAAACGAGGGTCGACGATTTCAAGCCTTGGCTTCCAATCTCCGTGCCCCGCGTTCTTGTCTACCGGGGCTTTGACTTTCTTGGGGGCATCCGTGCTTTTCGCATAAATCTCCGTGGCCCGAATAAAGTCGGCGGCCTTCCTCAGCGCCTCTGCTAACGTGTCTCTTTTTTCTCGGCTAAAGAGAACTTAATGCAGCCGCTCTTCAGGCTTTAAGAAAGGAGGTGTACGCAACCCCATCTTCCAAGTCAGGAATCGGGACCGCCTCCTGGTAGAAGCGCTTGGCAAAGTGGGCCAGGGACTCCTGTGATTTTGGACAGGTGGATGCTAGTTCGCCTCTCCTTGTGACCGGTGATAAATTGAATAACAAATCGATCCGCCAGGTATCTGAAAGCAAGATATGCTTCCCAGTGCTAAGCCGTTAAACCAGGACTGCGCTACCCCTTTCAGGGTAGCAGGGAAGTATCGGCAGTATGCAGCATCATCCACATCTTGGACGTACATCCATACCTTGTAGACAGCTAGATGCTCTTTGGGATCCATGGTCCCATCGTATAGGTCCATCATGGGCATCTTTACCATCCCGTAACGCAGAACGTTGATGACTTCTGTGCTAAACGGGATAAAAAAAGGACGAGGCCCCATTCGGGCGGCCGTGTCGGAGACCTTAATAGGAGTTTTTGGGTGCCTCTCTATCTCCACTATCAACGTACTCCTTCGGGCAAGATCGGCCCTCAAAGACATGGGATGAGTCTGGTCGTCTCGATGAAACCGCTGAGTGAGCCTTTCTTTGGGGGGACTGCGGGTGCGTTCCTTATAAGGGTGATGCTCAGGGGTTCCTTGACACCCGAAAGCTTCTCCTCGAGGTCTTGAGGTTTGCTCCTGCTCCTTGAACTGAGCGGTTCATCAGGAGTGCGTTGCATACGGAGGGGGGCCATAGTTGACTTTGTCGGTCGTCCCTAGTCAGCCGACGGCTCTGTAGGGCGTTTGCCCCAATGGATCGGCCGCGGTTCTTTCCCTGCGATTAGCTATCTCTATCTGGAAAAACGGCCTCTCTCATTCCATCACTGCAGCGACGCGACGCCAGGAGTACGTACCCATGGGAGGGCTCACAACCTGCCGTAGGCACGTAATCGCAATGAGGACGGGGCCATGTGAAACTCGCAGCACCCACCGCCTTCTTCACTTTTCCAACACCTGCTGCATGATGCTCTCGGTCATGGCAGACATGAAGTTCCTAAGAGCGTCCACCAAGATGTATGCAACTCGTTCCGGCTAGCGGGATTCGACTGAAGGGGGAATCTCCGTGGAACTTTCCGAGGCATCCTGCACCTCAGGGGTTGCCCACGCTTCAGTTGCAGGTGCCCCGTCCATGGGGATAGATACAAATATATATATATATAATATATATATATATATATACACACACCTCTATGTGTATGTGTATAGCAACTACAAGCT
>JACYFF010031952.1:22613408-22625801 GCA_017589665.1 Selenicereus undatus | reverse complement strand
TCTCTCTCTCTCTCTCTCTCTCTCTCTCTCTCTCTCTCTCTCTCTCTCTCTCTTTTCTTGATGGTATGTTGTCACCTCTCTCTTTCTCTCTCTTTGTTCAGCAGTTAGGCTACCACCTGTGAGCGTGTCGTGGTCCACACCTTCAACATCGATAATTTCTCTCATCCCTCTCTCTATTTCAAGTTGAATTAACCCTAATTTTAGCTAATTCCATCAATATTCATGAGATTATTTGGAGAATTTGCTTTTAATTTGAGAATTACGGTTAACTAAGGATGAATCTTTGATGGGTTTCATTGAGGAATTTTCACTTTTACCTCTTTGTCTCCAATAATGAGTGTTAAATGAGTTGTTCTGTTATTTTTGTGTTGTTTTGCAAGTTCCCTTATTTACTCAACCCTTTACGACTTGCTTTGTTGTTGTTATTTTGTTTTCGATGAATCTTGGATGAGTTTTTTTGTTGTTGTGTTGTCTTGTTTTGTGAATATATTGTTAGTGGCTTGAGTATTAATTTTAACATTGTCCTTTATTTCATGTATATCTTCCAAATTCAAACAAAAACTTAGCCAAGGATCAATTAGTTAACTTATGTTTTCAAATTGGGGAGTTTTCACTTTTCCCTCTTTGTCTCCAATAATGACACAAAAACTAGAGATCTTGGACAAAATGTTTGTCCTAATGTAAAGAATAGTGATAAACAAATTCCTCAGATATGTTCTTCCAGTGTGGGACATGCCCCTAGTGAAGGTCATGTTAGATACCTTGATCAACGCGCATATGATGTAGCTCATGCATATCTTCTTTCCAATTGTAAACTGTTAGAAGAATATGAAGGATATGACTGTCATCACCTTTATTAGGCAATTTAAAGCTTCGTGTTGCATGTCATATTTTTATTAAAACTAAGTAATGATAATAAGTTGTCCATGAACATATGAAATTTGAGGATGAAATGGTTAGGTTACATCTACGTGTCAAGAAGGACGAAGTGTGGAGTAAGTTCAATAAAGAATTTTCCAAATGGTTTGAGGCGAAGGTCGATATATTTAGAAAACAATATTAGGTTGAGATGCAAATTACTTATTCATTAACATGTATTTGTAATTGCATAGGTCTTCAACTTAAATAAGAATGATGAATTCATTATAAGCTTGGCGCATGCTCCAAAGAAAGATGTGCGCACTTGGAGTCACTACTACATGAACAACTACAATTTTCATACTTATAAATATGGGCAAAACAAGTCAACTGTGAACTGTGGAATATCTGTGAAGGGTGTAGATGGCATTGATTACTATGGTATTCTACAAGAAGTGATTGAGTTGGAGTACATAGCGAGATCTCGCTTTTATAAGACGGTCTTGTTCAAATGTGAATGGTTTGACTTTATAAAGGGTGTTAATACACGTGAACAATACAAACTGGTGGATATCAAACATACGAAGAAGTATCCTAAGTACGATCCATTTGTATGAATGTCTCAAGTGATGCAAGTGTATTTCACTCCTCATCCGAGTACTAGGAACAATAGAAATCAATGGTGAGCAATCATTAAGATTAAACCAAGGCCAACAATTGAAGCCCCACTTAATACAGCTTTTCAAGAGGATACCAATGACAATCCTCCTACTTTATCTGAGTTTGAAGAGAACTAAGAAGCTGAAATTCACTGTGAGGACATTGGTGATGAGGAAGATGGTGAAGATTATTCAAGTGTAGGAAGTGATTCTAATAATTTGGAAGGGGAAAGGAAGGGGAAGGGGACGAGGAAAATCTTTTCTTGTATGGTAATGACATTTATGAGGACATTGTTGCTGACAATGATGATGTATGATTATGTATATATTTTAAAGTGATTATTATAATCTACTAATAGTGATCCATTATGAATTATAAGTAGTTATTTGTTTGCATTATGATATTCTTCCATGTATCCATTTGATTTTTTGTATTTTTTAAATCTAAATATTTATGCTTTGTTGTGTGAATTACAAGAATGCCTTAAAGGAATAAAGGTTTTGCATTAAATCATGATGAGTCTGTTACTAGTACGGATCCAGTTCTGGTACCAATGAGCCAGTTGTCCTATCTCAGTCAACAGAGGGACAAGACTCGCAACAAGATGCAGTATTTAGGAAGAAAGTGCTATCAAAGGAGAACTATTGGTATGTATATTAGTGAATATACTTATTTTGAGACTGCCTTTGTACTTTGAATTCATTGTATTTGTGATAATTAATTATTGGTGTAGGTTTACTAATTCAACTTTGTTGTTAGCTATACCTGCCTCTATCAAAAGCTTTTATGATGGCCAGTGCAAATGCATTTCATCTCCCTAGGCAGGAGCTGCAGCTATGGTTGAGGACTTTTGATGCAAAAATTCTAATAATTGTACACTATGAAGGTTTTTGTGAATATACTTTTTTTTTGATATGGTTGTTATTTTTTCAAACAGGGTCAGTATACTTGGGCCCTAGGGCTTGCTCAAGAAGTTTATGAAGGATGGTATTGGACACTTAGTAAAAATCTAAGGAACTTAGTCAACAAATTTGCAAAAACACTCTCAGGAAACTGCGTTCCACCCCCATTGCTCCTCATCTCCCTCCACGTGGATGTGCTTTCACCCACAGTGGCAAATTCAAAGGAAGCATCATCCCTTTTCTCTCCTCTACTCGTGGATCGCGTTTAACTGGATCCCTTGTCGAAATTCACCGCACCAACATCATTAAGGGCTTTGTCCCTCCCTCACCGGAATGACCCTGTGTCAGAATGCCCTATGCTAGAAGCGACAAGTAGGCGTTTTGTTTTCTTTAAAAAAAATTGAATTTATGGTTTTGTATACCAATTATTGAATTTAGGTTGTGATGTCAATTTGCCTATATTTTCCAACATCAATTTGCTCATATCTTCATATCCTTATCTCAATAGGGCCTTCAATTTGCTCAAAGGGTCAAAACCCCTCAGTTAGACTTTTAATCTCTATATATTTAGCTATTGTTTAGTCATAGTTGAGGACTGGATAAGTAATGTTGTGTGCACCAAATACCCCTAGGTCTGAATCAAACCATTTGTGTGTCAAACTAAAACTACCCTTTCAAATTTTTGATTGGTTATTGCTTTTGCTTAGGTCTAACAACTATAAACCATTTTAAGATTCTCTGACAAAACCCATTGAACTGGATCTGAAAATTTTGTGTCTAATGTATTTGCTATATTAACTTTCAGCTGCTTTTTCTAATATTGTTTCTGATGTTGTTGCTGTGATGCTGCTTGTATATGGTTGTTAGAAGATGCTTAAATATTTGGGTTGATGTGATAAAACCTAAAAAGCCTATTAGCTCAATTGGTGGAGCATTTGTGTTATTATACAAAGACGTGGGTTTGGATCCCACATAGGCTACATGTTGTATTTGATCTAAAATGCTTGTGAGTTTCTTTTATATATATATTTCTCAAAACAATGGTGTAGTTGATGACACTAATAAGAGAAAGGTATTAAGCACGAAACACAAGATACATTCGCTACATAACACATGAGACAATTACTATATTCTATAAATGAACTAACAGGATAATGGGGCATTTATGAAGGTGAACATTGAATTAGGAGATGGCTCTTAATCCGCAAGAGGAACTCAACCTTCAAACTTGTAATAATTAGTGTCATTCTATACACCTAATGAAAGATAATCAAGACAAGTTGAAATTGATAATCATGTGCTTTAGGTAAGTTGTCCATTTTGTCAGGTACAAGTTGAAATTGGTAATGATATGCTACTTGGCTTATTTGGTGTAAAATTGCAAATGCTTGGAGCACTCACTTGATCATTCCTAGCACCTAAAAGCATCATTTGAGAAATGAATGTAGGTGAATTTCAAGAGCATATTCTAAAGGAAACAATAGGTCTCAACTTACTTTGTCATTGTGATTCAATATAGCCCTCATGTAATTTATGCAGCCTATATGGGATTAGAAATCACGTCCTTTGTGAAACACACAAATGTTCTGCCAATTAAGCAAACAGGCTTTATCAATTTACATTCATGTATTTCATTCCCAAAGATAATTAGCAGTTTATACACAAATACTTAGCAAAGCTTACATTGTTTAGAAAAAGGAAAGATATGAACATCGGTAAAGACTCTAATCAAAAGAAGCCTTATTCAATTCACATATTGAAGTGTATTCCAAATGACAATTGATGAACCTCCATTTGTCCCATTTTCAGCCCTATTTGACCCATTTTCTCCTGTGTTTTCACGTTCAATTGCATTAAAGAAGGGTCAAATCGGCCTACTTTAACATACTTTTTACTTATATAGCATCTTTCGATATTTTCAGGAACCTTATCGAAGAAACGGAAAGATGAACAATTTCAATAGAAAGGAGTGCCAAGGAGACAAATTAAAGCCACGAAAAAGCGTCACATGGAAGTCCCGAGGAATCGAACACATGCAGCACAGCCGGACCGCGAAGAACCGACGAAGCAACTAGCCAGCCATGTGGCACGGAGTGGCACACCAGTGCTGCTTGGCCAGTTTTGGGTGGTTTCGCCAGCATTTTGGCAGAGTGCCACCGTGCCTCGAGGCACGACCGTATCATCCCCGTTCCGCGTCGCGACTTAAATTTCCTACGGGGCTGTTTTGAGGGGACATTCAGTTTTCATTTAGTTTTCTCTTTTCACGTACGCTTAGAGGCCAATTTTAGGTTTTATTGGAGAGTTCTATTTTGGTACTTTTGATTACGTTATTGGATTGAAGCTTATTCTACCTTTAATTCATTGAATTAATTCTAGGTTCTTTTCTCTAAATTCTCCTCTCGTGCTTGATTATCAATTCTTTGCTCTTGTTTTTTATTATTTTGGGGTTTGCAATGGTTATGGAATTGAATGTCATGGTTGTTGTTAGAAACATGATTGTAGGCTAAATCCTCCAACTTAGGTTGGGATTAACGTCGAATATGCACGGTTGAATCATGAATTGGCCCAATCCCCACTTTCCCTTTGTTTTGTAATTGCAAATTCTACTATGCATGCCATATGCTCGATGAAATGCTCGAAAGAGCATTCATCCTCCTTATTAAGGTTTAGGGGAGCGTTGAGAGACGAAACCTTTACCAAGTGCGACTTAGTAGACATTTAGGGTTTTAATATGAAAATAATTAAGATCCTAATTGGGATTTGAGATTGTAGACCTTGTAATCTTTCAACTTTCAGTCCCATGAGAATAGGCGGCTATAGTTCTAAGATTTGTCTTCGACCCTTGAGAGAGAGAGGAGAAGGACTTCATTGACAATCTATCCATTCATTATGCATGCATGGGAATGTTTGGTAGGGCTAGTAACTGATTCACTAGCATACTCGTGCTTCTAATTCCAACCTAGTTGTTTACTCTTCTGCTGCTTATTCTATCTTTTAGTTCTTATTGTTTCCCTTAGTTAAGCTACAAAACGCCAATTGTGATTGCCTAGCTTGAGTAATTAAAATAGTTCTAGTAGTTGGAACCAAGTTCCTCGTGGACATGACCCGTACTTGCCGGTTGCTAGCTACAGCTATGTCGTGCACTTGCGGTATATTTTTAACATTAACAAGTTTTTGGCACCGTTACTGGGGAGCTTGCGCCTTCCAATATTAGAACCGATTTGAATACACTAGACTAGGCATTTCTTTCTTTTCTTTTGCTTTAGTTTATCATTCTTCTTCTTCTTGCTAGAAACTATTTACGTCGGGGTATTGTTTGCTTGTGTATGCGCAGGAGGAGTCAGAGGGATCAAGATCTTATCCCCCTTGATCCTGAGATAGAAGCAGCCGCACGCCGACGTAGCAGAGAAGCGAGAAGGAGGAAGAAAGAGGTAGCGATGATGGCCCAGGAAGACAATAGGGTGTTGCGGGACTATGCCCTGCCGCAGGCATCTAGCATCATCTCATTGATTGTTAGTTCGGCGATCGAGGCTAATAATTTTGAGCTCAACCTGGGGCTCATCAGTTTCGTGGAGAGTGATCAGTTCGGCGAATATCCTTCGGACAACCCCAACGCACACCTTCGAAAATTCCTTGCGAAGTACGATACCATCAAACTCAATGAGGTGTCTGCCGACGCGATTCGACTGAGACTCTTCCCTTTTTCACTGAGGGATAGAGCCAGTGACTGGCTACAGAACGAGGAGTCCCACTCGTTCACAACCTAGGAGGCTCTCTCAAAGGCGTTCTTCAGCAAATACTTCTCACCTGGTAAGATTGCCAAGCAGAGGACAAACATCACCTCCTTCACCCAAGGGGATGGAGAGTCCCTATACGAGGCCTGGGAGAGGTTTAAAGACCTCCAGCGACAGTGCCCCCACCACGGAGTTCGTGACTGGCTCCTAATCCAAACCTTCTACAATGGGTTGGAGCGGTCATTGAAGATTTCTGTCGATGCCGCAGCGGGGGGCGCTCTCATGGGCAAGTCTATTGAAGCGACAAAGGAATTGTTGAAAGAGATGGCTTCCAACAATTATCATTGGTTGAGTGAAAGTGCCGCCCCCAAGAGAGGTGGTGGCAGACATGAGGTGGATGCGGTGACGCTCCTAGCCAACATGGTGGATGTCCTTGCACAGCGACTAGATACGGTGGCTACCCCATCAGTCACTTCTACGGGGCCATCAATGGGGGCCTATGCATACTGTGGGACCTGTGGTGTACAGCGACATACCTCCGTTGAGTGTTATAATGCTTTCCCTAGCATTGAACACGTCAACACATTCCACAATTACAACCCACCACCACAAAATAACCCCCACCCCACCACCTATAGCCAGGGTTGGAAGAGTCATCCAAATTCTCTCTACAAAAATCCCAACCCTCACCCTCAAAGTTCTATCCAGCCACCTGGTTTCCACAACAGAGCTCCCTACAATCCACCCCCTCCACCTCCCGAACCTACATCTCACCTGGAGAGTCTCATGGAGCGCTTCATAGCGACTCAAAGCAAGACCAACGAGATTCTTAATGAGTCAATCAACCTACTGACCTCCAGGGTCGATGCTATGCCACCCATCAAAAGACGATGGACACCCAGATCACCCAATAGGTGAGCCTCCTATCCCGACCTCAGGGGCATCTGCCACGCCAGCTTGAGACTAACCCCTGAGGTCACGTCAATGCCATCTCCATGATGGAAGCGGGGTTAGAGGAAAGCCCAGTGATGGTTCTCCAGGAGGTAGTTCCATTTCCTGATTCTGCAGGAATTAAGGCGAAGAAGAGAGAAGAGAATCTGAGCTTTGCTGGGAAGCCTACTCTGCCACCTCCTACCCGTACCTACCAGCCCCCAGTGCCTTTCCCTCAACGACTGGCATGGTCCAAGTTATCTCAACTTGAACCTAGATTCGCGCGATTCTTGAAGACCCTACGCCAAATCTATGTCAGTAGCCCCGTCTTGGAACCTCTCAAGGATGCACCTGCCCATTTGAAGTTTTTGAGAGAGCTCCTGTCCAAGAAGGGAGAACTTGGGGATGCTTCAGTGGCCCCTATCAGCGGATCCTGCAATTTGCTCTTACCGAGGCGGACCCTATCAAAACTGCAGGATCCTGGTAGCTTATCTATCTCGTGCTGCATAGGGGATATGCAGATCGAGAGAGCCCTTTGCGATCTGGGCGCTAGTGTGAGTCTCATGCCACTCTCCCTCTGCAAGAAGCTGTAACTACGGGACCCCACACCCACCAGCATGACTATTCAGCTCGCAGACTGCTCTATCAGGCAGCCTGTCGGCCTTCGAGAGGATGTTCCAGTCCAGGTGGGCAAGTTCCTCATCCCCTGTGATTTTGTCGTTCTTCACATGGGTGAGGACTTCCCGACCCCACTCATCTTAGGTCGGCCATTCCTTGCGACCTCGGAGGCAGTGATCGATGTGCAGACAGACACCATATCATTCACTGTATGTGGGGAAAGGGTGGATTTTAGCTTCCCTCCTCCCGCTCCACCTTCAGCGCCTGTTCTTCCCCCACCCTCTGATGAGCCTATCCCCATTTCCCCCTTCGATGTTGTTCCCGAGGTTGATATATTTGATAGAAATAGGGGATTCCACCTTCTGTTTGAAGTTTATGCGGCCGTCCCATCTCGTTTCACGACCGCTTCTACTTGTACTGGGAAGGTAGAGGATCCTACTTCATATTTCTACACCTCCCCCAGGCCACCTCCCGCATCATTGCCGTCTACTATTTGTAGGTAAGGGTCAAGCTAAGGACCTTAAACAAGCGCTTCTTGGGAGGCAACCCAAGGCATTTATCGCTTTTCTCTGGAAAAAAAAATTCTTGTGTCACTCCTGCCCTTTCCCCTTCCCCTTCCCCTTTTCCCTCTTTGTTCCTTACCTTCCCCCTTCCCTTGCCCTTTTTTTGCGTCGTTTTCATTGCGGACAATGAAAATCTCAAGCATGGGGGGGGGTGAGCTTCGCTCTTTGGGTAGAATGGTGGATTTTGGGGTGATGGTTGAATGACATCACTTGCATTTGCATCACATACATAGGATGGCATATAGTTTTCCTAGGGTATCTTTGCATTTCTTTCCTTTAATAGAGCATGTAGGTTAGAGTATATAAGATACATGTTGCATCTCAAAAGGAGAAGTGATCGAGTTGGGCGTCCCTAAGTTTTCCAGGTACTACTTCTTACCCTTCTTCTCACTATCCTTTATATTTTTTATTGCTTCTTTTAGTTAGATTTATTGTTTTTTAATAAATGTGTACGAAAACCCCTCTTATAATGAGAATGGAAAGGGTGATGATTAGTTGATCTAATTGAGTTGTGTGTTGAAGTGTAGCCTATTATGGTGTGAACTTTTGTGAATTGCGCTCTAACATTGCCATCTGTATTTCCCCCTGCCCTATGTTGTATGTCATGGTGTCCTTGAGATTCATGCGACTTGGCTTGATTGACTAAGTGGGATATATCTTGAAGTAAGTTGTTGGACTGTGGTAGACTTACCTGTGAGACTTTGAGCCTAATGACTATTCTATGCATATAGTCTCATACTTTCCTTCTTGTGTGACTCATCCAGGATTGCATCTCTAGAACTTGGTCTTGTTCTCTTTGAAATTGCATTTAGCATGTGCATGTGTTGATATGACTGAGGCAATTTTTGTTCTATTTATCCATATGAGCCAAAAAGCCACCCATTGATATGCACTACCCTCTTTGCTAGCCCTTTGCGCCTTCCCCCTTGTCTTTATTGTTGCCCCCTACACACTACACACTTGGCATATCGATATTCTTCGTATCCTTGTCAAGGTCTAGTGGAGCGACACTTCCATGTTGAGTTGGGTTTGCTTTGAAGGTTAGTTCACCTTGGGTACATTACTAGTGGCTTGTTTGGGGGGATTCGTTATTCAAGCTTGTGTTCCCCATGCCATTCACATGCCTTTATCCTTTCAAAGAAAAGAAATAGAAATGAATGAAAAAGGAGGAAGAAAGGAAAAGAGAATAAAAAAAAGAGAGGAAAAAAAAACAAAAAATAGATAGAAAAGTTGTGAATAAGGTGTTCGGCATGGGAGTGTGACAATGAGATTGCTAAATCCCTCCCTTAAGGTTTTTTGGGGTTGTTGCTCAAACTTTCAATTATGGTGTGAAGTTGTTGTTCCGGCATTAGTTGTGGAAGTGTTTTTTGCTTCCTAATCTTTTGACTATTAGCTCAACTCTTCCCAAACTTATTCCACTTCTCACCCTTTACCTTTGACCCCATTACATCCCTTTACAAGTCCTCATGATTTACACATTGCACTTTGCATTAGGCGGTGGAGAATTAAGAACTCTACCAAGCTTATAGTAGTTGCTTGATTGGGTAGAGTATTGAGTGCACCCTTGTTACATATTCTAAACACATTGAGGGAAGTGTTCCACTTTATCCTAAAGTGAGGTTCTACTAGTCCTGCTTACTCACCACTCATCAAGGAAGGTCCTACCTTGTTGTGTGTCTCGATACTAAGGCGTTTGATGCATTGCATTTGGGTATGGGGACCCTTGGAAGGAAGTGTGCGAGTTGTATTTGAATTGTTTCATATTTTTGACCTGGCCATCTTTAATGCATGGTTTAACTTAGATTATTGATTATTCGTCCCTTGCCTGAGGAGAGTGTGTTAAGAGGTTTACTGTTCTCCCTGATCCTTCATAGAGTAGTCTTGCTTGGGGACAAGCAAGAGATAAGCATGGGGGCGTGATGAACCTCTATTTGTCCCATTTTTAGCCCCCATTTGACCCATTTTCTCCTGCGTATTCACGTCCAATTGCGTTAAGCAAGGGTCAAATCGGCCTCCTTTAACATACTTTTTACTCATACAGCATCTTTCGATATTTTCAGGAACCTAATTGAAAAAACGAAAAGATGAACAATTTCAGTAGAAAGGAGTGCCAATGAGGCAAATTAAAGCCGCGAAAAAGCGTCGCACATAAGTCCCAAGGAATCGAACACATGCAGCACAGTCGGACAGTGAAGAACCGATGAAGCAGCCAGCCGGCCAACTGGCACGACCGTGCCAAGTGGCACGCCAGTGCTGCTTGGCCGGTTTTGGGTGGTTTTGCCAACATTTTGGCATGGTGCCACCGGGCCTCGAGCCACGACCGTGTCATCCCTGTTCCGCGTCGCGACTTAAATTTCCTGCGGGGATGTTTTGAGGGGATATCCAGTTTTCATTCAGTTTTCTCTTTTCACGTACGCTTAGAGGCGAATTTTAGGTTTTATTGGAGACTTCTATTTTGGTACTTTTGATTACACTATTGGATTGAAGCTTATTCTACCTTTAATTCATTGAATTAATTCCAGGTTTTTTTCTCTGAATTCTACTCTCGTGCATGGTTATGGAATTGAATGTCATGGTTCTTGTTAGAAATATGATTGTAAGCTAAATCCTCCAACTTAGGTTGGAATTAACGCTAAATATGTATGGTTGAATCATGAATTGGCCCAATCCCCACTTTCCCTTTGTTTTGTAATTGCGAATTCTACTATGCACGCCATATACTCGATGAAATGCTCGAAAGAGCATTCATCCTCCTTATTAAGGTTTAGGGGAGCGTTAAGAGATGAAACCTTTACCTAGTGCGACTTAGCAGACGTTTAGGGTTTTAATATGAAAATAATTAAGATCCTAATTGGGATTTGAGATTGTAGACCTTGTAATCTTTCAACTTTCAGTCCCATGAGAATAGGTGACTATAATTCTAGGATTAGTCTTCGACCCTTGAGAGAGGGAGGAGATGGCCTTAATTGACAATCTATCCATTCGTTATGCATGCTTGGGAATGTTTGGTAGGGCTAGTAACTGATTCACTAGCATGCTCGTGCTGTTAATTCCAACCTAGGTGTTTACTCTTCTGCTGTTTATTCCATCTTTTAGTTGTTATTGTTTCCCTTAGTTAAGCTACAAAATGCCAATTGTGATTGCCTAGCTTGATTCATTAAAATAGTTCTAGTAGTTGGAACCAAGTTCCTCGTCGACATGACCCGTACTTGCAGATTGCTATCTATAGCTACGTCGTGCACTTGCGATATATTTTTAACATCAACAATAATCCATAATTTTGTTCATTCATTCCAAAGCACTCTTCTATGGCCTAAAAAAGTATCATAAATTGGAACATGGAACTACTGAATGCGATTAACATAAGAATTGCAGTCAGGTTTACTTCTGTGACTAGTTTTCATTCAACATCGACTTGGGCACATTCCAAACACAACATGCCGCCATGATACTATAACCCATAAATAGAAATTTGATAACACCAGGTTTTGGCGATTTTCGTGTAAAGACCATCCCTTCCATGATATCACAACTTAATACGCTCTAATTAGGTTTTATCCCTCTCTATTTACATATACAAGCCCACCAAAACATAGTTGAAGATTGGAAAAACTAGGAACATTCAAATTATAACAAAATGTCAATTTTAAACATAATCCTAAAAAATTTCAAATTCAATCAAATTATGAAATTGAAAAAGAAAAGGAAAAATTCATACGATACTTGCCAGAACATTCGCTAAAAGCACGAGACACGGAACTGGCGAGGTTTCCTGATGAGATTAGACAAAGAAATTTGAGAGAGAGAGAGAGTCGAGGAACTCAGGAAGGAGAGGAAAAGAGATGAGACCAAGACATACCGATGCCTATGGCAGTAAACATCCTAGATGCGACCTAGATCGAGGAGGATTAAGGCATCAAGGCTTTCTCGATTCATTGGAGCGCGAGAGAGAGGTCGGTCATACGCTGATACACTAGTGAACTGTCAAAGTTAGGGTTCGAAAGAGGGAGGGAAGGAGAGAAAGAGAGATAGAATCGTGTGGATGACGAGAGCATTGACATGTCAATGATGTTTTGATGCCTTCCCTCTCAAAAATAATTTAATTTCCTTTTTTTAATTGGTCAAACA
>JACYFF010031952.1:22574941-22585012 GCA_017589665.1 Selenicereus undatus | reverse complement strand
GAACATGACCTTAAACAAAAAGATGTTTGTGCTTAGCGTGATGCTAGAGTAATTTGTACTTATGTTCGTATAGTAAGCAAGACAATGCATTATAGTCCTGCGGAAATCAAAATCAATGTTGGTATAATAAACAAGATAGCATATTGTAAACCTTGGGAAAACAAAATGAAAATGACGTATAAGCGCACAAGCGCTCTACTTCTTCCAAGAGAAATCTTCTGTTATACTCAAAGCATTTTAGAACTCTATCTTGACAAAGAAGCAGTCAGCAAGTCCATCTAGAGATGGATCATGCATTACAGCCCTGTGTATTGTATCAGTCACAGCCATCTATTTTCTTTAATTTTAATTGATTGAAAAAAATTTTAAAATTAAACAAACATTTAAAATTTTATTCAAAATATTTGAGTAGAACCGTGTTTGGCAATGAAGTGATCACCCAAGATTTAACCAGAAATAAAATAAAATAAAAACAAAAACCTATAAACAATAAACATTAAACCATTGCCCCCTAACAAAGACCATCTTAATCCCCGTTATTGCCATTAACCTCAGTACTTTCAGCCACCATTATTGCCGACCATTCGCCGGCGACCATAGACTTTGGCCACTGAATGTGAAGTCCACCGTACTCGTTATCTCCTCCTCCGATGCCTCCTAACGACTCATTCGTTCAAGTTCTTCACCCCCTTTGACTCTCCGCCACTGGGATAATTCAGTCTCTTTCTTCTCTCCCTGGCTAACACTACCCCATTCCACCGGTTTTTGGCCACTGGCATCGTCTCTACGTCGAATAATGATACCGCGGAGGGGAGAGAAAATGTGAGTGCCAAGGATTAGAGTAAGGAGGCTGGCCGGCATCATCTGCCGGGCTCCGTTCACCCACAACGTCCATAAATATCGATGGGTTGGCAGTTGGGCTTGGCTTCGAGGGCTTAGTGGTTGATTTGGAAAGTGTCGGAACTAGTTGCCGGAAACTTGGTGTATGTGGCCGGTAATTATGGAGGCTCGAAAGATTTATGATTTTGCCATGACCAGTGGGAAAGAAGATGATTGGTCACTTGACTTTAGGGCATCCCCAACCGGCTGACACGCGTGTCAGAGCTGGGCCCGCGTCTGACACGCGTCGCCCCCAGCCAGAGACACGCATGCCAGCAAACGGGGGATGGAACCTCGGCCTGTTCCATCACGCGTTTCCTTTTTTTTTGTTGTGTAGCTAGCCCAAAATGCAGCGTTTTGATGGAAGGCAGCGAACGAAGCGACGCATTTTGGCCGGTGGATTGCAAATGAAAGGAAAACTCGGGAAATGGGCTGTTGTGCGGGAATTGGGCCAGATTTAATGAGATTGTAGCCGTTGTTGCAACGGATAGTAGGTGTTTTTCTGATTTTTTTTTTTTTGTTGAGTTCAATTGTATGTATATATATGATTGTGTGGAAAATAAAAATTAAATTTTCTCTCCCATTTTATAAATTTCTCAATCTCAAATATTATTTGTAACTGTTTGAAGAAAAGTTCTTCAACTCAAGATGTAAAAAATTTGTGGTAAGTGGTAAATAATTATTATTTAGTGATGTTTATTGAATTAATTAAATTAATTGAATGGAGTTTTAATTTTCAGCTAATATTTTTTTTAATGGTGTTGTTGTTAGATATTTGGGAGGTGTATTTGTCACTGCAAGAATCAAGATAAAGTGTTGTGAAATGAAGAAATTTGTAAGAATTTTTTTGTTATACATATTTTATGTTGTTAGATGTTTCATTTAATATTTTAAAGAATTTCTTTAGTGTTAAACGTATGTTTATAAAGTCAAAATTTTCATTACTTCAAGGAAATTTAAATGTGTTAAAGTGAATATAAGTATTAAGTTTTCATGAATTAAGTTGGTAGAAATTAAAATGCGGAAAAGTGAAAATTTGAAATTTATATTAATTTCATTTATTTGTTTAGTTAGTATGTGATATGTGTAAATTGTAATTGTTAGAATATATTTATTTTTAATTTAAAGAAGCTTATGTGATGTGTAAATATTAATTCTTAGAATAACTTTATGTTCCTAAATGTTTTGTGTAATATTTTAAAGAATTTCTTTAGTGTTAAACGTATGTTTGAAAGTTAAATTGAATATGTGTAAGTATTGTATGAACTTTTCATGAATTAAGTTGGTATAAATTAAAATGAAAAAAATGAAAATTTGAAATTTTTATTAATATGTTGTATTTGTGTAGTTAGTATGTGATATGTGTAAATTATAATTGTTAGAATGTGTTTATTTTTTAATTTCAAGAATCTAATGCGATATGTGTAAATTTAAATTATTAGAACAACTTTATGTTCTTCGATGTTTCGTTTAAAATTTTAATGAATTTCTTTAGGGTTAAAGGTAAGTTTAAAAAGTGATAACTTCTGATTGCCTTATGGAAATGTATAAGTGTGAAATTGAATATGTGTAAGTGAAATATGAAGTTATCGTGAATGAAGTTGATAGAAATTAAAATGTGAGAAAGTGAACATTTCAAATATTTATTAATTTGAATTATTTGTTTAGTTAGTATGTGATATGTGTGAATTATAATTGTTAGAATATGTTTATTTTTTAATTTCATGTGTAAATTTAAATTGTTAGAATAGCTTTATGGTCTTAGATCTTTCGTATAAAAATTTAACGAATTTCTTTAGGGTTAAACATAAGTTTAAAAAGTGATAAATTTTGATTGCTTTATGGAAATGTATATGTGTGAAATTGAATATATGTAAGTGAAATATGAAGCTATCATGAATGAAGTTGATAGAAATTAAAATGTGAGAAAGTGAACATTTCAAAATATTTATTCATTTGAATTGTTTGTGTAGCTAGTATGTGATATGTGTAAATTATAATTGTTAGAATATGTTTATTTTTTAATTTCAAGAATCTAATGTGACATGTGTAAATTTAAATTGTTAGCATAGCTTTATGGTCTTAGATCTTTCGTATAAAATTTTAATGAATTTCTTTTGGGTTAAACATAAGTTTAAAAAGTGATAAATTTTGATTGCTTTATGGAAATGTATATGTGTGAAATTGAATATATGTAAGTGAAATATGAAGTTATCATGAATGAAGTTGATAGAAATTAAAATGTGAGAAAGTGAACACTTCAAATATTTATTCATTTGAATTGTTTGTGTAGTTAGTATGTGATATGTGTAAATTATAATTGGTAGAATATGTTCATTTTTTAATTTGAAAAAGCTTATGTGATATGTGCAAATTTAAATTGGTAGAATAGCTTTTATGTTATTAGATGTTTTGTTTAAAATTTTAAAGCATTTTTTTAGTGTTAAACGTAAGTTTAAAAAGTCAAAATTTTTAAATTAAGTTGATAGAAATTAGAATGCGAAAAAAGGACATTTTGAAATTTTTACTAATTTCATTTTTTTGTTTAGTTAGTTTGTGATATGTGTAATTGTAATTGTTAGAATATATTTATTTTTTAATTTAAAGAAGCTTATGTGATATGTGTAAATTTTAAATTGTATGTAATTTCATTTATTTGTGTTGTGAGTATGTGATATGTGTAAATGTTAGAATAGCTTTAATTTGGTTGTGTCTTACACATGATTAAAAGCAATATGTTGAATTTGATATGTTTATCAATTTGATTTGTTAAGTTTGGTATGTTAAGTGAGTATGATTTAAATGTGCGATTGTAGAAGTATATTTATTATACACTTGAAAATAATATTCCTGTTTGAATAACTTGAAATTAGTTGTTAATATTTTTTAATAGTTGGTTTTTTTGAATTACATGAAATTGAATGGAGTAGTTTAGATTGAAATTAAAAAATAAACTATAATATAGGTGAACCTTGAAATGGATCCAAATGAGACACGATCATTCATGCACCTAGTTACCGGGGATGAGTAAAGTGAACTTGGAAATAGTTCAAACCTTCCCGTATGCTCCCCGAATTGGCAACATTACCCATCACCACATAACCCCCCATCTTATTCCCAACAATATCCACCACAATACCCCACAAATTGGCAACATTACCATCCACCACAGAACACCCCTCCACAAAGTTATAGCTACGGATCAATGCCCCTTCCATGTTACCCAACTCAACCTCTTCGTATGACCTCAGCAGCACCTCAACCTCCTCGTATGACCTCACCAGCACCTCGTCCTCCACCTAGTAATAACTCCAACAACAAGGAAGGTGGTGTGCAGCCCCATAAGTGGGCACTAGAGGAGGATCGTCGCTTAGTGAAGTCATGGATTAATGTGAGCACGAATCCAATCATTGGGGTAGATCAAAAGTTATCTGGTTTTTGGACTAAGGTGGCGAACATATTCAACCATCATGCTCCTGATGGAGCTTCAAAGAGAACGGGAAAGGTGTGCAATGCCCGATGGAATTGAGCTGCTCCATTAGTGTCGAAATGGAGCGCTTGTGTGGCTCAGGCATACCGGGCGCACCCAAGTGGTACAAATGAGGATGACATTATGCAAAATGCTCAAGATCTTTATGCTGCTATGGTTGGCAAAGCCTTTGACCTCATGCATTGGTGGGTGTTGCTGAAGGATCAACCCAAATGGAAGACCTTCTGCGATCAATCTGTAGAGGCATCTTCGAAACAGCTCAGAGTGATTGAGGCAAGTGCGTACTTCGAGAGTGACACCCCTAGTACCCCCAACACCCCTACCACCCCTGCAACTCCTGCCAGCGAGGGTATACCAACTGAGGTAGTTGGTGGGCTTATCCGCCCCATCGGAATAAAAGCTGCCAAGAGAAAGGCGAAGGAGCTAGTTGTAGACCCAGTATTGGGTATTGTGACCACAGAGATGTTGACGTTACGGAAAACAAATGAGAAAAATAGTAGCATGTTTGAGCGATATGTCCTAGCCCAAGAGAAGAAGGCAGAAGTAGCTGTGAAAGCTGTTGAGTTAAGAGATCGACATCAATCATTGGAAGAAAGAAAGCAACGCCTTAAAGAGATGAAGTACGAGGACAAGATTTTGAAAATGAACATAGCGGAGATGTGTCCTGAAGATCAAGCTCGATATGGCCCCATTCAAGAAGAAATTAGGAGTCACTACTGTCAAAACTCGTCCTCCTCTAATATTGACCTTAACTTAGATTGATTGCTAAGTTGTAACTTAAGGGTTTATTGTGTTTTCGTGAAAAAGTTGTTGTACTATAAACCTTTTCATTTGTTTAATGACATATTTACTTCTAAGTTGTTTCTAAGTTCTTTCTAAGTTGATCGTTACGTATAAATTCGCAATTAGTTGTTTCTAAGTTATTTTTGAAAAATATCACAAGCTTAATTTCGTAACATATATTTCATATGTGAATTACATTTATAACTTTATGTTTAAATACACAGGTATTCAAGAATGAGTAATTCATCATCTTCCTCTACGACGTCATCTTCAACAGATGGTTTGAGCTTCATCCTAGAAGAATCTAGCGATGATTCACCAATATTGGAAAATATCGTTAACAATGACAATGGCCCGAAGTTGTTGGAGTTAGCCCTGAAGTTGAGACATATTAGACAAGAAAGTAGGGCTTCATCATCATCATGAAGACCCAGAAAGAAGAAAAGATTTGTAAAGAGAGATCGACAAGAAGCACACGATCGCCTTTACAAAGACTACTTCGCCGAGGACTCCATCTACAACGAGACCCACTTTCGGCGCAGATTTCGTATGCGACGACACTTATTCCTTCGCATAGTTGGGGTATGATGGCCTCGGTAGGCGTGGGTTGTCGCCACTGACCAAGTGCACAGCAGCCATGCGAATGTTGGCTTATGGTATATCGGCAGATTGTGTCGATGAATACCTAAAGATTGGTGAAAACACAGCTATGGAGTACATGAAAAATTTTGCTGCTGGGGTCATTCAAGTGTTTGGGGAAGAGTACTTACAAAAGCCAACACAAGCTGATATCAATCGCTTGTTACAAGTGGCAAAAGCCCGCGACTTTCCGGGTATTGTATGCACTGGGAATGGAAGAATTGTAATAGTCTGACCCTAAATTATGTTTATTCATGTCATGAATCCATGTGATTAATTTCATCGCTTTAAATCATCGTTTCTTTGTTATTTCAATTGGGAGAATTTAAATGGGCCCTCACCTTGCAATTCGGGTTTTTGTTCTTGTCAAATTCTGGAGATCGTAATTAGGCCTTGACATGTATGAATTTAGCAATTTAATTATTTTTCATGACACCACAAACTTTTAACCTCGAGCTTTGGGAAAAAAAAATTTTAACGCACTCGGTTTCAGCTCTTTTCCAAACCCGAGCCCGTTTTAGGCCGATTTCGACCCAACGAGACTTGGCTACATTCGTTTAGCAAATTTCCCTTAATTTAGGCTTAATGTAGGATTAGTCAAAGAAGCTTTTGAGTCTCAATTTCATCCAAGTATTTATTTTCCTAAGCTTCTTTTGCACCAAGTAAAAATTCAAGACATTTTCTCTCTCTTCTTTTCTCCTCCGTCTCTCTACCCCACGGCTCAACCAGCAGCAGCAGCCAGCCCCTTCTGTGCTGTTTTTAGGCCAGCCTCCGGCAAGGACTGCAACCTCCAACTACCTCCCTCCACCGGCTATCATCTTCCACCCTCAAAATCACCAAATATCACCTCCATCTCCATTTGTTTCAAGCTCAAAGTAAGTGACCTCATTCTTGTTCTTTGAAGTTTTGGTTTTTGCTTCTTGTTTTGGCTATTTTAATGGTGGATCAAGTTGTTTGGATTGAAATAAGAGTTATCTTGGTGATGGATCATGGTGGAGTTGAAGTTGGTTTATGCTAGGGTTAGGGTTATTTCTCAACCTTGCAAGGTCCATGTTAACATGTTAGGTGTTGATTATTTTATCCTTGTTTTTGATCATCATTGAATCTGTTGAAGTTTATTATGATGTTATGGTATTTTGAAATTATGGTAGTGAGTTCAAGTTGACCTTAAGTTAGGGTTTTATCCAAGAATGCATGGTTTGGACCAAACTAGTTTTAAACTTAAAGTATGTGTATATGTGACTAGCAAATGAGCTTTATTGGATATGAATATGAAGTGAAATTGAGTGTGATGTTTTTGTATGATGTTGGGATAGATCAAAGTGTGTTTACATGCTTTTAAGGAATGGTTTAAGTTGAGGGTTTGTGTGAAAAGTGAGGGAACAAACTCAAACAGTGAGGCTGAAATTTCCAAAAAAATAGGACAACTTTTAGGATGAAATTGGTAATCATCGACCCAGCCACAAATTATGATTTTTGGTGGGTACATAGGTCAGTGTGTCAGCTTTAAAATGGCTCTTGAATCATATTAATCCAAGGTCTGTGGAAAACGTTATGACCATTTTACTGAACCTGTGCAGGATGGACTCCAAACTGACATGTTGGTGTTCTAGCCCCATTCTAGGAATCCTATCGTGGGAATCATGTTATCTTTCCTTAATCAAAAGTTTTAGAGGACTTCCTGAGCTTTTTATATTGGGGTTTTCGGTCTCATCTTGAGGTCGGGAGTATAAGTTGTGAATTATTCTTTTCGTACCCTCTTTTTAAGCCCTTTTGCTCTCAACTTGCTACCGTGCCTTAAATCACATTTTTATGGTTTATATAGTTTCATCATGTTAGTTTAATCGTTTGTAAAGATTCTTCATAAGCCAATTTTAGTTAAAGGCATCATTTATAAGAACAAACTCATTTCTGACGTCATGTACCTATAATGATCTTTTGAACAGAATCAAGGCCTAAGCTTTCATTCTCTCCACTTTTCTTCATCTTATTATTTCGTGAACTTGAATTTAAAACTTCCAGGTACATTCATTGCTTCTACTTTAGAAATCAGCACGTATTTATTGAAATTGTAATGTTTTGGTAAGTACTTCAATGAATCAATTTAATCAATGCTTTGTCACATAATTAGTGACCCCATCAGTTATCAGTTACAGGGCATTGCCCTCCAGTTACCCGCGCGACTTCAAGCTAGGTTTTCCGGTCGGCTTGGCAGGTGTACACCTATTCACAGATCGTAACAGTTGCTAAGGGGTGCAGTAACAGATAATAATTGGCAATTCAGCTTTATATGCATCTCATTCCCAGTTTTAAAATCAAAATGAATTGCAAAGCGGGCCCCAAATAAATTTTCAGTGAATCTTTAACACTACAGGAATGCATGCACTGAGCTTTGGCTCACAGTTCGAAATGTTTTTATGTTTTATTTTAGGAAAGTGTTCAGTGAACCGCCCTTAAGCGGGCAGGACGGCTGAAGGTGATAAATGAGTTAGAACTGTCCATGTGACTAGCGGTGTATGAGTGCTGAGATGCTATCATATCATATTGTGTGTATTTTGGTGTTGAAACTGTATATTTGAACTGAATTATGTATTTTGGTGTAATTCTTGAGATTATTGGGATGTTAGAACCGTTCCTGTATATACTTAAATGTTTTGAATGGTTGTGATGGTTTGAATGGTTGTGATCGTTAGGGTAAACTTTGGTTTTAAATGGCTAAGTTTTCATGTATAAGGGAAGCCTTGTCCTTTTTGGACGACGATAACGTCCTATTCATTGGATTATTATTTCTAATTGGTGAACCTAAGCAGGTGAATGCAAGTAATGAATCATGTACTTTTTGGGGCGTTATAAGAATTGTCCCACTAGTTGGAAATGAGTATTTGCAAAAGGGGTATACAAAGTTCCCACATTGATTCTTGAAGCTGTTGCTTCCTATGACCTTTGGATATGACACACATTCTTTGGGCGCTCGGGAACCCTCAATGATTTAAACGTTCTCCACCGATCCAATGTTCTCCAAGAGGTGTACGAGGGTCAGGCTCCAAAATGTGAATATATTGTTAACGGTCGCAATTACAACATTGAGTACTATCTATCTGATGGTATTTATCCGAGATGGGCCACCTTCGTGAAGACCATCCCCCTTCCTCAAGGAGCCAAGACAAAGTTATTCGCTGAACGTCAAGAATCTGTCAGGAAGGATGTGGAGAGAGCATTTTGGTTTCTACAAGCTTGCTTTGCCATCATCCGAGGCCCTGCACGAAACATGGATAAGGCTTAATTGGGTATGGTAATAAAGGCATGCATTATACTCCACAACATGATCGTCGAGAACGAGCGTAATTCATACGACCTTAGTTTTGATTATGATGATAAGGAAGACAACACCCCGCAACCTAATATCCAACGGAACCATCATTCGTGCTATACAGCCTACTTTCGTAGAGTAGCACAAGTTCATAACCCATACCTACATGCACGTCTTCAATCCGACTTTGCCGAAGAAATATGGAATCGACACACGGCGCGAAGAACTTCGCAAACGTAGTTGTTTCATGTTATTTGTTGATATTTGGGGATGTAATTTTTTTAAAATAAAAAGTCGAACGTTCGTGATGAATTTTTTTGAACATTTTCAATCTTTATATTGTAATTTGTTTTCAATTGCGATCCTTCTTTGTATTAGTTTTAAATTGAATTGTACTTTCAAACTTGTTTTTTTTTCGCTTGTTGGACAACAAAGACAAAAAGGGAGGGGAATTAAAATCAATTTATACATTTTTATGTCAACAAAATAAATGTTCATAACTCTCAAAAAGAAAATTCACACATGTTACAAAAGTTAAAACCCAAACACAACATAAAAAATAAAAAGTAATAAATTAAGCTGAAATTGTGGGCTCCATGATAATTAATTGTCCTGAAATTAGTTCCATTGGCTGGAAAATTGAATGAAATGCAAGTGGAACTCATGCTAACGTGGTAGGCCTGAGTTCCAAAAAATGGAACTCTAGTTGGGGATGCCCTTAGCCTTGGCTTAGTTGTTTTATGAATATTGAAGGGGAAACAATCAAACAAGTCTGAAGAAATCATTTTCCTCAATATTTACGAACATTTTTAATAATTTATGATAAATTTTCAATTATTTAGCAATAAAATTAAAATGAACGGTTGAGAGTTACACATAATAAGTGTAGGATTCAGATTTTGTTGATTATAGTGGTTGTTGTCTAGTGAGAACCACCATAAGGGCATTGTCTATATATATATATATATAT
>JACYFF010031952.1:22523795-22542736 GCA_017589665.1 Selenicereus undatus | reverse complement strand
TGAACATGTACGTTTCTTAAAAAGTGAACTAAGTGAATGCCTGCCTTATACATTCATTCTTGTGAGTTAAGTCATTCACTTTTTAGTGAACTTTGCAGCCGTATTTTGATGAATTTATATATTAGTCTACTTAGTCACTTTAATGTTAGTGAACTTGTACGTTCATATTAATCGTCAAATATTGTATATTTTTTTATCTTGCAAGCTTTATGATTAGCGTATTCTTAATGACTTGGTTTTGTTTTTTGTTTTAGGCAAAATGGTTCATACAAGAAGTAGTCAAAAGTCAAAAAATCCCAATGATTGTGAAAAAGATGTAGCCATTGAAATGCACAACACTCAAAGGTATTATGTAAATCATTTACTCAATTACATGAATCTAAAAGTAGTAATTAACGCCTTTTTTTGGCAATAATAAGAAATAAGAATAGAAGAAATAATAAAACGTCATCATGGTGAACTTATACATGTACTTTAGTGAACTTGCACATTTATTTTAGTGCACATTTGTATTCATTATGGTGAACATTGTGCCTTTTAAAAGTGAATTCAATAAATCCCTTTTATATTTATTCAATACAAGCATATATTTGGATTCAACTAATGTATATATTTATTAAATACTAATTAAATCCCTTTGATATGTTTTAATGAATTCATATATTTTTTTTTGCGTTCAAATGGTGCATATATTGGCGACAACTTTACTCATGTGTAGCATTGAGTTTGTATTGCAGGTTGATTGCGTTAAATAATTTGATTTTATGACAAACTTATCATAAGCTCTTTTGCCACTAAATAATATGCATGTTAGTGAATTTGGACACTTTGTTTTAGTGAAATTGTACATTCATATTAATGAAATTGCATCGTGAACTTGCACATATTGTAGTAAACTTGGGTGTTCATCATGGTGAACTTGTGCCTTTTGGAAAGTGAACTAATTCAATCCCCTTGTATATTCAGTCTTGTCAATTAACGCATGCTCTTTTTTGTTATGAATGAGTAATAAACTTATGCACTTGTTTTAGTGAGGTTGGATATATGTTTTTGTAGATATGGTTTGAATGTAAAGATGCATTACCGCTAACTTCCAACACTAAGCCACTCAAACACTCATACAATGTGATCGTATTTTGCAAATGTAGATTTAATCTCATATGTATCCATTTTAAGTGTACAACTCATTCAATATAATTGTCCACCAAATATGTATATTAACTGCATGCTTATTAATACAACCCTAAGCTATAGCAAATATTTACGCTAATTTGGTTGGTCTGGTTTATACTAATATCAGTTTATTAAAATTATTTTTGCAGTGAACACTCTGGAAGTAAGCAGTCTCAAGCAGAACAAAAACACAGAAAGGGGAAGAAGCTTCGTGCTCAACCAAAAAGATTGTGTGTTCAAGTTAATTCAAAGAGACAACATCAGTGTATATTGCTACCACTGCTAGCGCATCTAATGAAGCTTCTAGTGATGCACACACGGAAGAGTACATCCCTTTGGAGATATCAACTCCCACACCCACACCTACCTCAACAATTCCTGGTCAATGTTCCCAACCAAGCCTTAAACCTTCAAATGTACACTCTTAAATGGATCTAGAAGTAGCACCTTTGGATGGTCAGCAAGGTACACTAAGAAGTCATGATATGGGTGATACACAACCAATGACCCAAGAAGAAGGAGTAGTAGCATTAGGCAGCAATTCAATGGGTGTTTACACTACCCAATTGAGAAACAAACCAAAAACAAAGAAAAGCAAACCAAAAGAATTCAACAATCGGATATCACCCAAGGGTTTGAGGCAGCTAATTGAAAAGCTAAATGACAAGCAAAAAGAAGCCGTCAAAGAAATTGGTTTCGGCGGCTTCTTGTACTTGCAAGTTGATATGATTCTTGGGAAGCTAGTAGTGTGGTTAGTTCGCAATTTCAACACTTGCTCATGCTCCCTGCCCCCTCACCCATGGCATGTTGAGAGTAACTGAGCATGATGTGTATATGACATTAGCTCTTCCCAAGGGCCCCTTTGAGGTGACTGAGGCCAAAAGTGAAACGAATTCTAGTACGGAATTCAAAACCTTACTCAAGCGATGGAAAGAACAATGGCCTGACCGAGATAGTGTCCCTAAATCTGGGGAGATGGTTGACATGATTTGTAGTTAGGTAGATGGGGGAGAAGAATTTAAAATAAACTTCATAGTGTTTGTGGAGTTTAGTTGTATCAGTGGGAACCAAAGAGGTGAAGTAAATTGCTTGGTACTTGATTCATTATTGGAATTAAGCAAAGTGAGAGAACTCAATTGGGCACGATACACAATGGCAGCCCTTGTCTCATCAGTTGATGAGTGGAAAAAGAAGACCTCGAGGTTTTTTAGAGGGCCAATACTTTTCCTAATGGTACGTTGAGAAATTCTATTCACTCATTTTATTCATGCACTTAATTGGAATCGTTAAAATTTTACATCATCTAATTTTTCATGCGAGTTTTGTAAAAGCAAATTGAATTTTTTTCTTATTTTCACAGCTTTCTTATCTTGATCGAGTTGTTTTCAAAGTGCGGACTGTCAAGCTTCAGTTCCCAACCTTGAGAGGATGGACAAATGATAAAGTGAAATCAAGGGAAGAACAAGAATTTGAAGTCGGTTTTGGCAAAGGTGCCCTTGAGGACTGTCTAGATGAGACTGAAAGGCCCGTTGAAGCTCAAGTGGTTCATGAAGAGGAACCATCTAATGCAACCCCTGAAGCTACTGCTGAAGCTGAACATGATACTGTACGGTCAAAGATGAAGGTATATGACCCCCTACATTAGACTCTTTGCTCTGTACTATATGTAACATTTAGGTGTCTATGCAGTTGGTAAATGGCCATACTTTTATGTTTGTGTGTGATATCTAGAAGTAGATATAACGCTCACATATTCTTGTGTGTGATATCTAAAAGTAGATATAACGCTCACATATTCTTGTCATGTGCCCTGACCATCAAATCCAAGGTTAAGGTAAACTTGTTTAGTATTTTGATTTGATGTGGATTCATAAGGAAATGTCAAAATAGCCCCCAAGTAGGTAGACTTGTGTGAAGTCTCAAGGATGAACATAACTTAGGACTCAGACTCAACATCGACCTTATGTTACTTAGCCTGTCTTTGTTTTGATCAGGCACTTCTTGAGGATGCTAAGAAGGCGAGCAATGAGATCATCATCAATACTCGTGTCTTGGCAGGGGTGATCACGGAATTAGAGAAGTTGGTTCCTGAAGCACATGCTTCACTAAAGAGAGTAAGAACAATAGTTGTGCAGACCACAACTGATGCATTGTTTGCAGAGACAACTTTGTTAAGGAAGTCAAAGAGTACCAAACCGGTACTCTCACCCGACCCATATGAGTCAGAAGATTTCTTGTTGACGGTTGAGGCAATCGAGAAGCAATTGTTGACTGCCCAAAAAAGCAAACATCACTTCCCACAATTTACTCCGCCAAGTTTCAGCCTCGGCTTGTCTCAAGAAGAGAATGAGCCAACAGCCACTCATTTCTTCATCCATGAAGAAGAGACTGAAGAGACTGCCCCTGCTACTGGAGTTGTGATCAGAGAGCTAGATGTCGATGTTCCATTACGAGATGTACACGAAGCAAGCTATGTTGGGAAAGGCAAAGCTATTATGGAGGAAGTGTCAAGAAGACCAAGAACAAGGTCCATGCAATGTAGCAGCATACAAGTGCCAATAGGTATGTTTCCACCTTTGTTCCTTGGCCTCTCTCTGTGTGTGTCTCTCTCTCTTCACATAATGAATGTAAACATAGCCTGACACAAGCACAATAAATGTTAACATTGGCTCACAGAAGAAAATCAAGTACTCATCCACTCATCCACTTTTAGGGGAGGGGGTGGATGGCAGTCTAAATATGCTGGTGGACTGGCCCAAAAACCATCACAATAGATAATATGATGAAAATTCCATATCTTAACTTGCAATCAAAAGGGGGATTTGCACTTATTAACTGAGCAAGCTGAGAGATAAATCACTCTTAAATGTCTAACTACTATTTTGTGCAGCTTTGATCAGGTGCACCTGATCTTGCTGATGACTCTAGAAGAAGCCTAGGCTACTGATAATGACAAACATATGCTTAGAGCTTATTTATTTAGTTATGATGATTAATTAGCACTGAATTATTGCTGATATTACATTCTCTCTCTCTCTCTCTCTCTCTCTCTCTCTCTCTCTCTCTCTCCAATGAGAGATACTTTCTTGGCAGCACAAAACTAGCTGGCTAGACTCATACAAATGAAAACCAGCTGTAATTCAAATGGCATGCATGATACTTCTTTTTTAGTTATGTTTTGCCTAAAAAATCACACACACAGAAGCAAGCATGAACAAAGCAGCTCAGTAGATCAACTGCATGTATATTTTTAACCTGTTTGAGATCAGAAGAAAAATAGTAACAAGGCAAACCAAAAAAAAAGGAAAAAAAGAAAACCAATCAGTTGTACCTTATTATTGCTCTTTTTTTTTTGTTGGGTAACCACATGGTTGTGTTACAAAAATCTTCATCTGTCAAGCAGAGCCACAAGGAGACAATGCTGCCCCTACTACTGGAATTGTGATCAGAGAGCTAGCTGCGAACGTTTCATTGCAAGATGTACTAGAAGCAAGCTATGTTGGCAAAGGCAAAGGCATTATGGAGGAAGTGTCAACGAGGTCCATGCTATCCAGCAGCATGTAAGTGCCAATAGGTATGTTTCCACCTTTCTTCCTTGCCTTGTCTCTCTCTCTCTCTCTCTCTCTCTCTGTCTTCTTTTTTGTTCTTTATCGTGTCTCTCTCTCTCTCTCTCTCTCTCTCTCTCTCTCTCTCTGTCTTCTTTTTTGTTTCAATTACATTTAACTATAACAATTTTAGGGGATGTGCTTGTGGTTTCAAGGGTATGGGTTTTTGGATTAGTTTCAATGACATGTGATTATGATATATAGATCTCTACCTAAATACTATGCAGATTTTATACGGATTAATAATAATCTAATTTATTTTGACATGTGTGCTTGGAGTTTATAAGTATCTTTTTCGATGAGATGAAGTTTTAAGTAATTTTTTGTACCACTTGGGTGAACTTTTACAGTTAATTGGTCGAGCTTAAACGAGTATTGTGGTTTACTTGTACATTCTTTTCATAAAGGGATGGTTTCTTTTATAATAGTTTACTCCTTTTCTACTAGAACTTATGAGCTATTGGCTGGGCACAAGATGTAGGGTTTTGATGGTCTTAGATACATAGAAAGATGTGCAGTAAGATGTCGCTTGATGAGGGAGTTATTGGCATGGTTGCTTTAAGGCAATATGCTTACAGTTGAAAGTAACCATGCAATGAAACCTGAGTATGGTGGGCAAAGGACACCCTGTACCTTTCTTAGTTATTACTCTGGGGCATGGATGTGAATATGGATATCCTAGACTCATGATATGCATGGCATGTCTTGTCAATTTGCGTTATACTGAAGATCATATCCAAGAGTTTGAATTGCTGTGTTTTGCCTTGGTTTCTAAAGTTTTGTTGCTACAGTGATTGCAGTTGATCATTACAGTTCTTTTAGCAGCAAAGAATGTCTGAGAGACAGGCATGTACTAGCATTGAGGTAAGACAGTACATAACCAACAAGCTTCTGCTATTTCAGGGTTCGAATTGTGAATGATCAGTCTTATGGAGCCTGTATCTGCTGTCTTTTGCTATGGACTTTTATGAAGTTACTTGCCAGAACACTGGGACTTCTTTGTTGGTGGGTATTTCAGGTTTTTGGAAAGTCTATCTTTGTTGCCCAACAGCCCATTTAGCCTGTGAAGAATTGTGAGTGTTTGGGATTTCCTAAAAAATCTTAGATGCAAACACAATGTTACATGCATTGCTACTCCATTTCTCCTTCATCGTTATTTGGGATTTCCTAAAAAAATCTAAGATGCATGGCTAGTTAGTATTCTTCCTTTAAAGTACTACTTTATGAACTTGACTAATATAAAATTTTGTTTGGAAAGGAGATGCAGGAAACAGAATGTTAGAAAGGCGCGACTATCCTCACCAGGAAAGGAAAGAGTTCACACCATTTTTGTGCTCTCCTTACATGCAAAGGAATGTGAGTATCTTTGGGGCAATAGCCTATGAACCGAAGCTATATGCAGATTTTGTGTTTAACTCGTCAGAAGACCAAAGGTAACTACACACTCTTTACACTTCCTAATCTGCATTTCATCAACCTGATCCCAAAGGATTGTCTAAGCTAGGTGATTCTTAAATTAGGCATTGAACATCAATATTTTCTCTAGCATTCTGCTTTTGAGATTTGTGCACATGGTAATTTGAGGAATATATGAATGTTTATAAAAAATTAATAAATTAACCATTATTAATGTTTACACTACATTCATTGATTTTAATAGGTTTACAAAGGCTAAACTGCTAAAGCTACTGAAGAGTATACAAACATTTGTTCATGTCATTGCTTTGGAAATATAGTAGTTTGTCATTTAGTAATTTCTCTGGTTCATTTTTCCCTTCCCCATCCTCCCCCCCCCCTCTCTTTTTTCCCTTTTAAATAAAGGAAGATGTGGTTGTAGCTGTTGTTTATGAGGCTAAAGTTCAAAGAATAGCTAACCACAATTATGTGCGTTCATGGAATTGGTTCATTAACTGTAGAAAGGATATTAACGAATGCAATAAGTAAAATACTTCAGTTTTGTTTATCATGAGCCAATCAACTATGGGATTGAGTAATATACGAAATGGTACAGATCTAATCTATCTATTTCTGTCTTTGCTATTATGAGTTGATTTTTATATCCATTTGATAACTAATATGATGTGGGTGATTGATTCATTCTTTGCTATCCTGAGTTGCATAGTGAACACGTTAATACGTGAATACCTTTGAAATCATCAAAACCATTTTCTATGTACAATCCAAGCATAGTTTAATGTACAATTTATCTATTTATTTTTGTAGCCAAGTGTTGTATGATGATACGTACTATGTGGCTACAAAACGTGCACTTTCAAGTCTTGTTGGGGATAATGACGTTCACAAAACCATCATCAATATTTAAGCGCATATACTGAATGTAGGTGAGTAGTACAGAGATCGATCTGGCACTCATCGGATTTTCTTTACAAGTGAAGCATTAGTAAGTCAATTAAAAAGATTCTTATATAACATTTTCACATGAATATATATGCTTTTACATTTGAACGGTTAGTCAAGTAAAAATCTTTTTTTTTTTTGGGTTTTGCCTTGAAGGATCTATACATCAAGACAAAAGATGAAGCCCAAGCAAAAGCTACATTCTTTCATAGGCTAGATGAGGAGCTGTCATTGACTCTGCATGTCAAATTCAAGGAAGTTGACTTGGTAAAATTTACTCAAACATATTACTTTTAAATGTATTTTTTTGTAACTGGTTTTGCTGGTAGCTATTATTTGGAAATTAGCTTATCACCATGATGGGTATGTTATTCTACATTGACAAAAAAACTTTATGTTGGGTTTTTAGGTGTTTTTTCATTGTGTTCACAAGAAAAGACAAATAGTTCTTATCTTTAATTTCAAGGACAAAACTATGGATATAATAGACCATAAGAAAAAAAAGCCAAAGGATAGTTGCCTATACGAGTTCTTCACAAATCATTTGGTGAGGTTACACATTGTTGTTTTGTTTTATTATTTTTCAAATGAAGCATATAACGATACTATTTTTTAAAAAATCATATGGAAACCAAGCAGAGTACACTTTTGGGAGAATATATTTTCAAGGAATAGAGTGATGACAGGAGAGGGACTTCCATTCAACAGTTTCAAGAAAGACACATAGATATGCCTTGGAAAATTGACAGTTCTAAACAAGATCATAATGGAGGTATTTATGTTACGAGGCATATGGAGGAATACAAAGGTGTGGCAACCCGTTGGGACGTTGGACTAAGGAAGAATGAGGTTAGCATGCTGCAGGCTTTCTCATTTAAAAGTGTTTGATCTTTCATTACATATTGTCATCAGTATTAAATGAGAGAGAATCAATTGATAATATTCAACGGATGTCTCATGAACCCCTTTGTTTTTTTTTTGGTTTTTGTGTTTTTTTTGGGGGGGTCATCATTCTCATGGGTTTTTTATATGTATTTTTTTTCTTGAGGGGTGCTTAGCTCAAATGCATGGATATTGGATACTGTTCTGAGTTCTAAGTTCACTGTGTTAGCATTGCATGTTGTCACTGTCCTTTTGCCTACCTTGTTGGGTTGGGTCACTTGGGTGAGATGCAATATTGGTATTGTATGTGGTACAGAGTGGTATGCAATGTGATAGTATTGCATATTTGCATTGTGTTGGTAGACGCAACCTCCTTTTCTTCTATTATTTTTTGGGTTGGCTATTCATATTTTGATGTTGAGTAAAATTAGCGCCCACAACAGATCGTAAAAAGTACAGTTATTGTTCACAATAATGCTATATATGTTTAGAGGTGATTCAGCTGGTAGAGGTGATTCAGCTGGTAGGGGTGTTGTCCTAGTTTGGTGTCAAATTGAAACTAAAATGGATTTATTTTGATTATAGGATTTTCATTGAGGATATTATATAAAGTTTCATTAATGGTTTTCCCCTCTCCCCAAAAATAACAAAATGCACCACATTGATATCAATTGTGTGGGAATTATGTTTTCTTGTTCCTCTCTTCTTTTCAATTTTTTTTCCCCCAAAAAGAATTGATAAAATTTGTTTATGTATAGCAACTCGTTGTTAGGTCGTTATCTATTATTTTTGCTTATCTTATAAGGTTTTAATACAAGTTCATGGATCCTCTTGTTGCCCCCTCTCCCCTCTTCCCCCCCTTCCAATCTTAGGTTGTTAGAATTCATAGATTAAGGGTGTAATACTGCCACAAGATCGTCACATCATCTACCAATGTCATTGCTCCAGAGGTGAAGAACATGGTAGTTGCCTATGAAACTACAAAGCTCAAAAGTTCAAGGAAGTAGTGGTATGTTCTAGGATACTGCTGCTTATGTTTGGCTATTCAGTTTGAAAACTAATGGATATATGCCATGAATGTAGCTGCTTAATGAATTCTACCTATATGAGGAATCCATCAATATATTTTATTGCCTTGCTAAACTAGAAGACAGTCCAGAAGGAATTTATGGTAAACTTGTTGTGCCTATTCCTTGGTGTGATGTAACATGACAATGCGTTTATCACTGGAAGAATACTGTACCGAAATTACTGCTTTTTTTTTATTGTTTATCATTGTTTCTTTGTTGTTTGCTGACTAGACATTAGTCTAAACCACATGATCATTTGTGAAGACAGGGTAATCTGTCTAGATTAACACAGTATTTTCATTTGTAATAATCCGATCCAGTCTAACCTGTTAGACAAAGGAGTCTTAACCTTTTACGAACCAGGCCTCAATTGGTCTGATCTGATCCGACCTGATTGTGCTAAGGATGATCAACATTATCATACCTAGAATAAATAGCATGAAAGGATTCAGATACATTTGTTCAAGCCTAAGGATTAAGCAACTTCTTCACAATGTCATCTTTTAGATACTGCACTCTGCATCTTATTGGGAATTTGGGATTAATGATGCAGTTGAATTTGACAATATTAGGTGAAGGGTTAGAGTCCCAGTCGTGCTATTTTCAAAACTCTATGACTGTTGTTAGAAGAGCCAGAACCTCTACCGGTACACGTTAATCTGTCCTGCTTAACACAACTTTTCATCTATAATTATGTTAGGCTCTCTCTATTTTTGTTCTGTGCAAGTATTAAGCCTGATCTGCATGGTGGTGATTGTTGGTATTATTATGTGGAAAATAAGAGTCTGAATTTTCTATCGCTCGGTACTGACACAACAATTATATTTGATGTTCCTAGTCAACATTAGGAGATGATTATGACTTCTGGGAAAAAAAGATGTAGCAGGTTTTGTGAGAGACTTTGTTCCTAGTGGGCTTGCCTGTCTGATGATTGAACCACCAGAGACTCAGATTGTGAAGTTGTTCCTGCTGAAGACTTTGTTCCTAGTCGGCTTAGGGAGATGAAGGGTAAGTTGGAGGAGCATTTATAAAATTAGTTTAATTTCTTTTTTGGTGTGTATATGACTAAATAGAAACCTTCTCTTAGAAGGTAAATTTCCACGTCTACATAATTGTAAGACGCATTGTTGTTAAATATTTTTCAATTACTATTTGGTCAATGGAATAGCTTAGGAATTGTAGCCAACCAATATACGGGCAGGATTGTCTCAAGTTTTTTCTCAATTTGATCTCTAGTATGGACTCAGATTTTGAAAAGGAGGGAGAAACTAAGGAGACTTATTGACTCTGGAACTGAAGTACTCAAACTGCCCTGATGAAGTTCAAATTTGTAGCCTCCTTATTGGCAGCTTGAATAGATTTGAACTGCCGGAAAGCCTGCACAAGAAATGTTGCATTGGTTGATTGATAAATGTTATTGCAGTTTCACTTCTTCATAAAGCATAAAAAAACCACTCGAATACATACAGAAACACATTTATGGCACTTGATTGATAAATGTTGCAACAGAGAGGACAAACATAGATAAGCATACCCAGGTCAGAATTCCAGTGAATGCGTAAAACCCCAGCAAAGGAGCATAGAATATGCTATATGAGTTCAAAACTCCAAAAACAGGTTTCTGATTTGCATACTTAAATATTAAACTATTTCCGCTAACACCTAGAATTTCAGAGTCTTTCCATGGATATGAAAGTAGTTGCCTTTGCTCCTGCTTCCTTTGTAATGTAAATCCAGGACTATATTTACACCGCTTTCAATGAATCTTCAGTGAAGGGTACGTCTTTATTAAATGTTCACTATTTAAAAGCTTAAGTATTCGTTTTTTTATGTTTTAAGCGTTCACTTGCTAAACACTACCTTTATAAAATTTCAATGTTCATCCATATGTCTATTTTCGAAAGATACATGGAACCTATTTAGCGGTAGGAAATAAGCATTCACCATGACCAATGACACTGGAAAAAAAAGAAGAAAAAAGCTAGTTGACCAATTTAAGTATAAGAGATCATAAATTAAATGTAAATATATTACAAATGCCCAAGTCTTCAAAATCCTAAAACAGTTCTATGAAATTATTTAAATTTCCAAGGCAATTGACCAATTCAGGTATAAGAGATCATAAATCTAAACAGATTACAAATGCCCATATTTTGTTACAAGCTATGGGCATGAACATTGCAATCAGACACATTTTCGCCCCTTTTCATCATGCAGCTAGAATGAATATGTTGTCAGAACTACTCATGCCAAAATTGGGTTTTGCTTCCCAAATGGTGGTTCCATCACAAGTACACAACTTCTTATAGTTGTCACCTACTCCGGCAATTCTCGCAATTGTCGCACCTGCAAGCCCTGGATCTGACTTTTCCTCAGTTGCAAATACCACAATGGACCGTCCAATCAAATCTCTTAGGATACTGAGAAACTGAGAAAATTCAATACCAATAATACGAATAATAAAAAAAGAAAATTTTTTGTTTAAAAATTGCAAACTTTGACAGAAGTAATGCCACATTGAGGATTGGCTAACATGAATTATGATGAAGAAACTGAATTAGATATGCAAGAAATTTCACAATGCCATCAAACTGAAAGGGCACAAAAACCAGCAAAGGTTAGATCATCTAGAATGTATGCTAGTGACACAATTTTAAGCTACTTCAGGCTTTCGGTCAGGATTCTAGCATGTCGATCACCAAAGAGTTGGACACAAAACCATTCGCAATTGTCTGTAATTTTCCACTGAGTGAACCTAGGAGTTTTCCATGTTAGCATGAAATGCAAATATAGAAGTCAACAAGGGAAATTTAAAAGACTCATTAATGGCAACTTAGCAAAACACTGAAATAAGCTATGTTGAGAACTCAAGGGCAAATAACACTGATGCTAACAGAAGATATTAATACTGCAAAAAACTTCATAAGACGAAGCATTATGATCAAACTTAACAATATAATAATAGAGATACTAACCTCTAACCCCAACTCACAAGCTTTCTTAGCAACCAAACCAACACCCAACAGGACACCAGGGTTTGATGTATTTGTGTAGCTTGTGATAGCTGTAATGACAACACTTTCGTGCTTTAACTGAGTAGGCTGCCCATGAAAATCAAGCTTTACAACCTTGTCCTACTCTTCCTTCGGGATGCTAATGCCCTGAACCCATTCCGTGGACGTAAAAACAACTCATTTTCCCCCTTGCTAATCAACATTTAGGCATTCCATCAAAGACAAATTGCTTGCAAACAGACAACAAAAAGACTATCTATATATGTATATGACAAGCTCATCAAAAGGGGACTTCCTGATCAATGATATACACAGCGAAGGGGGATCAACCCAAAAACACAAACTATATCAATCATCATGAAACCAAGTAAATGCCTCTTTCCCCCAAATCAAACAAAACCTAATACCCACAAATAAACACAACCACAAAAGCTGAGAGAGAGAGAGAGAAAGAGAGAGAGGGAGGGAGGGAGAGGGATACCCATTGGGGAGTTTATCAACATAAGTGAGGAGCATTTTAAGCTTAGAACCACCTTCAGAAGCCAGACCAGCATGCATCTCAATAGCCATGGCATCAACTTGCCTCAATCTACTCAAGGGAGTTTGACAAGCAGAGATCAAAACAAAAAAACAAAAATAATGGGAAAAAATTGAACGGGACAGGTGGGGTATATAAACAAAAGCATTTCAATTGTGGTCTCAATTAGCACAACTGATAAAATTTTTGATAGTTGTTACCAGAGACTTGGGTTTAAATTCTACCTATATCAACCTTTGTGCCTCATTTCCCCCCCCCCAAAAAAGAACAAAGCATTTTAGCATCAAACCAAGTGGACAGATTGAATTGCCAAATAGCCATAACCTTATAGCATATGACTGAATCCGAATGTGCAAGTAAAGATGGAAGCTACACAAAATTCTAAGGAAAATTTATTACAGAAGAGAAAATGCTACCCTAACTATTGTGTACTAACACTTTAGCTGGCATTGAGCAATGGCAATGACACTATAAAGGAACCTGTTAGTCAAGCCTTTATGTGGTTGTGACTTGCAGAATCACTACTCCGGCTTGTGAATTTGATGAGCCCCATCTTGCACCCTTCAACCATCAGTGGCATTGCCAATGCTCCCTTTATCGTCTTCCATCGTGAGAGCAAAACCCAGTCCACTTATGAATAATTGATTGAAGTTGATATGCATGTACGTAACTGACTATATATGTTCATTCAATCTTTTATCTACATCTAATCAACTATGTGTTCATCTAATCTTTTATGAATACATCATGGAGCTAGTTTCAGAGCTCCGCTCGAAGTTTGGAAGCTTAACTGACTGTTTTAGGCTGTGATTTGGTCACAACATTAAAGATTTTGTAGCCCCGTCAATAAGCAAATCTGAGCAAATCAGACAACTGGAAGAGAGTGTGCGTGTGTGTGTGTAGGCGGACGCTGATGGTCTTCAATTATGGAAATCTGTATTTGAAACATACCAGCACAAATCAGTGAAGTGATGCCTAATCAAACACGATTCAATTACATGAACCCTAAACACACGTGATTGACAATTTGCAAACAAGTTATAGAAAATACAAAAAGAATAAAATCTTAGAAAAAGAATCAAATATTTTTAAAGTGAAAAACATGCCAAATCAAAAATCGGTATACATACTTTTGACATAGTGCACTAGTTCCTCTTCTCAGGACAGTTTCTACTGTCAAGAGAGGTAACTTACTTGCAGTAGTAGCACATCCGTGCATGCGTTTGCTGCTCAACTGCTTTCTCAACTCCTATCTTCATTCTCTTGGTTCTTCCCTTTATGACCGAAACTAGAGGGGGTTGTATTTCAACTATATCTGGCACCGTACACCCAAAAAATGTCTGAAGATCTGCAGGTGCATTACTCATGGAACCACCACCAACCACTTCTTCAAGCTTCTGTTGAATTGATTCGGCTGCATTTATCACATATTGCAACTTATCTACATCCCGCCCTGCCAAATCCATGCACTTATACAACCGTGACCAGGCATCAAAAATCATCCTATTTTGCTGCTCCACTTGTGCATAGCTTGTGGACACAATTGTGTCAAGCTCAAAGATAGGTTTCTTGGTCGCTAGTTTTGTCCATCTATCAACTTTAAAGCAAGCAGGAATCTCTTTTAATGACTTCAACACAAGCAAAATATGAACACAAGGAATCCTTTCAGATTGAAAGAAGCAGCATGTGCATGTAGCATCCTGGGATTCCTTGTTATACACAACATATCTTTATCTCTGCTGCCTTTTATCCTCTATTTTGTAAGTGCTGTCACCCTCTACAGTGCTGATGCTTAATATCTCACAATTAAACAATGCATCACATAACTAGTCGCAAAAGATGTAGAAGTTAGTATGTGTGTACATGACCCTCCTATGTTTTTCTATGTCCAAAGGCGTCTTCAGCTCAGGCAGGGAGATTAAGGATGCATTTTCAGCCTTGCTTTCTCGATACCACTGAGACTCAAGGGCATGCACAAACCTAACCCAGAACTCCACCAAACTCAATATTCGAGTTGTCAAGTTCCCAAACATAGCATTTTGACTCTCGAAACCTGACGTAGTCCTCATAATACCCCCTAAGAAATCCTCCTTGAAACAAACTTGTACTCAATCCTCTTGAATGTCATATATATGTTTCAACCAATCATTACAGCCCAAGTTGAAATCAACTAGCATATCTGCCCACTTTGCTTCAAACTCCTCCGGGGTACCAGATGCCCAAACACATAGCTTGATCTGCTCTAGGAAATCTTCACAGCCATTCAATAAGTGACCCACTTTCTCGAGCAACTTTCTCATAATATGCTACATACAGTACCTATGGGTGCACCCCTCAAACACAGAGAGTACCCCTTGCCTGATTGCTGGATCTTGATCAGTTATTATGGCTTTTGGCTTGTTTCCCCCCATTGCATCAATGAAGCACTGGAATAGCCACTTGGAAGACTCTACCTTTTCATCTCGTATCAACCCCGCACTAAAGCAAGTGAGCTGGCGATGATGGTTCATGCCCGTAAACGGAGCAAACACCATGCCATACCTATTAGTCCTATGCTTTGTGTCGGAAGATAACAAGTCCCCAAACAACGCATAGGACCTCCTACACAAGGAATCACACCAGAAGACATTCTTGAGCCTATTCTCCTCATCAAGCTCATGAGCATAATAAAAGCCAGGATCAACTTCTTTTCTTTTCTTTAAGATATCTACAAACATGTGCGCATCTGAATCTTTTATCATTGCCTTGAAATCCCTCTTGTAATTCTTGAAATCTTGCTAGTCACATCCCACATATTCATAGCCCCCAACTTGCTCGTTCAGTAGATGATAAACCTTCGAAGCCCTAACATTTGCTCTCCCATATTTACAAATAAAGTCCTTGTGAATAGAATTTATGTTCCTAGAAGATTGTAGGAATTCTCTTCGGCTTGGGGTGACTAGAGGATGCACATGGCCTGCATGAAAAGTACACACTTCAAACTGACCATCATTCATAGAGCTCACAACCATACGTGCATTGCATCCTTCTCTAGTCTCAACCCTTCTCCGTTTAACCCCTCTTTCCTCAACATTTTCTCTTGCCCTAGATATTGCATTAGCTAAGGCAACTGCACTTTGGGGTGGAGTTTTACGAGGCTTCCTAGACCCCTATTTTGAACAAACAAAGACCTTCCAAATCTTCCCTGACTTATTCTTTGTGATGGAAGACTTCTGAACACTAAACCCCACACAATTGGCATATTTCTTGTAAAATGCTAGAGCGTTCTCAATGTTTTTAAACCTCATTTTCAACTTAGGTATAAAGGACGCTTCCTCACAAACTAGAACCCACTCCCCTCCAACATCAATGGATGAATTAGTCAGCACCGGTGTCAAATCATTCGAATCTATTTTTTATCAAAAAAACACAACAATCAACATCACTAGAGATATGTTGTATGAATGCATCTTCAAACTACTAAGCAAAAAAAATTTTCGGCAATTCACCATAGCATACAAAAGGCCAACAATAGCACCACATACTTCCCAAAATGACAAGCAAGTTGAAACATTTTAGGTAATATGTATAGGTGAAATTACAAGATGTTCTTGTGCTCTCTACCACACAAGGATCACTTTGCAGGTGATGAGGCTTGGAATGTTGGGAATGTTGGTCTTTGTCACCAGTAGTTTGATCATCCACATCACCACCCACGGGAATAGTTTGTGAAGTGGACATCTCACTGCACGAATGTTATCAAAGGTATCATCATTCAAAAAAAACAAAAACACACATAAAACAAAACCTCAACTCTAAAATTTACCAATGCAATTGCATAAATTAATTAAAATATAGATGCAAAGTTCGGTAAAAACTCCATCACTTAGTTCACATGAATGAATCTACAAGGCATCGGCCTCGTTCAGTTTTAAGAAACGTACATGATCACCACGATGAATACCCATGTTCACTAAAATATATATGCAAGTTCACTAAAGTACACGTATATATTCACCACGAAGAATATATCCAATATTATTAATATGAATGCACAAGTTTACTAACACAAAAGTGACTAAGTAGACTAATATATAAATTCATTAAAATATGGGTGCAAAGTTCACTAAAAAATCCATGACTTAATTCACAAGAATCAGTGCAGAAGTCGTGGACTTAGTTCACATTAAGAAACGTACATGTTCACCATGATGAATAGTCCTATTCACTAAAATACATGTGCAAATTCACTAAAGTACACGTATAAGTTCACTATGATGAATATATCCAATTTCATTAAAAATAATCATAGAATCCAAGAAATATAGTGTTCGAAGGAATACCTATTTTTCTTTATTTTTTGGTTCCTCATATGGATATATTGTATTAAAAATGGTTCACATGTTGGATCGACACCAGTTTCATGATAAGACTCACATAAAGGATGAAAAGCAACGAATCATTACTGATGCCACAATAAAAATGGACAATAGTGAAAGCCACACAGAAACATAAATGGAAAGCTATGACGATAACTAAATATCATTGGAAGGTGAAAGAAGAACATAAAAGAAGACGAAAAACAAATTAATGTGATTCATAATTTAATAAGTCCATTGACTGTAATGGTACAACAAAATTACATTTAGCCCTGCACCAAAAACTGAGAAGAAGTCCAGACACTTTTTACATGAAGCAAAAAATGAAGAACTGCTAAAAAAAAATGCAACTGAGCAAAACATAGAATTTCAAAACTAGAAATAAGTAAGTTCACCTCAAAATTCTCCATGAAATTGTAAAATCATGAATATTCTATCGTGTCATTCAATGAAGTGTACAAACCTAAGCATCTATATTACCAACATTATTTGTAAAATTCCATTTAACAAGAAATTTTCCAGGACAACAAGCTCAAAAGGAAAAGAGAAAAAAGGCGTATATGTGAAGCATTTCAAAAATATTCCAATGGCTGGCATGGAGATTGCTCTTCTGAGTGTTTTGTATTCACCCTCCATTCCCCTCTTTGCCCTAGTTCTTTAATTTGCACTCATTTTCTCAAACTACTTGTAATGCCATAGTTAAGTTAGGTAGTAAGTTATAAAACATAGTCCCCTATTTCCTATTAATAGCTGGAGAAGAAAAACCTAGGTCTAACTAGGTTAAGTTTCTAGCATCTTTGTCAACATTCACAAAAATTCCTACCAAAAACCCAAATAATTATAACCTGTGTCATAGTCAAGACAAGTACTAAGTTATAAACACATAGTCATCTTCTCCCTGTTAATGGCCAGAGAAGAAAAAACCCAATTCTAATTGGGTTAAGTTTGTGGCATCTTTGTCAACATTCACCAAATCATAACAAAAAACCCAAACAACCCATAACGACAAATTATAATATTTCCAACCATGAAAATTTCAAATCAGATCAACAAGGAACGAAAATCCTAACACACCACCAAGACTAACCAACATGCCCCCAACATTACTTAGAGAAATTGAGTTTTTTGTGTGTACCATGTCATTTAGTGCTGCAAACATCTAATTTAGGCCACTTACTAGCATTCACACTAGAACGAATAACTCGTTCTTCCCTTCTATATTATCCTAAGAGGCAAAACCCACACCTTCTTTACATGAACTCAAATCCGAAAACCCATAATTAATCAAAGTAAAACAATTAAAATAGCAAAATCACAACAATTAGGGGGTTGAGATGACTGCCCAGATTCGAACAGTGCCAAAATCGAACAGGCAAAATGAAAAGAGCATGAACTCGAACAAATCTAAAATTCTCATTCGAATTAAATGAAGCCCAACTCAATCACACTAACTTTGAAAGACTAAAAACATATTTGCAACTACAAAACAAAATGAGAAGAAATCTGACCTGAAGAATGGCTAGAACCAGTAAAAGAGAAGGCACAGATGCTGGAAAAAAGAATGAAGTATTGCTGGGAGGAGAGAGAAAATCTCAGAGAGGAAGAGAGATGCTGAGAAACGCAAACTCAGAGCACAACGACGAAGGAGAAGAAAGTGTCTCACCTGAAGGAGAAGGGAGAGAAAGAGGAAACACGAAGATGTCTGACCCGAAGCAGATGAGACAAAAAGAGGAAAGGCAAAGAGGACCTGAAGAACGGCTAAAAAACCTGAAGGAGGTCACTGTTTTTTCCAACCGTTGGATCTGAATCAACGGTTCAGATCGACTCTTCTCACTCTGCTCATGGGGAGCCTCTTCTCACCTGATCCGCACCTATATATATATATATAGACATATATATATATATATATATATATATATATATACATATATATATATATATAT
>JACYFF010031952.1:22488368-22513795 GCA_017589665.1 Selenicereus undatus | reverse complement strand
ATTATTATTATTATTATTATTATTATTATTATTATTATTATTATTGTCGTTGTTGTTGTTGTTATTGTTGTTGGAATTTTTATCATATTACCACTACTACCACTACTACTACTATCATCATCATCATCATCATCATCATCATCATGAAGATGGTGTTTGCAGTACTTCAATGGATGCAAATGTTTACTTCAAAAGTTGTAGGCTCCAAGTATTCGTCAATATTATATTTGATAGACCTTGTAGAAGCCTAAAAATGACATCTTATTTTTAATTGCCCAATGGCAAAAACTATGGTAATGTATGTCATACACCTAGGAATATGTACTCCCTCTTGTCATATATTTGTATTTTTCCAATGTCTATTTGTCATACAGATAATTTTTAATATGTGGTGCATACATAGCTTGTAGGAGTTTGTATTCCTAGAAGTATTATATAAACTTTCTTGGAAACTTATTTCTAGGAGCAATCCTTAAATTTGAGTTCAAAAGGCTAATAGAGCCCAAAAATGCCTAAATTGGCATTGTTCATAGTCCAATTGAAATCCGCTCTACGAATATAAAATTATTGAATTTAAGTATTAACATTCTTCTTTGAATAAGCTTTCTAACGATATATTATGCACCAAGATCTTATAAGCAATGGAAAAGATATAGGTCGAATATTTGGACTTTCGCTGAAAATAACACATGTTCCCTATTTTGATTATATCTTGTTCCACACTGATCTAAAAATTATCAAATTAGTTTTATTAGAAACTATACTCAATAACCTTTCTAGGATAACAATCACTTAAAATAGAGGTCAGACGTGAAAGTTATGGCCAAAACAAATTGGGTTGTCTACAGCCCAATACGGGCGTCAGAATTCTAACTGAATTAGGGTATTAAGACTAATTAACTAGATGGAAACCCAGCCGGGCTCCCCATCTTCGAGTCCTTTTCCACCTAAACAGGATTGCTTAATTAGAATTCTAGGATGATTAGTTTACCAACACGAATTTAGTTAGAATCCTAACTAAATTAGTGTACTTGTTTGGATTAACCTTAATGGTACTAGGATTAGGTCTCCTATTGCAAAACTGATTCAAACTATCCCCTCAATCACTATAAATAAGGGACTACCCCTAGGGGTTATAGGAAGGAATGAGGGAGGAATTTGGCATCAAACACATAAAAATATTAGAGAGAGGAGAACATCAAAATTGAGTGAAGAAAAACTCCATAAGTCAAAGGTAAAGAATTAGGTTAACCATTAAAAAGACATCACTCTACGGGGTTCCTAGGTAAATTGGGTGGGTCATCCTGAGGGCAAAAAACTCTATCTTTCCCCTATTGTTCTACTGTATTTCTCTTTTCTGATTTTTGATTCTAAATGACCAATGATGTAATATTTAAGTAGTTCTCTATCCGCTGTAACTTACTTACTTTACTTTTGTTTGCATTGGACTAAATTTTTTGCCTTTTGTAGGATTATATGAATGATTCTAATTACTTTCATGGATGTATGATAGTATGATTAAGTTTTAATTTAATGTGTTGATTAGCAGAGGCCATCAGCAATGACGGGCAGTGATAGGATGCGCTCCATAACATTACTGTACCTTCGCCCCCAAATTTAGAACCTCAGGTCCAGACCAAGGAGTCAGGATGGATCCCCATACTAGGAATTGTTTGGGGCCTTTCCAAAACCCTAAGTAGGATCACTTTGTCCCTTTGGTGCCCCTATCGATATAATCTGGTTCAAAAGGTGTCATGCTTTGTAAGTTTTTCTAAACACACTAGCGACTATATTCAGTTAACAACTAATTCTTTACTATTTTAATTTACATCTGTTCATGCACTGCTGGCTAAAGAAAAACATATTGGGATTTAGGCAATAAAATCTGCCTAGACTAAAATTAGGGACCTGATCTACCCGATAATCGCTCCAGATCCTAGATCAGGCTTGTACCTAGATTATGGGCCAGTTCGAGGAGACTGTCAAGACCCAATCTAAGAGAGATGGACCTGGTCCTGCCCAAGGAAGTCGGCTGAGTTCTCAGGCCAAGCCCAAACCCATTCTCCCATGAACCTACAGCCAAGTTCTACTTGGCATGCAATCAAAATAAACATAGAGAAATAAATAAATTTGTAATTTTTAGAAGAATATAAAAGTACTTAGAAAAAATTTCTAGGCCATTTGTGTGAGATTACACCATTGGAGAGGTGGAACCTTACAGTGGTGACTCCATTGGGGAATTTTTTTAAAAGGGCGAGATTCAAAATTCAATAGGGAAAATTATCTTCATTAGACTTGCATTAGGGATACTTGCATTATGAGATGCTGCCTATCAAGGATTAAGATCGTTTGTAGGCGAAACCCTCATTTTACCTCTCAAGAAAGTGGCTGGCCACTTAGTAGGACCATTTAGACTTCCAACTGGGCAAACAGTTGCCTCACCCACTCATGACATACTTTCTTGGTCCCTACAACTCGGGGAAATATCTAAAACATTCCAATCATACCATGCATCCCATGGGTGGCATATGAAGTGTTGGGTCGTGATAGAGTGAACTATTCGAAACCTGACCTGAAATATCTGTGACATAAAGCTCTTGTCTAGCTTGAAAATCATGTATATGACTTGGAATGACAATGTGATTTTGTGTGATTTAACTTTTTCTTTGCCCAAAGGACTATGCATTGATGTTGTGAGTCCTTGGAGAGCCCAAATTAGAAAAAGACTGAGTCTATGAACCAAAATTAGTGAACCAAGACGATTTCAACCAATTGAGTCCTAATAGGGCTCTTGATTCGGAATCCAAAAAGGATTCTGACTCTAGTTTATAGTACTAGTTTTGGACAAAAAATAAGTCTAAGAATTGGGTAGAAAGTAACATGATTTATGGGCTAATTGAGTCCTAACAGAACTCTTGATTCAGAAGTTGTAAAGGATTCTAACCCAGCCTAGAATGCCAGTTTTGGCCAAGCCAGAGCCTTAGGAATTGGATTGAGGACCGAAAACGATTTCTAGGCTAATTGTTTCCTGACAGGAATCTAAATCTAAAAAAGGTTCTAATTCCAACATATAAGTATCATGTATGGTAAAAAAAGAAATCCTGGTTGGGATTGTAAAAAAAATAAAAGAAGGAATTGACAGTCTACATTTGGTGGGCAAAATAGAGTTTGTGTAGGCCCGGAACCCGGTTGGGATCCCCTAGCTGGCAAAGCCTGTCAGTTTCCATGCACCAAAGTCTAGTAGAAAGTCAAAATAAAAAGGGAAAATTTGGGTTTACTAAGAACCCGGTCCGAATCCAGTTAGGAAGTCATAATAGGTCTCTGTCTTTTTAGAATCTGCATTTATGGCATAAAACAGCATTCTGGGCTCTCAGTGTTAGGGTTAGAACCATAAATTACCAAAGTTCATTTAAGGTCTTAACACATCAGTTGCAAGATACTTGAAGTCAAAGAGTCTTACATCTTTAGGCCTCATCACGCATAGTCCATGAGTTCATCTAGGCCAACGGTGCATAATATAACCCATTAGACCTTTACAACACTAATCCACTCTAGGTTGCTTCCAATCATGCATCATATTGATAATGCATAAGTCTAAGTAAGACCTAGATATCTTACCCACACATAAGTTCAAGGTCCATGCACCATATTCCCCACCTATAATAGTCCATCTAGATCTACTCATGTGCGAAAACTAGCCCATTCTAGGCAAACTAAACCACAATCATACTTACTTCAATATTGGTTTGTAATTCACCTAAAGCTGACTTAGGTTTATAAGTCATCTCTCTAAGCCCAACTTAGGACCTAATCTAGGATAAAGCTCAATTTTAGCCTAAAACCCTATATCTTAACCCTGTTTTAGCCTAAACCTTTAAGCTCATCAAGCCATTGCCTCTTGCAAGTCATTAACCATTTTCGTTAGCCCATATCTAGCATGGTTGACTACTCATAACATTTCACCTCTCTAAATCATCAGCTTATTGCTCAAGATAAGGAAGAATAAGGTATATGAGTAAAGTCCACAAACCACGAGACTTCTGCCTCGAGAAGAGTCCAAGGGAACTCTACAAGTTGGGTTAAAGTAGAAATCCAAGTCCAAATCTGACAATTCACGAATCCCAGTGGTAGGAGGTAACAAACTCACTCAACTCGTGAAGATGATGGAAAAAATGCACATCACACTAGATGAGAGTGAGAAGAAGATGGCACTAATGGCTAATACACTCCAAACCCTTATTAGGGACATACCCACCAAAGTCCCTAAAACTTGCTAGGCAACTGTTAGAATAAGGATAAGAAGGACAATTGCTCTATAAGCAAACAGGTGCATGCTCTAGACCGCTACACCAAATACACCCCTATTAGCACTGCATATACTTCAGTACTAGAACGTTTGTTTTCTAAAGGTATGATAAACCTCCCATAAATCAGGCCAGAGATGGAAAACACATGAAAGCCCAAAAACTGGGACCTAAACAAGTACTACAAATAGCACCAAGCAAGAGGACATGATACTGGGGATTGTCAGGGCTTTAAGAATAAGTTAGAAAGTGTGTTCAAGTCAGGGGAGCTTCCTCTACCTGTAGCTACTCAAAACACCCAACAACAATAGCAACCTACTTGGATTCGCATGATAGGCATTTCAGCTATTTTAGACCACCAAAGTGAAAAGTGAGGCATGTCTATAGTTGAATCCAAGACAAATAACCTCCACACAAGAGGCCTTGAGTTCTAATGCATCGCGCTTAGCTTACAATCATATTTTGAGTCTTAGAGTCATTCATTTTTCATCATAAATCTAAGTCTGATGTGACCTAGATTCATTAATAAAATCATCTCCACCATTAGTTTTTTTGCATATTCTCACATTATATTTTATGGAATGCTTTTGTCCTATGACGAATCTAGGGTGAATAAAAAAAGAAAGTGAGGGGCTAGCTTGAAAACCTGATAAGGCAAGCTAGGCAAAATGAGAGGGAGAGAAATAAAAAAAGGACTAAGAATTTCAATCCATCACCTAGAAAATGGGAAAAATTAGAAATTTATTTCCAATAAGCCATGCAACTTTAAGGACAAGCATAAAATAGGAGGCCTCCTTTCACAACCTGAATTAATATCTTTGTTACACTTGCTAAATTCTCATTTGGAACACTTCTGAGCCTTCAAATAAGCATGTTTATTTGATAACTACCTCTGTCCTAACCAGGAAGTGCGAGTGTGTCATGAGTAGCATCAATATATCAGAATCAGTAAAAAAAAAAAGAGAGAAAAGTTCCCGCTGAAAAAGAAAAAAGAAAAAAAAAGACGAGTTTGAAAACAAGGACAAGAAAAGAAAGAAATAGTTGATTTATACTAATTTTATCACCCCTGCACACTTGGGGATTTCATAAGAGTTGTTTGAGCCTTCACATCAATTTCTTTCCTTTGGCATCCTAACCCAGAAACCTACCTGAAAAAGTCCTCCTGGATGCATCCCTGGTTTAAGTTGCATGTTCTTACTCCTGAACTATGATTGACCTTATTCTATGTTGGATATATAGGTAACCCCTTTGCAATGCGGTCACGAAGATTCTTTTCCATAAGAAAACATCTCAATTGAGTCCTTTAATATCAGAGAGAGATGGGGGAATAAAGAGCGCCTGACCCAAAACTTGAAAATACGGACCAGGTAAAACGAGTGTAAAAATAAAACCTTGGTTTTTAAGGACAAAGAACCGTTCCATTGCCTACTCCCATCGAATCAGACTTAGACCAACCATTCACCCACTTTTCCACTACTTCTTAATTATTATAGTCTCTAATCTTAACTCTGTTCCAAAATTCATAACTCATGTTCTCAACCATGATTATAAATTCAAGAGTGAATATTCATTCCATATTCTGAGCATTCTCAAATGAGAACTCACCCATTATGCAAGACAGGGGTCTCTCCTATATTTTCATAGAGCTCCTTTCATGGTAAATATTCCTTGATAAGGAGATGACCATATTATTTATAGTAAACTAGTGACTACCCTAGCTAGCACCAGTAAAAGCATCTTCCTAACATAGAAAGGATCACATTTACTCTACTGGACTGGGGGCTACTCCAAGTAAAACTAACAAAAATATCTTCGGCTATCATTATTCTTACACATGTAGGGCTTCTGTTATAGCAAATGGAGATTGGGGATTTCTTCATAACAGGAGCATTTTAATGCAAAATTAAAGGATACTCATTCCATTGAAAGAAAGATTTGCTATCCTAGGCAACTTATGACCTATGACATGGATCCTTATTACCTAACCTTTTACCCCTTATCCTAAGCCACATAACCTCACTGTGCGTAACCTATAAGTCTTTTATTTCTTAATCAGGCCTCATCCAATATACCCCAAACTTAGTATGAGACCTACATGCATACGAGGTTAGGTCATCATCATGTCCGCATAGTCAACATAATCATGTTTGCGTAGTTAGCACACTCGAGTCTGCATAGTCGTTATGCCTGCATAGTCCCTGTTAGGCTAGCAAAGGCACATACATCAATGCATAGGTCTTTAGCCTATTTATTAGACCGTCCTCTGCCCTGATTACTTGGGAACCCTGGATTGAAGAAAAGTGCAATCAGCCTTCACAACAACCCTATAGGAAAGGCACACAACCCTATTAATCATGAATCTATATCAAGGGTTCTTAAGACGACATCAACAACTGTCATAGAAGACATTTGTAGTTCGACCATTGCCTTAATCAGGCATAGTCAAAGTGGGGGCTCCAACTTTAAAGCGGGTTTTGCACAAGCATCATCGCCCAAGATACAAACCATATCAGGTACTCAAGGTTGAGAGGACACCTCATCCTCTTTATCGTAATAGAAAAAGATGCCTCAATGTCCAGCACATCTTCACATTCAGCAGTCTCCCACAACACCCAAACAACCAAAGAAAAGGCGTCAAATTCTAAGGTTTTCCATCTTAATATCTCATGCCATAAAGTCCTCAAGCATCAATCTTTAGGCTCAAATGCCAACAAGTTCAGAAGGATAAAACTACAGGTTTTCAGGCTTAGATGCCACCAAGTTCTCAGGGATCTGGCCACAGATCTTCAGGCTTCCGTACGACTCACATGGGCATATTCCTTTTAAAAAAAGCTAAACACTTAACAAAAAGAATAAAAAACAAGAAAAAAAGACAAGCCATGAGGACTCGCTCGGGATCCTTATGTGCAGAGGAAATTAGAATCATCAAAAGAGCACAAGCATGCAAACAAATAGGAAAAACTAAAAGCAAGAAAGGTGGTCAATGAATCCATTCAAGTTCCCACTATCATATGGTAGTGCTTCTCTTGAAAACTACAACAGAATAAGAAGCCAAGGCAAAATGCAAAGGATGGATAATCCACATCCAGGAGCATCCAAAACATACATGTAGAAAAGAATATATTCATCAAAGTCAGAAGCTAAAACTGACAGTTCTAACATTTCGTCGATGAAATAAGTCTAACCCACATGAAGGTTCACCGCTCCAGCGACATAGGAAGATAATTAAGCCCACCCCGTGTAAAGGTTCGCTATTCTAGTGACACATGAAGATAATTAAGCCTGATCCGTATAAGGGTTCGCTGCTTCAGTGACACAAGAAGATAATTAAGCTTAACCCACATGAAGGTTCACTGCTATAGTAATACAAGAAGATAATTAAGTTGACCCGCATGAAGGTTTATTGCTCCAGCAAAACAGGAAGATAATTAAGCCTAACCATCATGAAGGTTTGCTACTCCAGCGATATAGAAAGAGAATTAAGCGTAACCCGCATGAAGGTCCTCTGCTCTAACAAAACAAGAAGATGATTAAGCCTAACTCGTAAGAAGGTTCACTATTCCAACAACATAGAAAGATAATTAAGGCTAACCCATATGAAGGTTCACCACTCCTTCGACCCAGGAAGATAATTAAGCCTGACTCACATGAATGTCCACTGCTCTAGCGACATACAAAAATGACTAAGCCTAACTCGCATGAAGGTCCACTGCAACAGCGAATCAGGAAGTTGATTAAGCTTAATCCGCATAAAGGTCCACTACTCCAGCGATATAGAAAGATGATTAAGCATAAACCATATGAAGGTCTGCTGCTTTAGCAATGCAGGTAGATAATTAAGCTTAACCTGCATGAAGGTTGGCTACCCCAACGATAAGAAAGTTCACCAATCTGTAAAGTCAAGGACAAAGGGCACCATCACAGCCAAAGTAAATAGGAGCCAAGTTTTAAAATCTTCGATGGTCGGACGCAGATTCTACATAGTCAACTAGGCAACAACCAATGAAATCATTACTTTGAGCTTCGCTTTATCCAGGATTGATCAAACTGGGGTCTAACTATAGACGCCTAAAACTAGCATCTTATTTTTAATTGCCCAATGATGAAAATTGCACCCCAACTTGTGTATTTGGGCCCAGCATAGTAATCCTTGAATTTGAGTCCAAAAGGCTAATAGAGCCCAAGAAGCTCAATTAGGCTCAAATTGATAATGTTTAGCGTCCAGTTGAGATCAACTCTAAAGAAAGTAAAATTATTAAATTTAATTATCAACATTCTTCATTGAGTAATCTTTCCAATGATATACTATGCACCAAAGTCTGATGAGCAATCGAAAAGATATAAGTTGAATATTTGGACTTGCGCTGAAAATAACACATGTTCACTATTTTACTTATCTCTTCTTCCAGACTCGTCTAAACATTATAAAATTAGTTTTACTCGAAACTAGACTTAATAAGCTATCAAGAAGAGAAAAAAATGGAGGTTGGGCATGAAAGTTATGGCCAAAATAAATTGGGTTATCCGCAGTTCAAGGAACCGAGTCGTGTCCAATAGATGGAAACCAGACCAGACTCCCTCTCTCTGAGTCCTTTGTTATCTAAGTAGGATTAATTAACTCTCTAAGATGATTAGTTTACCAAGATGCATTAGTCAGAATCCTAGGCTGAATTAATGGGACTAGGTTAGGTCTTTATTTCAAAACCAATTCAGACTATCCCCTTAACCACTATAAATAGGGGGCTATCCCTAGGGGTTGTGGAAAGGAATGAATGAGGAATGAGGCATTAAAACACATGAAAAAATTAGAGAGATGAGAGCATCAAAATTGATGAAAGAAATACTACACATATCGAATGTAGAGAGTTGAGTTAACCATTAAAAAGACGCCACTCTGCTGGGTTCCCAGGTAAATCAGGTGAGTTATCTTGAGGGCAAAAAACTCTATCTTTTCCCTACTTTTCTACTCTATTTCTCTTTTATGATTTTTTTTTATTATAAACTACCAAAGATGTAATGTTTAGGTAGTTCCCCATTCACTGTAGCTTATTTATTTATGTTTGCAATAGACTAACATTTGTACCCTTTGCATGATTCTATGAATGATTCCAATTGATTGCATGGATTTATGTTAGTATGATTAAGTTTTAATTTCCCGTGTTAATAGTAGAGATAGCCAATGACGACGGGCAGTAATGGGGTGCACTCCATCACATTACCATACCTTCGCTTCCGAATCTAGAACCTCGGCTCCCGACCAAGGAGTCAGGATGGGTCCCCATAATAGGGTTTGTTCCAGGCCTTTCCAAACCTTTTTGAAGCAACATCACTTTGTCTCTTTGGTGTCCCTATCGGTACGATCTACTTTGAAAGATGTCATGGTTTGTAAGTTTTCATAAAACTCATTGGTGATTCCATTTAACTAAAGACTAATTCTTTGCCGATTTAATTAGGTGTCAGTTCATGTACTGCTGGCTAAAGGAAAACAGATTGGGATATAGGTAGTAGAATCTACCTGGACTAGAATCAAGGACCTGATCTAACCGAGGAACCCACTCGGTCGGCTTGTCCGACCAGGTTCACGTCTATCCTATGAACCTATAGCCCAGTTCTACCTAGCCTGCAATAAAAAAAAAAGTAAAAAAATAAAGAAGTCTGTAATTTCTAGAAAAACATAAATGTACCTAACAATGAGCCCTAGCCATTCGTGGTGGATCACACCCCCAGAGAGGTGAATCCTTAAAGAGCTAAATGTAAATAACGTACTAATATTTCAATTGTGCTAAGATTCTTGAACCCCCTTCAATTCCCATCAACGAACTCGACTTTTAATACATGTGGAAAATTGCTACATAATTAGTATGCTTGTACCTATCCAATTCCTGATAGTGATAATTTGAGAAAAGATATTTTGAACAATTCATGGCATGGAAAATTTATTAGATAAATTTGTTTATAATTAGCCTGTTTTATGTGTGGAAAAAACCTGCAAAAGTATGTGATACTTTTATATAGTAAACAAAACACATTATATGGATAAGTATGAATGACAATAACTTATGTATAAAAATAATGCAGAAATATATGTAGTCTCCCAATGGCATATAAGGGACCATGCATTAGATTGATTAACACATGACACATGTATGTATATATGCAATATATATATGTATGTACGTGTGTGTATACATTAGCACGCATCCAATTTCTATTAGTTTTCTTAATTCAATTGTGTGGCCTCTTTTTCAAGTTTTTTTTAATTTTAATATGTATATATATGTAGTAGATTACAAGTCCACATAGTGATCTATATATGCATTTAAAAAATCCCTATAGTAACATATGGTTATGTGACAAAGTCATGTAGCTTATGATTTTCAAACCCAAATCCTAACCTAATCCTGTATCTAATTAACTTTTTAACTATAATTATTATTTAATTAAAAACACATTATGGCCATTAAAAAAATTGTCTTCAATCTAGACACTATATATATCTCTAAGCTCTTCCAAGTCTGGAAGTTTAGTGAGTTGGCAGTTATCGAGGTCAAAGATTACTTTAGGAAATTGTAGGTTTCGGACTATTCTATTAGCCCTATGTGCATGCATGAAACGTTGTCTGTATAGTGTATAATAAATTTATCAACAATCATTTTTTTAATCATCAATCCAGATGCTATAGTTATCTCTAAGCTTCACAACCAATTTCCTCTTTCTTCTTGAGTTGTCTCTATTTTGAAAAACTTTTGAGTTTCTGTCACCATTCACTAGCCATTCCATCTAAGCGAACTTCCCCCAATATTTCTAGTTCACAAGTAGGATTTGAAGAATCAAAGGCTATAAGATCACCCTAGAGGGGGGGTGAATAGGGTGATAATCAAGGTTGCTAAACAATCAAGATGTATATGTGGAAAAGTAAATCAAGATAAAACACGATCAATTTTTAACGAGGTTGGGCCTCAAAAGGCTTAATCCCCGCCTAGAGTTCCCTAACTCTAGGATTAACCCGAACTTTTATTAGGAGGATTGATTACACAACTCTAGAGTACACCTACTCTAAGTTCCAAGTCCCAAGTTGACACCTTCAACAAGGGTTGGTAGAGTTGACCCTTCAACTCTATAATCCCACCTAATCACTACTTGAACAAGGCAAAGAGTAATAGCAATTTGAAGCTCAATGAGTACAATAATTGAGAGTATGAGTATGCCAAAGAATGCTCTTCTTGCTTTTGGAAGTAGTATGCCAATTGTGTGCTGGCTCTCTTGTTGTTCCTCTTGCTGCTTTGTCTCTGTTTTGTAGGCCCCTTGAGTTTGAGCTAGCCGTTACACCTAAATATAGGAAGTTGATCTTCACATTGAACTTCAAGACACTGAACAGCGTCTTCAAGGCCTTGAACTGGCTGATTTTCAGCTGATTTCTTCCAACAGCTATTTTGATCTCCTCCAACGGCTAGTTACCAGATTTTCTGCATATACATCTCCAAAATTGTCTATTTACTTAAATTAGGTCATCCAAGATATTAGGAAGAGATATTGAAAATATTGTGGCCATATTTAGTTACTTAATTTAGGCCATCCAAGATATTAGGAAGAGATATCAAAAATATTGTGGCCATATTTAGATAATTCAAAATCCAAGATTTATTTAGGAGACAAGCATCAATTTAGGCAAGACCACATATATTTCAAATCAATAAACAATATCAATATCTAAGCTTACTTTTTGTCTTTCATCAAAACAACATAACAATATCATATTAAAGGATAAAGAGAAAGTCAACAGGAGTTTCTACCTTTGCTTTAGAAGTGATACTTAAATCTATGATTGTTGGAATTTACAATTAGCCTTTCTTCTATATAGTTAATTTTTTGAGCATTTTGGCAAGTTTGCCATGTGCATTGCTAAAGCAATGTTTGGACCAATCTTTAACATTATACTTGACGGTTTTTAGCTTTTGCTTGATTTAAACATGTTAGTCCCTCTCATGCCATTTTTTCAGTTCTTTAAAACTATAGTGGCAACATTCTAATATTCACATTAGAAGTTCTGAAGCTGAAACAGGAATCCCTGAGTCCTTAGTTGTTGAAAATGGGTTGAAACATTGATGGTGCTCAAAGAGCCCCACCCTAAATTATGTTTATTTAATTAATTAAGTCATGTCATTATTTTATTCATATTTAATTATCACATTTAAACATCCCAATTGGAAAAATCTCATTTGGGCCTCACTTTGCAATTCCGGTTTCTATTATTGTAAAATTTCATGGGAATCGATAACCGACCCGGATCAATATGCTTTAAAATGATTAACATAATGACCCTAAAATTTACTTTCGAGCTACGAAAAATTTCAATCGCATAAAGTACATTTTTTGGGCCCAAACTCATTTAGGCCCAACTCGGTCCAACAAGCTATTACTTCATTTTACTTGACTAAGCATCATTGAATGTGTTTTTCATTGGCTTAAGTTATTTTGCTAGATATAAAATCAACTAAGTAAAAATTAGATCATTTTCATCCAAGTAAAAGACTCAAAATATCAAGCAAGCAACCAACACTCCTCTTTCTCTCTCCTCCTATCCATGCTGCCCTCTCTGGTTGCTACTATCCAAGGCTGCTTCAGCCAGCTTCCACCACCCTATGGCCACCAGACGGCCTCCAACAACCCCCCCTAGCCACCACCCTTGCTCCTGCCAATATACAAACTCATTATAACTCCTTTCTCAAGCATCAAAGCAAGTAAAACTCTAACCCTATCTTGTTGATTTTGGTTGTATTTTGGTTTTATTTTTGTTTTTGTTATTTTTTTGATAGTTGATCATGTTATTTTGATAGAAACAAGATTTAGTTTGATGTTTAATTTGATTGGTTAATCTTGAAAGCAAGTAAAGACTGAGGTTGTTCATAATCATGTAAGCTTAAGTTAAAATGATGTTAATGGATTGTTTTGTATTTGATTTGGTGATCTTTAGCATTATAAATGATTATGGTGGTGTTGATGTAGTTTTGGATGAGTTAAATATGAATCTAAGTTGGTCTTAAGTTAGGGGTTTAATGATTATGCATGGTTTAGCTTACTTTTGGTATCAAGCATGTTATTTGTGTGCACTTGGAAGAGAAATGAATCTTTGATGTGTCATTTAACTTGGAAAATTACTAGGTGTGATTCTTGTAAAAGGGGTGGATTATGGGAATTTTTCCAATTGATTATAAGAGGTCATTTTGCCCATTTATGCAAATAAGTAAGCTTATGGATGTGTTTTGAGTTATTTCGAAAAGAGAAGAATTGAAAATTATATGAAGATGGTTATGGAGTAAATTTGAGTAACATGGCTGTGTAAGGTGATGTTATTTAACAAATCATGGTTTTGTAATTTTAAAGAATGATTTTAGAGGGAAATTATGTGAAAAAGAAGGGTTGGGAACATGGGCAGTAGGCTGTGATCAAACCTGAAATATGGGTCTCTTTACGAACAAACTGTTATTGTTTGGATCGTTGAAAATTCATGATTTTTGGTATATAGATAGATCAGTGAGTTATCTTTCAAATTCCTTTTGAATCACTTTAATCCAAGTTCTGTGGAAAAAGTTATCATCGTTTTGTTAAGACTGCGCAGGATAGACAAGAGCTATGCACAATTATGTTCTAACCCCATTTAGGAGTTATGTTTTGCGCTATGAATGAAAGTTTTGAGGGACTTTTTAAGCTTTCCATATTGCGAATTTAGGTCTCAAGTTCAGATCGGGAGTTTAGTTATGAATTATTTACTTTTGCAGTTGTTAAGCCTTCAACCTTTGAACTAAATTATCAACTACAAGAATAAGTTTTACATTTGCTAACTACATATACTTGTAATGACATTTTTGAATAGAATCAAGGCCTAATATATCGTTTCTTTCTCTTTTTGTGTATACATTTCTCAGTGAGATTGCATTAAAATTTTCAGGTATGTTCATTACCTGTACCTTTAGAAATCAGCATGTATTTATCAAAATTGCAATGTTTTGATAAGTACATCAATGAATGAGTTTGATTAGTGATTTGTCACATAAATAGAGACCCCATTAGTAATCAATTACAGGGCATTGCCCTTCAGTTACCAGCGCGGCCTCAGGCTAGGTTCTTCGATCGACCTAGCAGATGTACACCTATCCACATGTCGTAACAATATCAAGGGTTTACTACCAAATAATAATTAGCAATGCAGTTTTATATTAATCTCATTCCTTGTTTTGAACTTAAATGAATTGCAAAGTGGGCCAAATCAGTGTTTTCATGATTATTTAACAATATAGGAATGCATGTACTGAGCTTCGACTCACATTTTGAAATGTAGCTATGTTTTGTTTTAGGCAAGTGCTTAGTGAATCACCCTCACCATAGCAAACCTACAGAAGAGGATAAATAAGCAAGGGAGCCTGATCAGTTCAGCATGTAGTGATGACGTATTGCACTTTCTGGTTCTTTGGACGATGTATTTTGATACTTTCAGAGATTGAACTGTAATAACAATGTTGACCTATTTATTTTGATGTACAACCCATGTTTGATATTGGTTACTCCCATATGGTTGGATGGTGCTGAATACTTTAGCCTTGATTTGTGTTTAACTCAATTACCTCTAGTGTAATTACTTGAAGCCTTGTCCTTTTGGGATGACGATAACGCCCCAATCATTGGGCTATTACTTCTAATCAATAAAGATAATTCAAGCGTCACAAACAGTGGAACATGTACATTTGGGGTGTTACAGGGGCAATGGTCTGTACATGTAAAGTTTCTATGCATTTCATAAGCATTAGGATAAATATTAGCCCAATCATTTCTAATTATAGTTCTATTTAGCCTTTCATAAAATAAGAAGTATATCCAAAGTTTTTTTTTAAGTAAATAGGTTTCCTATTACTTGAAGGCCTTCTACATTAATTGTGGAAAGGAAGCTACGCAAACATTTAGATACATTGATACGTAGCCTAATTATTTATTTGGACAAGCCATTTCATACATGTCTCCCATTATACACCATGAGATGGTCATGATGTTATTGAATTGGGATAATGAGGTATTTACGATGTTATTGACTTGGTCTAAGTGCTCTCAAAATTCATTTTTATCTATGCCTTATGCTGGTGCATATATTCCTTAGATAATAGAAATTTTTCTACATTTTCCATGTCATGAACCATCATGTGGATTGCTCTTTGCTGTTTTAATAAGATTGATGCATGTATATTTTCATTATTCCACAAAATTACTACAACCCCATAATGGTTATCTGGAAAGACAAAGTCATGGTGCTCAAAACCCATTGGGGGAAGAATTTTACAAAATTTAGTTTCATTAACTGACATATCTAGGAGAAACATTAAGTCATGCTTATAAGTTCTACATTAAAATTTGATTTCATTTAATACTTGTGTGATTTTTTGCTACTTGGGTATTCCAACATATTATTCTTATTTGAAATTCTTAGAGACAAGAGTCCCACTCAATCCCCATTAACCATATGGTAAGGGAGAAGGGGTCAAAGAGCAAAACCCAGTGAATAACGGTGTACACTAATAGATTTATCTTCAGTCTTGGCAAATTTTAGAAGGACCTAATCATTACCCAAGTCAATGTAATCAACATGACCCTTAACAAAGTTCTAGCCTTTTTTCATCTTGTTTATGGTTATAGGTAAAGGCTAAGGCTCATCCCAAGTCTTACTTAGGAGACAATAGACAATTAGTTCTTGCATACGAATTAGGGTTGGGGTAAGAACATTTTAGGCAACAAGGGTTCCTTAGTGATTTGATTTAGAGAGCTTAAACACTAATCTATGAAAATGGTTCCTTGAAAGTGTTTCTTCGAGAGACTAAGCATAAAGTTCTAGTTTAGAAATCAGCATCTAAGTACTAATGAGATCTTAGCCTACTTGTTAAGATTGAGGTCCTGTGTGTATTAGTTCCCAAGTTCGAACTCCCTCCTTTTAATTGTATTGTATTAATATTTATGGGTCATGTAGGTCTAAAAGGGGGAATTTGAGTGCCATTGTGACCTCTTAATTCGAATTTGAGAGTATTTGAGTACCCACTATGTTGACTAGAAGAATGTTGACCATGATTATTGTATCTATGTACATCAAAAATGGTTGGCTTTAGATTGACAATTAGAATAAGAGGGAAGTTTGTTTTAGAAGTCAGAACTACCATTGGAGCTATTTGTGAGAGATACGGGTGAGTTAGGTAAGATATCATATATGTGCAACATGGAAAGACTCTAACGCAATATAAGGATATTGGGGCGGGTTTTGGACTAAGCAAGAGACCTTAAATTTATAGGTGATTGGAAAAGAGAGAGCAAAGGGTTTAGCTACAAAAATAAACACCTAAGGGAGGATAATAGAACCAAGAAAATGAAGGCCACAAAGAGTATCATTTAGTGAAAAATAGATTAAAAAAGCTTCAAGAACAAAGGATATGACCAAGGATGCGTAGCTGCATTAGTTAGACGATGGGATACGTTGAAGTCTAGCTTTTTATATCGCATCATCATTCATTAAAGAAAATCAATAAAGAAACAATTTTAACCCCACATGATTCAGCCAAAACTGCTTCAAAAACCACCATTCACAAGCAAATCATTTAATAGTAAAAAAGAATAATTCGAATGATGTCCTCATATGAAGATGGGTTTTTTCTATAAATGGATTTCACAAAAAGTAGCATAAGTGGCATATTAAATGTTGAGTCTAGTGGATAATCGCTCAAAACTAAGTGGGAAAAATGCTTGATTAAGTCTATATCTACATCCTAAATAGTGGTAACCATCACTATTGACAAAGATACAGAGGTTTTGTAGGTTAGATAAAAGGCGGCAAATGGCTTAAATTAGAGTAAGAAACAGTCATGCCTATGCATGGATCTAGCGATGATAGGGTCAATTTTTATTCAATTGCGATAAAAAGGCAGGATTATGTCTTAAAACACTTGAATTTAGTCTCATAGATGAAAGTTGCAATACGGAGGAGTAATTCCTAGAATAAATTGCTTTTCGGTACCTTGATATTTGGTGAAATGGCTTTCTGATCGCATGTTTTTAGAAAAATATTTATGGGCTACTTAGTTTAGCGCAAATGGTTTCTGGAGCACAAAACTTTGGGCTATCTAATTTTTAGGGCACAAATATTTATTTTAAGGTCCCTTAATTTTATGACTTTTTGGCTTTTGGCTCAACTGGCGTTCCAAATACAAATACTTCAAAGTTTTAGGTTGTTTTGCGAAACTAAGCTTATATTTATATCTGGACTTCTTATAATGACTTCAATAGTACTAGTTATCACAATCCACCACTTATATTATAAATATTATATTTTCTATGATTACAAGCCCACCATGCTTAGAAAAAATAATTAAAGCTTAATTATAGAGTTTCGACCATTACCTGAATTTAATGGGCGTCGAACCCTGGCATTCCTCTAGCTTCCAGTTTATAGATATTGCTAATCTAAACTACACCTTCCTTAGATCAGGGCACAGCACATATCCATTTTGTTTCCTACCTCGTACCGCAGTCACTAGTCAAGATTTTAATCTTTTTCAAGCATAGTCGGATTTTAGTTAAGAAATTATAATATTTAAGACATAAGATCCGATTGAATAACGCTCCCTACTAGGAAACTATCTTTATTGAAAGCTTAAAAGTGAAAATATTACAATGGAAAGATTTGAAAAGGGACTTAAACAACTAAGATCATTAGAGGTGCTTGCTCATAGAGAAATGAAAAATCTTGATTGTCGTTTGCTTAAGAATGCTCAACTGACTGTACCCCTTCTCAGCACTCGGCCTTTCTTTTTATAGAGGGGATGAGGGTACATAGGATGCCCATTGGCTATAGTACACACTGATTTTTCACATGGCTATAGCACATTCACATGGCTACAGTAGATTGCCATCTTTACAGACCTAATACTTGTCAAAATAGTACAATAATTGAGCGATCATTTTCCAGAGCTTTTCATGATGACAAGACTAGTCATTATTATTAAGATTTTGCATGCCTTCATCTCCAATTATATCTTTCATATCACCATTATCTGAATAATCATCAAAACCTTCATCAATTTGAAGATCCTCTAGATCCTATTTCTCAAATAATTCAAGAAGATATTTCTTTCTTTTTTTTTATAAGAATTTTTCCACTCCAACATCAAAGAGATAATCAAATATATCTTCTGAAACTGCTCCTTCTACCTTCATGTATTCTTTAAACTCATTGTCATAGACAAAAGTAGTATTTTCACAATGCATTAACGTCTTTCTTTGTTCCATTAATGCCCGACTTTGATGATAAATGCTGCAAAAGCCGATGGCTCTTGCAAAAGTAGGTTCAATAACTAATTCTCGTTGTTTGGGAAACCATTCTTGTTGTTCATCATAAGGATCATCGTAATCAACAATCTGAACTAGATAATGGGTTGGTTTGACTTTTCCATTTTCATACTTGATTAGTTCACAATGTGCCTCCACATATAGGCATCTATTATATGGAAATTTTGTTGGACCATCGGAAGATGTAAGAATCCAATGGATCTTACTAAACATGCATGGCTGAAATTTAGTTTGTCTTGAGAAAAATGGGAACTTCGGATATGAGATTTCTATAAAATAAACTACCATCCCATAATCCCAAGCTTTAATGACAGAGTCATTTGGAGAGATTGAATTTGCTGGGAAACTAAGATCACCAACTCTAAACTTATTGGGAATGTAGATCGTTGTACTCCAAGACTCCCAAATATCATAGGAATAGTTATGATAATAGTCGATGCAAGCTGCATATCACTCTTTTAACTATTTTTCTTGAGCATAAGAACTTTATTTTTTCCTGGATATCATAAGAGCATCTAAGGTAATTAACTTGTAACTCTATAAGAGAAAATCTTTCGGCTATTAGGTAGGTTGAAGATAGTAGTAATGGCATTTCGTTGCGGATTTCCTCCTTTTCTGGTAGGAGTTCCACTTTGATGATCACTATTGGTGAGTTCTCGAGTTAAACTGTCTACCAAAGAGTTCTTCGACCCTTGTATATGTTCAATAGAGAAGGAAAACTAGTTAAGCCATAATTGCCAACACATGAGTCACCCTTGTGCTTGCATGTTTGATAAATTCTTTTTCACAAAACTAGGTATTTCTTTGCAATCAGTTCGAATAAGAAAAGGTTTTAAGGCTAAAAAGATTAAGAACTTTTCAATTCTCCTTATGACTATAAGAATTTCTTTTTCCATTATGGGATAGTTGCATTCTGTCTGATTAAAACTTTCACTGCAATATTTTTAGAGTTTCACTCATTCTTTGATTTTGAGTACCGCACCCCAGTCCTTGTTGCTGGCATTTACATCAAGAACTAAATCATCTCCTTCATTAGGCAAATTAAGAACAAGAAGATTTTTACAGATCCTTTCGAAAATTTGAACAATCTTGGCATCATTAGTGGTCCATGTCCAACTTACTTTTTTCTTGAGTTTCTGCTACAATGGCTTTCTTAGTTTAGCTAAATCTTTAATGAAACCTAAGGCATATGTAAGGCATCCAAGAAACCTTTCTAAGTGCTTTCTATCCTCAATCTTTTTAGGAAAACTTTCTATTTTTTTTCCAAAATACGCTTTTGCAGGATGATTTGTCCAACCTTTATCTCTAGACCTAAAAAACTCTATTTCTTGTTTGGCATAAATACACTTGTTCTTACCCCAGTATAATGTCATGATTGATGCATCTTTGGGTGATGGCTAAGACATCGTTTTTGTGTTGTTCTATGATTTTGAAAAAGACAAGGATATCATCAATGTGAACTAAACAACAGTGATTAAGGTTTTTGAAGACGTTATCCATTCTTCTTTGGAATATTTGAGGTGTATTTTTAAGACCAAATGACATTACTATCCATTCATAATGTCCTTGTGGGGCATTAAATGCAGTTAGATGAATGCTTTCTTAATCTGTTTTTATCTTCTAATATCCGCTTTTGCAATCCATTTTTGAGAACCAAGAGACTCCTTGAATTCTATTAAAAAGGTGTGTTTTGCTAGAAATGTAATAACCATCAAAGATAGTATTATCATTAAGCTTTTTGTAATTGATCACCATTCTTGTTTTTCCTCTATTTTCTTCAACGTGATTTCTTACTATGAAAACGGGATTGGTGTGAGGACTCTTGCTATTTCTTATTAATCCTTTATCCAAAAATTCTTTGATTTGTTCATCAAATTCCTGGATCTCCTAGTGCATATACATCATTTGTTTGACTTGAATAATAGTGTTGGGATTTAATAAAGTGATTTTAACAAATGTTTTATCTTTATCCCATAATTTTAGAGCATTATCAGAGTAGAGCTTTTTGCATAATTACTTTTGTTGTTTAGTAATTTATTCTTTAATAGATAACTCAAGCAATGAGATTGTCAGTGCTATCTCACATTGCACAAGCATTACCTTCTCACCACGCTAGCTATGTGTAAACTCGATTTTTTTATGAGTGTAAGCCTTACTTAATTTTTCAATAGGAAATGAGAGGCCATTTGTTGTGAATATTATTTTATTTATAGTCTATGTGCATGGAGAATATAGTCTTTGAATCATTTCCAATAATCATATCATTAAAGGGTTTATCAGTAGCCAATAGAACTGGTATAATGCATTGAACTCCTCCTAATTCTATGGATAACCCTTCTATAGCTTCATTGTGGCTCATAATGCTATTATCAGCTATCCTCAGCTATCTTTACTTGCAAAGGATTTTTGGCTTTTCTCATATAAATTTTGAAAATAATGATATTTTTTCAAAGCATACTAAACAACCACTATCTATGTAGGCACAAAATTCATATTTATTATATCTCTCTAAACATACTCTTATCGGGATATAAATGCTATTAGGATTTGTATTGGTAGCCTCATAGCATATCTCAATGGCCATATTTTTGACTAATTCATCCATATAAATTGGCTTACTAAGAGTTCTTGTTTTGTACCCAACAACTTTTTTATCTAGATTCATGCTTCTGTCTACACTGTGTCTTGCGAGTTCAAAACTCATTCTACTCATTTTACTGGTCATGCAAATTGTATCATCTCCTTTAAGTTCTTCTTTAGCTGATGAAGATCCTTCTCCCACTTTGATCTTGTACTCATACTTCTCAATAGTTGGGGTTTAATAGTTATTTTTTCATTCTCATAAAGTTTTATTACATTTTTCTTATTGGTTTTTGTAAGGTTGGCAAAACTAGATATCCATGAATGATCAATTTTTATCTCCTGTTGATTGGATTTAATCCTTTGGATCTTCTACATAGGGGTATGACTTTCAAATTTTTCTACCTCTATCATTATGACCTTAGTCTTTGGATATATAGTATTATCTAATTTGTAGATAATTTTACAAAATATCCTTAACAAGTATCCCCCTCTATTTATGTCCATCCCAACTATTTTAATCTTAAAGAACAGAAAGTTTTAGCAAATTCATCTTTTAGACTCACATAGTATCTAGGCTGATAATTGAATCCCACCAATTCATTACATAAATTAGTCTTAATTGCTGTGATGATTTGATTGTTAAATTTGGTGTGCCTAATATTACAAAGTAAAGCATAAAGATCAATATCTTTTCCATAATATTGTAATGGAGTGATTTGAACTTGGACACTTCTAACATGGATATACCTATAGTTTCTATCTTTGTTATGCTTAAGGATATTTTTTCAATCAATGAGATTAACTTCTCCTACATCATACTCATAGTCTTTGATTTCTAAATCTCCTTCCATCATTTCACACACATACGTACTCTTTAATTAAAAGATATATTTTTTATAGATTGTGTCTTTCTAAATTATGGGAAGGACCTAATCTTCTTTGACTTCCTTGTTATCATTGTCTACAACAAATTCTTCTTCTTGAAGATCACAAAGACTAATTGAGGTACTTTCCATCATATGACTGGTTTTTTCATAATCACTTTCTTCATATTCATTATTCTGTATAATTTCAACAACCCCTTTGTTGTTATTTAGGGCTAGATCCAATTCTTCATCTTCACTAAGCTCAACAGAATCTAGGCTACCCAAGGTTTCAATAAGATTGTTATTCTTCCTAATTTTACATTCATTGGCATAATGTCCTACTTATTCGCATGCCTAGCATTTGCAGTTGTTTTTCCCTGTAGGATAATAAGTTGCTTTCCTAAAAAATCTTTATTTTCTAAGGCTTGGTTTGTTATAATACTTTCTTCTATATTTCTCCCCCCTTTGCTTATTAAAGCTCTTTTCATTATAAAGTTTTCTTTTTCTTCTCCTTTCAGGTTCCTTTCCTAATTGATGAAATCAATCCCTGGAAGTTAAGAATTACTTAATTTTCATTTGCTTTTAGAGATTAAGACATTGATCATTCACCCATTTTCTTAAATAAGAGATTCTCAAACCAACAGTGTCAATGACATCTACTCTTTCAAGCCATGCAATGTATTTTTCATTAATTATAGAATTTATAGGATATGACAATTTGTGATAGAACATTCCCATATTAGTTTCATTATACCCAGTTTTGTAATAATATTGACTAAATTCAATAATATAATTTTTCATATATCTTATATCCCGTAATTCTATGTTATTAATCTTTCTTTGCCACTCACTTCCTTTTTCTTCGAAATCAAGTTTAGCTCCTATAAAGTTAGTTTCGATTTCCTTACATAAATTCTTGAACATTGCAGCTGGTGTTTCCATCATTCTTAATATATTTTTACCATTTTCATTTAATGAATCATACCAGTCAGCTACAACACTAGGAAAACTACGTTCAATATAATTTAGGAAGTTTGCAACAATCCACGTAGTATTTAGGTTTAAGACACTATTCATACCATGCCTCTTTTCCAATGTTCAAACATTTCTTCTCTATTAGAAGCTCAATCTATGTTTAAGATGTATCCTATTTGACTAATTGGAATAAGGCCAACTTCTTCAAAGGTTGTAATTTTTCTTGGGATGAACCCCGAAAAAAACTGTTGTACGTCCTACTGGAACGTATCTAGTCTTATAAAATGAGTATTTCTTCCAGAAGGTTCACCAAATTCTTCAGGTTTCAGAACAACATTGTTAACCAAATTGGTATCTATTTCACCTAAGTTGAGTTCGTCTCCAATTTTATTAATTTCATCGTCAACAGTCATTTTATCATATTTTTTTTATCCAACTTTCTTCTAATTTCTTTTAAAGGTAACACATTAAGATCTTTTAATTTAATAAAGTTTATCTGCTGATATATTTCTTTCTTCTAATTGGACATTATTAGTTTCTTCATTATCATCAGATAAAACATCATGTTTATTACTAATTGCGCTCATGATTTTGTTTAATTTCTCTGAATTTTGCTCTTTCTCGAACATATTATGTAGTTCTTCAAGCGTATATTGATTATACTCTAGCATCTTCTTCTTTTTTTGCTTTTTCAACCGATTTTTCACTTGATTTTTCTCATAGCTCTTTTTGGATTTTTATATCATGTAAGGGAAATAGATTCTAATTGTTTGGGTTTTGAAAAGGATATTTATGCTGAAATGGAGTACTAGTACTTGAAGCAAATTTTTCGCTATGTCTAACTTTGTTAACTAGAGAAAGGTCGATTATAGATAATTGCTTCTTAAGCTCCTTGATTTCAGCCTTAATTTTAGCTAATTTAGCTATTAATTCTAAAACTATATAAGTGATATAGTTTAATTAAGGTACTATTGAAGAAATTCCTTCTAGTGAGTGAACAATGTGGGAATAATTTGGACCAGGGCAAGCCGGTGATGATTCAAGTATTAATTATAGTTAATTAGCTTGATTAATCATTAATTAATCATTAATTAGCTTAATTATCTTGATTATTTTTGGTTAAGTGGATCTGATGCCAATTGAAAAAGGGCTTCGGGTAATACCTATGAGCATAAAACCACATGCACAAAATTAAATTTTTTGAAAGTAAGTTTTAAGGATTGAGGTTAAAAATGAAAATTTAAAAACCTTAGGGATCTTTTTGCAATTTAAAAACTACTTTTGACAAGTTTGATTCTAGATATTATTTGCACCAAAGCTGGATGGACCAGAAAATTGTTTCTAAAGCTGTAGGCTCCGAGAATTATTTACGCCAAACTTTGGGGGGGAATAGAATTTATTCGTAATTCCTACAACCAATTGGTAAAGATTAGAGAAAATGGAATTTGAAAAGGCAAAAGGAAATCTATGAGATAAAGAGATAAATCCACCATAATTGATAAATTTTGTAGCAGATGGAAGAGAATTAAAGAGATTAGACTGAGATAAAAAGAGGCACATAGAACCATGCAGTTTATTCATTTGTAACTAGGGCTCATTTCTCACTAAAGGGGTGGGTCTTTTTCTGTTTGGAAGTCTTTCACTCTCTCTCTCTCTCTCTCTCTCTCTCTCTCTCTCTATGGAGAAGTCTCAAAATCAACTCCTAATCCAGTATCATCCTAGTTCAGCTTAACATCCTTCGCTTAGACCAATTATGGAGTAAAGAAAAATAAAAACATGAATTTTCAATTTGAAATTGAGAATTGATTGTTAGCTAGTCATAACACGCGGAGGAGGGAGGGAAGTAACTTAGTAGGGACAATATACAGGGGAGTATATCTTGCAATTGGCTCAATTTTTCATATAGACAGAACCACGCCACAAAAGCTTGGTTTGAAAAACATTTGGACCAAACTGAACAAGTTAAACATAAAAACCAAACCAAACCAAACCATATTTATAATCTAGTGTCAAGTTTGTTGCATTGTTAGGAGAGAATATTTATTGACATTCTTAGAATTATTTAAATTTTGTTCCACTAAGATTTAGTGCATTAATGTTTGTAGTTCACAACTTTGAAAGCAAACATTTGGAATTCACAATTTTGAATGAAAACCTTCATATCCATTTAACGATTAAAAAAGTTAACAAATGGAGGACAAATTACAAAAAATGCCCTTTTAATGATAATAATAATAATAATAATCATAATAATAATAATAATAATAATAATAATGATAATAATAATAATAATAATAATAATAATAATAATAATAATAATAAT
>JACYFF010031952.1:22477883-22488358 GCA_017589665.1 Selenicereus undatus | reverse complement strand
AATAATAATAATAATAATAATAATAATAATAATAATAATAATAATAAGCATCTAACACCAACGCCACCAGTGAATTCACCAACCACCACCACCAAGATTTGAACTTGATGGCATTTTCAATTAGTAGTGGTGAACTCGGGCTTTGGAGGTTGACAATTTAGCGTTGGTTGGTGGAGTGTCTCAACTTTTTTGCTCAGTTCTAAATTCATTGGTCAATTGATGAAGGTGGAGTATGTGGCACACTTCAACTGTTGCTGCCACTTCCACGACTAAGAGTTTCCCTTCTACCAGTAAGAGGTCTGATAGGGTTTCAACGACGACATAGTTGTATAATGCCAAAAAGATTTCTGGTACTTTTGACCGCACAAACTAATGGAGTTGAAATTGCATGAAAATTATTTTTTTAGATTTGTTAGCCAAATCATAAATTATCATACAATACCTTAGGCCAAATTGCAAATTTTCTATTCGATCTAATTTGATTTGTAGTTTTGACTAAAGGTTGAACATCTTGGACATTTATATATGTTATCTATATTATCTATAAAGAGAAGAGGGACTTATGGTATATAATTTTCAATTTTCTTTATTTACCTTAACTTCAAAACTTTCTTTCTGAGCACTTAATATTGTAGAGTAATAAAATACCATAATTTATAAGGCCAATTTTGTGAAATTTAAACAATAGAAAGCTTAACTGTATAGAGCATTATCACTGCACTCTTTGATTAAAAAACAAAAACATTATCACCATACTTCAAAACTGTTAATCGGTGAGAGGTGAGGTGGGAGTGGGAAACCTACCCACATTGATTAACCCGAAAATATTATGTTACAAACCTATGTAACTTGCTAGGTACATACATACACATGACACCCACATTTCATTCCACATGTATACCTCTTGTTGGGCTTACTTAAATAGTTAAAAAAAAAACCCCCCTTTTTGAATTTTTGATTTGTATGAGCCTCATTCGTATCAAACTCTTATCTCTCTCTCTTGTATTTTGGCCTTGCAATCGCTCTCCTCTCTTTTGCTCGCTATTTTCTTCTTCTTCGTTCTCTTATTGTTGTTCAAGCTATTTTCTCTTTCCTAGGGTTTTAATTTAGCTCAGTTTCTTCTTCGGTTAAGGTAATGTTCGAATGTTCTCAACTAATTTATCATCCTTCAACTTATTAATACATGTTTTCGCTAAATTTTCAATTTTTGTTCATTGTTATTTTAGATTCTTTGGAGTTATATGGCTACAAAAGATTTTAACGATAATGCTGCAAATAGGTATGTTTTGTTTCTAATTTTACTTTAATTATGTTTTTTTTGGTGGTTTTACTTAAATATTTAGTTGTGGTGATATTTAGATTTTATTACTTGTGTTTTCTAGGGTTCGAATTTTGAATGTTGCATTTGCCTTTTCATCATCATTTTCGGTGTTTTTTGGCTTTCAATTTTAGTTTGCTGATTTGATGTATGATGCTTGGTATTATCGTGTATTGAGGTGATTCTTTGGCTGATAATTTGGACTAATTTCCAAAATCTTATAATGTTGAGTATTATCATGCTTGAATCTCCAGCCTTCGCACCTGCTTGACAAAGTGCAAAGGAACTATTTTTCTTTGAGGGGTGATAATGGTAGTGGTTGTTGTTGGGGCCTAGAAGGAGAGTATGTTTCTCAAAAGTGTTTAATTGTTCAACTTTGTGGTTAAGTATAATTTTTTAAGCCATGTTTGCTTGAAAGTATCATTATCAGATCCTCTCTACATTGTTTTTTATTCTTATGAATGAAAATGACTTTTTAGAGCCAAATGTTATGCCGAACAAATATAGTAGTAGATTTTAACGCTGATAATATTATTACAATATTAAGAACTTACATACTTATTTGTTTAAGTGATCACTTTTTGAAATTTATATATGTGAGTATTTGTTATAGCTAAAGCTGTATACTGTTCCCTATTGACTTGTTGAAGGCAATTTAAGAATATAAAAACAAGATTTGAGGAGCAATTCTGTTTCAACTTTGGATTGTGGTAGATCAAGCAGTATATCTTGTTAAACTACCAGTTGATGAAGTGTTCAATTTAAGATTCACAGAGAATAATCTTTTTTTATCGCAGGGGAAGTTGTTAATATCTTATTGAAGTTTATGTCTAACAGTTGAGAATCTTAATTTGTTACTGATTCTACATCTAATTGTGAAACAACATTTATGACTTATGAGAATCTTAAATCTCCTCTTTCACACAAACACTAGATTAATTAGAGGCATACTAACTCATGAAGGAGCTTGAGGGAAATGAAAGTTTAGGCTTCTCAAGCAGATTGGAGTTTGAGCTTTTCAAAAAAGGACATTACTTGGTTGGGGGCAACAATTACAACAAACTTGAATGTTTAGATTACTTGCAATTCACCTCCTGCAAGAGCTGGTTTTAATATGTTTGCGGCATCAATAGTTCTCTCAGCTGCTCCAGCCCTGATCAAAGTATGCATCTCATCAATAAATAGAATTATTTCATCACTCTATCTAATCTCTTCCATCAACTTCTTCAGTCTATCCTCGAACTCTCCACGGTATTTAGTTTGAAGCCCCATATCAAGAGTCGTAACATGAAATTGATGTTTGAGAATAACCAAGAAGCTCAACTCATATGTACACTATATGAGCATGCAAAACAATAGCAATTAAATGATTCTAATAGCAACCAATTAATTCATCACCCCTCCTCTAGTGGGGCAAAAGTTTACGACTGTTGGTTGTGTCTATCGAGATTTAGCCATCTATAGTTCAGCATTATTATGTAGCCAAACAAAAAGTGCATGAACATCCCTAGATCACCACAAAAACATATTTGTGAGTCGCATTATTCAATACACTTATATAAATAAAAATGGAACTCATGACTCATGCATATCACCGAAGGCCTTGATTCAAAGTTTGTTACTTCTTTTATTTCCTACCGTGAACCTTTGAGGTGTTGTTGTGTTGTTTTCTTCTTTTTGCAGTTAACCTTTTAATGATGCTCCTAACATTAAGATTAAAGTTTATTTTTAGTTGAATTGCTTTTTAATTTTTCTCATTGATAACAGTTATAGAAGGAAGAAGTCGATTAAACATGTGGCATTAAAGAGCTAAAAAAGACAATGATCATAGGGAGATGATATTGGTATGCTCCTAACATGTGGCATCTTCGTTATCAGAAAGTTGTCAAAATTACAATCACAAGACTTTATATATTACTATGCTTTATTTTACTGATAAAGTTCGGATATTAAAATTGGGAAAAATCAGTAGAGAAGCAAAATTAGGAAGTTGATAATGAAGATATTGATACAGATGATATAGGCATAGGTATGTTTTCCAATAAATTTATATTGTATTGAATATTTATCTGTGACTAAAAGGCTTTTTTCATTTTTTTAATTATAGAGGGTGACTTCGATCCGCAACCAAAAGCTCCGAAAGCTCATCAAAGCTATGGTATTTGATCCTTCCAAACTAAGGACAAGAATGTCTCCTTTTGAATTATGTAGATTTCTTTCTAGTATATCAAATGAGAAGAAAGAAGATATAATTGAGCTTGGGTTTTAATTTTTGTTAACTTTGAGAATTGATAAAATCCCCTTAAGGCTAGCTAGATTGCTTGTTGAAAACTTTGATACCTACAGGTGATCAGTGAAGTTGGATTATAATGATGAGTTAAGGATTATAGAAGAAAACATGTATTTGGCAATGCAGTTTCTAAGGGAATGTAAACCTATCGAAGACGCAAAGAACAGTGACAAGGGACATTATAAGTAGGTGCTTGCTGAGTAGAATGATCAATGCGGAGGTGCATTGCCTAAGACACATCAAGTTCTCGCACAATGAGGAATTAAAGGCAAAGGGCTGATCTTTTTAAAAGAAACCTTGTTATGTATGTTGTTTCTACTTGTCAATGGACAACAAACTATGAAGGTTAATCATATTGTGCTCAAAAGCTTAGTGAATGTGAAAGAAGTTAAGGATCTCAATTGGTGTGAGTTTATGTTAGATAGCTTGATTTCTTTCATGGACAAGTGGCAAAGGCAACCAAAAGGTTCATATAGAGGCGTTATTTTATTCTTGATGGTAATGGTTTTAACTTATATATTTATGGAATTAATATTATTTTCATTCTTTTGTTTATTGAAGTTTATGCATTAATGAATTCTTTTTTCCTTTTTATGTTTTGTTATAGTTATGCTATGTGAATTGTGTCTTACGCAAGAAAAGAAAGATTGGTAGAGGATTTCCTATTTTATCAAACCGGACTAGCAAAGAACTATGGGCTAGAATGAATTTTGAGTTGGAGAGTTGTCAGGGATTTCATAAGGGGATCGAAGATGACAGGATTAAGGCACCTAAGGCACCAACTATATGCATTCAAGAAGAAGATGAATATATTAGGGCAAAAAGGTTCAATTTTATAGTTCCAGTTTTTTTAGTGAACCTTTTTTGCATAGTTAGTGTACATTTAGTCTGTTGCAGTGCATCTTGTATCTTCTTCAATGTCTGTGTACTTCTTTATCTGATATCATCTGTGATTCTTGTTGCCTGTCTTTTACTTTGTTATGGGACAATGCTAGGGGTAACCTATGTGTTGTTTAATGTATGCGTTGGATTTAGAACTACCAACCTCATAAGTGAGTTAGGGGCACAAGCGTGTTGATTGTTTCACTTCTCACAGATTTTTTGATGGTAAACTGAGTACGTCAAGTATGGTAAACTAAGTATATCACGTTCCTCAGTTGGTTGTCTCACTCTATCTCAATGCAGTATCATATTAGCCACCTCTCTAGATTGCTGCTTTTATAACTTCAATTTTTGAAATGGAATTCGGGAAGTATAAATTCCTTACGTGACCCTTCACCTTTCTCTTTCCTCTTCCTTGCCTTCCATACATTCTCGCTTATTTCTTTGAGCTTCTAGTGATGATTTTCGAATCTAACCAAGCCTGACATAATGGGAGGTTGAAGACATGAAACATCAATTATGGGTTGTACAATATGGAGTTTAAGGCAAAAAGTGCATGATACTAGGGGCAATTTGACTAAAGTAGCTGCCCTCTTATCTCTAAAGGTGAATTGTCTTTAGTTTGTATGTTGCGAGTTTCCTCATGCTGCCCAAGATGTATGCAACCATTGACTAAAACAGGGCATGATGTTTTGTGGCTAATTCTAGTCTCTATGCTCTATGACAGTTTTTCTGGTTGATTTTTGAGCTTTATGTTGCGTATTCTAGGCCACGATACTAGCTGTATATGTTTTTTCAAGCTAGGAGCAAAAGATTTGGTGGTTTAATAAATCTTACTTCAGTGAAGCCTCTCAAAAGTAAGCATTATTACAAAATATGACCTAAAAGTGTTGGGTGCATGTATTGTGCCTGCAGTGTACCTTTGTTTCATGCAATGTATCTTTACTTGGTTGCAATATATCTTTTCCTTTCTTGCAGTGTTCCTTTTGTTTAATGCAGAGTGTCATTTCTTGCCTTCAATGTATCTTTTCTCCCATGTAGTGTACCTTTTATTTTCTATAATGCATCTTTTTCATTTTTAGTGTTTTGATGGTCTGTTTCATCTTTTGAACTAATTGTGATGCAAGCATGTGTGCAAAGGATTTCAAGATCGTTGAAGAACTTTGCATGCTCTGTAATTGACGTTGTGGATGCTGTAGGTGAGGCACAACAGATGTTCCCAACAAGCACCCAAATGGAAAAATTCAAGGTGTTTTAGTAGAGATATTGAGTAATTGCTCGAAGGTAGGTGCTTTCAAAGACACACCTGATCTATCTCAAATGCAGCCTGGAGATGCTAATGGTGGTCTTCACGTTGCTCCGTCTAGTCATGATGATGAATTATTTGTAAGTGATCCATCATTTTGGGATGCCTGTGCGAAATTGGTGAAGGCTTATGAGAGGGCTAGTGGGCCTACTTGTCCAGGCAAGTTCACACCACCAGGGTTTGACTTATACTGAATCTAAATATGGTAGTCAATTTGGACCTAGAGCCCTTATGGAAAGGAGTCCCCTTTGGACTCGAAGAGCCCAGTTGGAGATTTGGCTGGAGATTGCTTATCGCCGAGGAAGAATATGTCAGCCCCTCATTTTAGATCTCCTTTTTTTGCAAGACACATCAATGTCTTGAAGTCCTTGACTACTAGAGAAAAAGCAAATCTCTAATTGGGCTTTTCTTCCTTTAGATGGAGTTCATTATGACAGGTAAAAGCGTTATTTTATTTTTGTGATTTTTATAATTGTATATTGTTTTATGTTTTTAATTGTTTTGTTTTTAATGATTTTTTTTGTTATTGTAGTGAGTTATTATTTGCATATGCGAATTTCAACATCATTGGATCTAAAATTAGGACTCTTGGTTGTGAAGATCAATTACATCATAGTCTTGTTGACCTATTTGTTTATTTGTTGAATCATTCCGAAAAGTTGAAGGATCATCAATATGCATCGTCAAGGTTCTTTTTTTTCTTGTAATGCATATTTAAGTAATTTTGCCTTTTTATAATATTTAGCTTAAATATTTAAATTACATCTTCTTCTTTCTCTAAAATTCATTTTGATTTTTGATGATTTAGACTGAACAATTAGATAGGGATGCTGAATTTTCTATGCCAAAGTATAAAAAGTTTAAGAGTATTTTGGATAATGAAATCCAAATGACTTGCTAGCTTGATTTTTCGAACTCAAAGCTAGTGAGATTGTTTAGACACTTCGGGTGATCCAAATGAGTGAACTGGTAGCCTGTATCTCCCATTCCATTACCAAATGATTTAGGGATTGGCATCAATATTAGGTGCATATTATGACATGTTTCGGTGCTTCATTGTACATGCATGATGAAAGGTATACTTGTTATTAAATTGCATGCTTATATGTACAACATTCCTATCTCATGAGGATATAATATAGGTGAAATAAATGTGATATGATGGATGTTTATATGTATAGCATTTCTGGTCTTCTTTGCCAACTGGTGTATCTTACGTCTGTGGCGACGAAGTCTGAGACAAACTGGAACGTTTGCCCACAACCTGGCTCATTTGTAGATGTACGGATGGGCCCCTGTACGATCCCAGATGTGTTCAATGTGGTCCCAGCCCACTTGAAGGTCATTCACCAGCCTTTCCAAGGGCACTTCAGGGCCTGCCATCCATATGAACACGCCTATGTTGCACAAGATACTTGTGTGAGAAGAACTTTTTACCACATCCCTTAATTAGGCAAATATTTCTTTTGTGTCAAGTGATCTTCTGCACATTATCATATCTATCATCTAGTGAATCTTTTGCGACATTCTTGAGAATTTCTTTTCCCTCGCGTTTTCCTCTCTTGGTTTGCCTACATTGTGTCTTTGATTTTCTAGTACTTCTAGGTTCAGGCTCAGGTTTATCACCCCCTGAATCTTTAGGATCAGTATTTGTGTATTCAATGGGCTCAAATTTCAGTTTCCAAACATTTTCTACTTTGTGTGGCCTCCTCACTTTGCAATGCAGTTCATATGTTGATATTCTTAAAAGGCTCAAACATAGGCCTATTTCTAAATATTTAAAAAAGTTCCTCTGCTTCATGTTTAATTTGAGAGCTTTATCCTCCATTCAACGGTGTACATATGCTTATAGCTGTGTTGATATGCAAATATTCTTTCCAGTGTTTCACGATGGATATTACTTTGTTGTGTGCTTTAATTTCTTGACAAAGAAGGTGGAAGTCATCCATTCTGTTAGTCATAACAATGTGGAAAATAATGTTATTCATGTCCATGCTAGCCCCTTGGTAATTTTCTATCTTACCTTTTCCTCCTTTGGTATTCTAATCCTCTAATATTTAAAGTTACTGTTATAAATGTAGGCTAATTTTCACAAGTTTGGTGCTTTTCAAAGTATTTTCCTAATAAAATCCCCAAGCTAGCAAGGAGCAAAGCTATTTCTACAGAGAGTTTGCTATTGGAGCAACTAAAACTACCTTGGATGGAAGTTTCAAGAGAAGCTTATCCTAACTTAGGGGTGTATGCAATGCAACACTTTGTGATGTACATGGGAGATGTTGAGAAATGGAATACTGGGCTTAAGAAGTTCAATGTCAGTTCACTTTTTTCATGTTATAATTAAGTGAATTAGTCATCGAAACTTTGACAAGTTTTGTGTGTATCGTTTTTTTGCTCTCAATAGGCACCCTTATTGAAGAAGCTGAGAGCGAAATATTGCTAAAATATTATCACTAGTCTTGAAACTATAATTTCTTCTCAGATTGTTGATATGGCTAAAGCTTATCATAATAGTATCAGGAAAGAGGAGACTGGTGGTTCTCAGTTGTAGAAGGTGAAGGAAGGTTCTCACATTACAAGACAAAATCAAAGGTTGAAAGACAATGCCTAATGTTAATGCACTATTTTTCGTTAGAACAGTTGTGAATAGTTTGTACTTTTTCGGTTAAAATAGCTGTGCTTAAAGTAGCTACCTCCTGTGCTTAGGGGTTGTGCCAAAGACATCGTTAGAAGTTTCAATTCCATGTAAACAATTGTGTTAAGTAGTACAGATATTTTGTTGTTAAAGTTACAATGTAGTGGAGTAAAGATACGTTACAAGTTTCATTGCAAACAACAAATTGTTCATTGCAATTTATAGATTTATGATTCCTAAAGTAATGCTTAAGAGGTTCACTGCAATTGGGAAAAGATTCACTGCAGTTGGGAAAAAGGTTTTCTTCCTAACATAAAAGATCCATTGGAGCAAAATTAGAATGTAAATTTACCAAGAATCCACCATCATCAAATAGGAATCAATTGTAGCATGCACATCTACAATTGTAAATCAGCAAACAGTTCTAATATCCACAAATTCAATGAGAACCAATGTCATTCATGTATTTTTTTTAATACCAAAATAATAAATTGTGCTCAAAGGAATAATGATGTCCTCCTATTATCAACTTTGACATTCATAGTTTCACCAAATTTTTCTAGGTGCACCATCTTTGATAGACGCCATTGTATATGCCACCTGCATTAACAAATATTGTATTCTTTAATTGCAAAATTTTTCGATGTTTATTTTTAGAGAGTGACCTTACCTCAATAATTGCCACTCCAACATTAGTATTGGACATGCTGAAATCCTTTAGAGGCCTTACACCATTTGTTGCCTTAAAAAATCATAGAAATTATTCCTTTAATTATAACGTGAAAATGAAACTTTTCCATTATTTCTTAAATTAAGTTATAACAATTTTAGTATAGTGATACCTAGGGTGCAGAGATGATAGGCCTGATGTTAAGAAGGCTAAAACTGTTTGTTGCTCATCATGCAGCATTCATCTTTCTTGCCTTCACTTGATTGCTTCTCTTTTTGGTGATGTTTACTTTTCTCTTATTCTTTTGCCCTTTCTCTCTTAATCTAGTGGGATTCTAGACTATTTTAGTTGAGTTTACATTTTCATCTTCTGATCCAGAATGGTATATAGGTGTTATGTCCATCTCAACAGCATCTTTAGCCTTTGGAAATAATTATTCACATAAAGCTCTTGTTCTTACATTTGTGGTCGAAGCGGTGATAAGTGTAGTGCATTTTTGCAGCATTCGCAATTGCCAAACAGGCGAAGAAGTGTCGGCATACTTGTTGAAAGACCTTGCGTTCTCGATGTCTTTAATAATCCTTTATATTTTTTGTTCCATCTATCTAACATGTACTTTTCGGGAATTTTTTTGACAAAAAACATATTGAACATCCTTAGAATATGAAAGCACAAATTCACATCCCTTCAAATGTTTTGCATGTGCAAGAAGCTTCTTGGGTTGACCAATTAATGGCGACAACGTGGAAAAACTCATCAATGTTGTCCCACCATGCTTTATATAGCATGCATGAATTGGTCTCTTGAACCTTCTCTTGGCACAAGTTGTCTCTTTTTTGTTCTATTCCTAAAAAATATGATAAAGTTCAATAGTGTATAGCTCCGTTGCATGATTCAATATAATACATTTGCAAATCATGTTTTCGCTCTTCCACCCCAAGAGTCATAGTCCTTTCCATTCTCCTTACTCCTCCATCCAACAACAACAACAACAAGGAAGCTCTCATAAAATTCACACAAGTCATTGGGTCCATGACATCTCTAAGAGATAAATGGTTGGTTGATTCAACCCTTTGTAAAGACTAAATTTCCATAGAAAAGTAATCATTACTGAATGTAAGACACCAATGTTCCCTACTCTTGTAAACCTTTCTTCGCCAATCATTCTCAACATAATTGTATTTTGTAATCAACCTAGGAAAATACAAGGAATGCTTACAGTGCATTTTTACCTATTGCTGCGAATCTTTGACATTTTGTAGTGAATTTTTAATTTATTGCAGAGCATCTTTTCCGCATTATGAAAGCAAAGTTAAATAGGAAAAGAAACTGACATGGTCAAATGATGATTGAACTCTGATTGAATATCACACTTCA
>JACYFF010031952.1:22445348-22477483 GCA_017589665.1 Selenicereus undatus | reverse complement strand
TATATATATATATATATGTGTGTGTGTGTGTGTGTGTGTGTGTGTGTGTGTGTGTGTACATATGTGTGAGTGTGTGTATGTATGTATGTATATATCGGCACACACACACACACACACATACACACACTCATTCAAAGATAGGCACATCTCCAATGAGGTCGTAATCATCTTTCATTATGCTATCTTTCCAAAAAAATGCTAGCTAGACTTTCTACTTCATCAAATTCAAAAGGAAGGTAAAACTTTTGGTCTTTAATTTTCCCTTGATTTAACTTTCTCATTGAGGTGTTACTGTCAGTGCCATCTAAGTTCTTCCTTTTATTAGTGATAAGAGCATTATACACATCCTTGGTTGTAACCTAAGGGCTGGTGAACTGCCTACCTCTTTCTTCAACGTTCTCATAGCGTCGAACACTTTGATTCTACATGATTGCATAAGTTTCAGCAGTTCCAATTATTCTTCTGTGACTGTTCGTTGAGATTTCTAAAGATGACATTTGTTGACATCACAAAATAAATGGTTATTGACCTTATTATTCCTTGTAGTAGTCCTCAAGCCATTTCTATCTATTGAAAATTGAACCATTCCTTTGCAATCAACTCGAGTTACTCTTTTGCTATATGACCTTCTGTAAATATGTTCTTCATTTTATTAGCAGCATTTCTCTCTGTACCTTGCTTTGAACAATAACATGTCTTTCTCGTTATGCCACTTCGATCAACTTTGGTCCTTTGTGAATCCCTATGAATGTTGAACCCCACTCGTATACTATAAGTATTATATAAATCATATGGTTCTTGCTATGATTTGACATTTTGTCCAATCAACTCAAGTTCATCATTCTCAATATATTCTTGTTCGATAGGTTCTCAATGTAGAGGAACTGCAATTTAGGTTGTCAATAATGTCAAAAATTATTATATTGATCAATGTATTTTGAGGGAGAGATGGTAGCTGAAAGAAAAAAATTGCTAAAGCAATGCGGCAAAGATTCACTACAATCAAGAAAAGTTCATTGCATATCATAAAAGATTCATTGGAGCAAAATTATCCTGTAAAATCACAAAGTATCCACCATCACCCAATAAGAACCAATAGTAGCAGCCTCATTTCCTAATTTGCAATCGAGAAAAGGTTCACTAGCTACATGACATTGCACTGAATTTTCGATGTATAAATCATATATACCCACCATTTATTCTCGTAATAGCACCTAAGGACCGTATTCTTGTTTGCTAAGTTCTTGATTATGGGGACCTGCAATATAACAATAATGTCAGTAATTATTGTATTAATTTTACTTATAGTTATTTTATGAATAAGACAATTTGAGACTGTTATTGGTTGATCATTTTTGGTGTATCTTTTCAACAATGCAGTGAAATCTTTGTACATTGTAGTGAACCTTTTGACTAAATCAATATATCCTCTTTCTTAGCTTATGGTGTTACAATCATGTCTTTGTGGAATTTTATCGAACATGTTATGTGCAACGATTTTGGAATTTAAAAGTTCGCACTAGGTAGATATACTTTGCATTGAATTTTGATATATAATTGTTTCTTTGAGGAATTTTATCGATCATACATACCTATAGTATCAACTCCTAGCAGCTCTAACTCTTCAATAAGCAATTTTTCTGCTTCAGCTACAATCTATTCCTCAAAATCCATTGATTTAAGTACGTATTCTTGCTAAGTACATATTCTTGCTATTTTTCAGGATAGATTTCATCGAATGATCTCTATATATGGTATTTTGTGTGGCTAATTTTTCTTGAAAGTTTGTTGTGCATGCCGTGAGTCTGATGAATGTCAACTTTGAAGGTTAAGCGTTTTTTAGGATGTCAAAGTTAGTTAGTGGGCTGCTCAAATTCAAAGACAGAAAGTCCATTACAAGATGGGTAGGGTTGGGGGAAATTAGCTGCATGCTTTCTTGCTGGACTCCACTATGGAATGCCTCTTTATATAGGTATGTATATATGCATGGTACATATGTATGTACCTTACACAATCTAGTTGACCTTGCTTCTATTGTGCCTCTTTCATAAACTTTTGACCGCCTAGATAATGAATATGAAGTACTAGAAAGAGAGCCTTGTATATGGTTAATTTTATATCACCTCAGATGCCATTACTAAAGATTATATCCTTCCAATTTTTCCGTTACATACATGAATTTTGCTTAAGAAATCGAACTTATATAACAATTTGTCTCACATGTCTGGAAACTTCTAAGATAGATGGTCATTCCCCTTGAAACGCTTCAGCTTACATTCGTATGTGGTAATTACACAAACTCATTATGGTGGCATACGATATGAGTTATTTTACCTACAATTAAAATATTTTATTTCTCTTAAGAGCCATTTGTTCATTGATGTAACATTAATGACCAATTTTTCTTTTTTGCTTTTTTTTGGTGTATTTTTAATATATAACATTTGCAACTAACTCTTTTGTTGATTTTTGGGGATTTTTTTAATGTTTTAATTGGACCATATTTTAACATATTTTTTTATTGACTGTAACAATATAAAATATTCTTTGGTGCAGAAAATATCAAATATTCTTAGTTATAGACATGTATTTCACCTCCATTTTTTTTACTTCTAATGGAGAAGTGTAATCAGAGTGAACACGCCTTATTAAAAATATTCTAAAACATAAACTTATTTTGCTTTTCATATTTTATATCAATCAATTTCGTATTAAAAGCACATATGAACATCACAATCATTTTTTCTTGTAATTTGTATCTATCATAACCATATCTCATCTACGCTCCTTCCTCCAACCTCACTCTCCTTATATTATGTGAATCTCACCTTTTCTAGTTCAAATACTCATGCACAATATACTATAATTTTAATTACAAATATAAAAACACATGCAATATTTCTTTTTCTTTTTTTTTGCTGGGCTAAGTTATAATAATGGTCTTAATTATGACTTTGTACACTTCGCAGGTTTTTATCACTGGTCGTGTAGATCTATATAAGCATCATAATCTTTCACTTGAGTAGTAACTTTTTTTTTGTTTTTAACTTATATTTTGTGTCTATTTTACTAAATGATCGTTTGATATTGGACATGTGTTAATTTTGAATATTTTTGCATTATGATATCTAGGGTAGGGCAACGGGCTGTGTCGAGCCGGACTTGGTCAGCCCATTAACAAACTGCGCCGGGTCGGGCCCAACATATTTGTTAATGGGCCAGACTGGGTTATGGGCCAAGTGAACCCGGCGCGCCCGTGGCCCGTCCATTATCACTAAGGAGTATTTTTGGTGAGTTAATTTTCCAACTAAAATCTCTATAATTTTCCAACCAAAGTAAGTAGTCAAAATTCAAAGTTAGAAAATACACAACCAAACTAATAAATGGGTTGGGTTGAGTCGCTCATGGACGGCCTGCTCGGAGCCCGTTTAAAAACGGAACAAACTTACTCCAAAAAATGGTATATAATAATTATTATCTTGTACAAAGTATTGGTAATTGTAAAAGTTGAAAATATACCCTTCTATCTCTAATTGTAAAAATATACCCTTCTACTACTGTTGAGTGATGAAGTTGAAAAGTATGATTTTTCAGCAACATGTTACTCATAATTTATTGTATTTTTATAGGTAATAGATGAAAAATTATTAAAATATCATGTATTCTTCCTTTATAATTTCAACACTAATACTGATTTATAATACAACACGTATTGCGTGTGAATTCAAACTAATGAAGTTAATGTGATGGTAAAAAGTAAAATAGTTGCAGTGCAATATATTTAGACTGAGAACTCAAAATAATAATAATTAAAAATTTAAAAAATGTATTTAGCTCAAATCATATTTACTATCAATACTTATGCCCCCCCTCCCCCCAAAAAAAAACCAAAAAAAAAAAGAGGGGTAGGGGGGAGACCACATAGTTGGACCCCTGATATCACCTATACAAACTGAAAGCCCCAGCCACGGATAAACTATCTGGGCGTGTGTGCATTCTGATAATGGGCTGTGTTTATGGGCTGAAAAATCTAAACTTGAACCAAAAAACCCAAAAGTTGGAGGGGAAAAAAAAGAGAAAAGGAAAAAAAGAAGAAGAAGAGGGTGACCAAGACAGAGCCGTTATGTGATGGTACATTGACCCACGTACACGGATAACCCCGCCGTTTGCCAATTGCCACCTCATCCCCTCAATCTCTCTCCTCCCGCCGCGCCTTCTTTCTCTCTCTTCCAAACCCCTTCCAACCCTCTTTCCCTCCTCTCCGAGTTGGTAATCAATAATTCACTTGCCAAGCTGAAGTGCTTTTCCCGCGGAATTTCTCGGCTGAATTCGTCTCTCTTGTCAAATGTCAGTTAAACTTCATCACCACAGCTTCTTATCTCGCAGTTTTGGGTATTTCTTCTTTCCTTTTATGTGATCTTAATTTTTGTTTTCCGGTTAAAGTAGGCAGTAATCGACTGCTTCTTGATGGAGGTTAGGGTTTTTGGTTACAGTATATCGTTTGTTAAGTTTTGGAATAGATTGGGGTTTCTTTGGTTCATGTGTGGATTCAATTGTGCTAATTGATTGATGATCGATGATTTCGATTGGTAAAGTGTGAGGGAAATGACAAACTTTTATTCTATGCAATGGAATAAGGTTGCCGGTCTACATTTTGCAACTGCTACAGCACTACCCTAGATGAGCTCGAACTTCCCTGCCTTGCATAAATTTTATGCTTAATTAATAGCAGTTACTTCTACCTTATCTCAGATAACTTGATTTCTAACTCTATCATTCTTAGTGGAACAACAATAACAACAATGCCTAGTGTGGGTCCTGCCTTAACTGGCCATGGGAATCAAAATGGTAACCTTTTTAGCTCATGCCGAAAACTCTTTCACCAAACACACGAGTCAAATTGCTAATGTGCCCTCAAAAGTTCTTTTTATGCAAAAGGCTCTTTGCCAACCAGCCCCTTAAACCTTTGACGGAGCATTATAAAACTGTAGCATTAGATAATAATAGCAACTACCATTGAATAAAAATAAAAATAACATTAAAAAGTGCAGAAGATCACGTAAGAAGATGGTACCAATTAGCAAACAAACAGAACTAGTAGGTGTCACCTAGTTTGCAAAAGTGAAACTATAACTGTGTTTGTTAAATGTTTAGAAGCCATAGGGAGTACGAAGAGCGAGCTATCTTAAGTTTTGTGGCCTAGTGGACCTTCTAGAAACTTCTGTACCACAAATGTGCCATATCTAGTTGAGTCATCTCTTCTAACTCTTCTTTGGCTTTCTTCTACCTCTCTTGCTTACAGGAATGTGAGTCTTCTTGACACGTCTTTATAGGTGCAATGTACATCTATAGCCTTTCTTCCAGTGTGTCCAAACTTCAAATCATTTGAGTCTTGCTTCTTTCATTATTATCTCTATGTTAGTATCTTGTCCAACACTATGTGGATTTGGAGGGTTAAGGTAAGTCACTTGCGAGTTAGGAGAAAGGGGAAAGGATCTTTGCGACTTACAAATGTTGGGGTTCCAACCCCTAAACTCTTGGTTAGAAGGTGATTACTCCACCACTTGTCAATAGGTTATTATGCATATTTTGATTTTGACATCTGTGCTTAAACATCATCATTGAATTCTCATGTCAAATGCTCTAGTGTGGACTTAGTTAACCTGAGACCTTCAGTGCTAAAACACCGTCTAGCAAGTTGTTCACTCCTATTAGAGTTTTATCAAATAATAATATGTCAGCAAGAGCTAATGCACATGAACATTATCTTTTAATCATTGTAGCCAGCTCATTTGTGGCCCCTGTTGAGCCAAGAAACGCAAACACTGACATGAGACACAAATATGACGTAGCACTGGTTATTGACACATATCTTCCAATAGGGAGACAAATATGATGTGTTTGATGGACAAGCATTTATGAATTCTTTTTTTTTGAATTATATGTCTTTTGTTTTTCTTATTATAGTTCATTGTAATATTAGTAGTCCATAGTTTATAATTTATAGTGGAACTATTACTACTGCCTTCTTTTTTCCCGCCTACTTATCCGGAAAACATGGAAAGGTTAGGGCTCTATTATATGTTTTATAAAAGTGCACCTATTGTGCTTAAGCCAAAAAATGGGTCATTTGCATAAATTCTCATATTCACAGCGACGACACTTTGTGGCTTTTTTATTTTTATGCTTCTGTCTCCTCATACCTTTAGAAACTTTGTTACTATAAACGGCCAAAACCCAAAATAGCCTTGATGCCAAAAATGTATCCCCAAAGTGTCGTGCACGTGAGACAATTATACAATAGGCTGGAAATGCTAGGACTCTTATGCGGACAAGAGGAACAAACTTCAAAATGATCCTAGTTGGGAATGTAGCTGACAGAGAAGTTTGTTGTGTGGCCATGAGGTTTTCTAACATTCCTATTCACTTGTCTTCTTTATACATAACTTCAGTAACTTGTATGAAAGCTATCAACAATCTTCCTCTCACATCTCCTCTAAACATAACGGGCATTTCATTCTTATCTCTAATATTTTGAGAAGAGGACAAACTTCAAAATGATCCTAATTGGGTGCATAGCTGACAGAGAAGCTTGTTGTGGCTGCATAAGGTTTTCTAACACTACCATTCGCTTGTCTTCTTTATAAATAACTTTAGTAACTTGAATGAAAGCTGTCGACAATCTCTCACATTTCCTCTAAACTTAACGTGCGCTTCATTCTTATCTCTAATATTTTGAGTATAGTTGTTAGCTTTAGTAGTTCGCCTTTATGGTGTAGAACCAAGCCTTTTTTTTTTTTTAAAAAAAGAGTAATCAAAACATATATTAAAGATGGCATCATGAGGATATCACCCATTTACAAGGGGGACGACTACAAAAAAAAACATACAGGTTTTGATGAGAGCTTTATATGTCTATATGGTCTTGGCTAGAAGGCTAGAAGCATGGCCTTGACAGGAAATGGTGCTTCATAAGCTATCGCAGAATGTTTTTAATGTTAAAAGAACCCTCTGTGTCACTACTCATGATGCTAGACAGTCTCATGAGTGGCATGAGACATAAATTCATATTGGCTAGTAAAGTCAATACAGTAAACTGAGGATGGTTTCCTTTTCTTGATCAGTCGGCCTTTTAAGAAAGTTATTTTGGCTTTGATCTCTATTCCAAGACACCACCTCTTCCACATTCGGCCCTTTTAGATGTTCCATCTTCAAAAGATTTGGTCCTAGAGTTGGGAAAATCCGACCCAACATGATAATACGATACGAACTCAACCCGAAGTTACCGAGAGAAACACGAACCCGATCCGAACTGAACCGATTTCGACCCGAAGTCGACACGATTTGACCCGACGCTTCAAAACTTGCTAAAGATTTGAATAGTTCCAAACCTACTAAAATAGATTTTCTGGAGCCCAATCTACAAGTACAAGGGCTTTACTTTCTCCGCTGATTAAAATTATAATCCCATGTTTCACCTTGACCACATATTTCTAAAGATCATCCTCCCCTTTTGCAAAACTCTGAAGCCACTTAGTGTTGAGAACTTCAGTCATTATATGTTGCTTTGGGTGACAAACATCTCCTTGACCCAATGGTATAGAGCCATATTAGTTCTTAAAGATGACCCATGAATTTTTAGCCTCTTTCCGATCGTGCTTCCCATTGAGTCATAGTGTGATAAGCAGGTTGAGCCCTCTATAATGCATATGATATAGACTATGAATCCTCTTTTTTGCATATTCATATTTCATTCATTTGACATCTTGGCCATCCTGAAAATCACATTAAACAACTTAATTAGATGAGTGAAACTTGTCTTGTGCTTTTTTAAATTTCCATGAGAATGTAAGTTGTCCCAATTGCCCTTACATACTTCATCTTGCCAATTGTTTTAACTAGCAATATGGCACAAAACGTTTGTCAAGCGGAATGATTTTCTCTAACAACAATTGAAACCGAATGATTTGCTTTGGTACCAATTGAAGTGAATCGAAAGGTCGTAGAGTGATTAAACTTCAAACACCATTAATTAACAAGACCTTATGCAGCTAGTTCGTGAATAACAAAAAGAAAAAGAAGGAAATTTTTGTGTATCTTTGCATGTTGAAGAAAAGCAATTAAAGTGGATATGACTAAAATAAAGGCTCAAGTTATCACTTATCCTAACAATATACCAATTAATTCTCTAAAGCAAAGCACAAGAATTAATCTAAAAGATTGACTCAACCACGATCCAACTACTCCAGTATTTGAAATAAAGAGAGATTTTTTTAGTGGAAGAGAAATGCATTTTAGCTTTCATGCATTAATTTTCGAAATCAAGTCTATTCCTTAATTGGATAAAAGGAGTTATAGTCACAAAAATTAGTGCCCCCTCCCCGAAGTTATAAAAATAAGCCAATAGAAATTAAGCACCTATGGGCTTGGTGTGGACTAATAGGATTCAAGCATTCATCCTAACCGATAACATTCTAACAACAAATTAAGCACATGGAAATTGAAATTTGAAGTTTCTGCTCTAGTGATGAGTTGTATAAGTGCAAGGTTGGACTTTTGTGCCGCACTTATACTTGCTTGGTGGCACTATCCACCATCCCAAATGGAGGAATATGGGGGAGATTAGGGATGGCAATGGACCGGGTCTGGATCGGGTCCATCAAGATCCAGATCTATTTTTCAGACCTTGATTCAGATCCGATCCAAATTTGTAGGGTCTATAAAATTTGGATCCAGACTCGGATCCTTTGGATCTAAAGAGTCTAGCGGGTCCTTAACGGGTTATGCTATTTTGAGTCGGTTTTTTTCACTTCCTTATTTTTCGCAACAAAATAAAAGTTCATACATAAAAATTTTGCCATATAACTAACTTCACCGCCATAACACATAGCAAAATACTGAATTATAAGTAGAAATTACTGATAGTGGCCCACTATCCTCCATTAAGTCGCTAACCATAAGCCAAATAAGTTGTCTAATATCCATACATACCCTATCAATTACCAAACCTCGCTCTACAAGATGAAAATAAATTACAAAGTCCATAATACCAAAGGTTCAAAACGTGATGAAGCTGTAGCGTCGCCCGTGAAGGTGGATGACGATGACCGGCGCCAGAGGACGACGACTGGTGGAGCCGTGGAGGGTGGACGGAAGATGTGAACTGTGGGCTGAGTGGCTGAGAATTTTGAGAGAGATAGACGGATAGAGAGAGTAAGGGTCTGAGGGACTCAAAAGTCTCAAAACGCAGAAGGCCAAAAAACCCTAGGCAAAATAACAACGCACGGTAAAAAAAAAGGGGGGGGGGTCTGTATACGGTTCCAGGGTCGAGTCTAGGTCTCAAAGTTTCAGATCCTGATCCAAATCCGACCCAGATCCAATAAGACCCGGATCCTCTAAAAATCCAATGGGTCCATATTTTTAGGATCTAGATCCTTAAAAATGGAGTGGGTATGATGGATTTAAATCGGGTCTAGGATCTACTACCATCCCTAGGGGAGACATTCAATGGGTAATTTGTTGGAGGTGTCCACTAGCTTCCCATAAAATATGATCCCCTTAATCATCCATTTGCTAGTCCAATTAATCTCTTAATCAAAACCGTGCATATCTAGATCTGCAATGACCCTCGCTTAGTTCAAGCTTCACAACTCGCTCAATGTTTGGACTTAGGGATGAGAGTTGTACCCGAATTCGAAAAATCCGACCTGAACACACGTCATTTATTGCGGGTATGACTACCAAAAATTGGAAAAAATTGGGTATGAGGTGGGTACGCTGAAAATGGGTATGGGTATGGGTACAAGTTCGTGTATAGGCATCACCCCCCTCATAATCATGCCCGCCTTGTAGCTGAATTTTTTTTGGGGGGTAAAATAAATTATTGAGTAGAGTTTTGAGTTTTGAATGTTGGTAGTTCGTTTAAAAAAAAAGCCCCATACCCCTTAGTTTAAAAAAGTCCGCCTGAGATACGCCTAGGTACGCCTCGGCATGAGGCTACCGACTCAGCGTCTCGGAGGTGATGAGGTGCGCCTCAAGGATGCGAGGCTATATCTTCCCCCCTTTTCTTCTTTTTCTTAGCCTTGCGTTTACCTTTTTTCTTATTTTCCTTCCTTGGGAGCTAAAAGGTGAGCTGAACTTGTACTGTGAGTATGTGCATTGGGGAACTCCGATGATAAGATAACATATTTTAAGGTTACTTGTGATGTTCGTAGTCATATTGATGTCTAATCACATTTTTAATGTATTTATCTAACTTGTTTCTGCAAAATATGCTTTGTGAAGTATGAAATGCTTTTAAAAAATTTTGCATAGAAGTGCGCTTCGCATCCATGATGTGTGCGCCATCGCCTCGTGCCTTGCGCCTTGCGCCTTGCGCCTCACGCTTTGGGACTGTATGCGCCTCAGCGCGCCTCGCGCTTTTTAAAACTAAGCCATACCCCAACCCATACCCAACTATGCAATGCATCCATTTGTGTCACTCATACAATGCCGATACTGGAAGTCTCGTGACTCGTGACTCATGACTCACAAACCTAAAATCCTAGCTTATTTGCTGTGTCCCTCACTCCCTTATTCCTGTCACTTCTAGAATGCAGTGTTTGTTCATGAGTTAAGTATGATCTTTTGCACTTAATTCAATGGGCATTGTATTTCTTTAGAACATTCTGTCTAGTTGAACTTAGTTTTATGAATTTCTTTAGATAAAGGAAATTACCATACCCGACGGTATTGTATTTTAACATTTGTATATACACGAAATACCTGATGGACATGAGTATGAGTGTAGATTTTGAAAACTTAATGGGTATAGCTGTAGGTATGGGAATGACTTTTGAACATAGGTATGGATGTAGGTGTAACTCCACCCTCCCCGTACTCGCCCCATGCCCATCCTTGGACTTTGAAGGTGATCCATAGCTCGTTGGAAAATGGACATATGGAGCTATCCAGCCATAGCTAAAACACTAATTTTGGAGCTTGTTTGGTCGTTCAAAGAGCAATTCAAAGTGAACCAATAAAACTGAAAATTCGGGACAACTTGTCTTAAATGCTTTATTTCACACAATCCACCACTAACAAGTGAATTATGAACATAATCACCTGGCATCAGGATGACATGTCTTAGTTTACCTAGATGGATGTCATATGGCCTCTAAAAATTAGCATTTCCATCTTTTGATAATAGTATCTTCTAGAAGGTCTTGACTTTTCCATACTCGTGCATCTCATTTTCTCTTGGTTTCTTGTTCTCCTTACCTTGTCACTAGCTGATCTAGCATCTGTTTGTACCTGATCCTAATTTTTAGTAGCCAATTTCTAGTATTGGATGGCCATTTCTCGTCTGCTGCTCACCCAGGGGTGGGGGTTGTGGTGGCATTCAACAATGACAACAAAAACCACACCCAAGTGGATCCCGCCTTAGTTGGGGATCCCTAATTAGCAATGTTTCAGGGATCCAAGTTTCATTAGGAGACATTGGGTCTATAATTCAAAATTCATATTGGAGTGGCTTCAGGGATCACGTGGATGAGATCTCAGGTTTGTTTTTTGTTGCTCTTGCTATTATTGACTTAAGTGAAGCATAAGTGTGTGCGGATTGCTGTATTGTTTGTGACGATGAAAATTGGTGACTGTGGAGTTAATCTTGATTATGACTAGTTTTGACTACAGAAAGTAATGTTTTGTGTTGTGCTAAAAATAGTGGAAGGTGTCTTCCTAGGCCCACATGTAATTGTCTGATGTCTTAGCTGATCAAATTGCTAAGGAAGAAGTTGGGAGACTCTGCTTTCTAAGCCTACCTTTGGCTTCTTGGACAGCTTACCAGCTGCTTCTGCTAGTGCCTTTGTCCTCTCTCTCTCTCTCTCTCTCTCTCTCTCTGGGCGGAGCCAGAATATTTTGTAGGGGGCCAGATCAACATTAGATTTTGTATTAACTATATATGTTAATATATGTTAAATTATTAATATATGTTAATATATGTTAATATATGTTAATATATGTATTAACTATATATGTTAATATAGAAAGCAAACTTATTAATATATGTTAAAGATTAAATTCATTTAATTCATAAAATAAATTTAAAATAGCGAAGCATACATTATTGATGATGCAAAGCTTATCCATTAGATTATTGTCACTTACAAAACGTAGATAGAAAACAGAACAAATTTGCAACCAATGAAGAATATTATGTCAATAAAAAGACAATTGAATTCAAAAACCTCAAATCGGAATATGAGTAAAATTTTTCTAGCTTAAGAAAAAATTATGCCTTCATTTAATTCATTTTTTTTTCCCTTCCATATTGTTAAAATGCTCAATTATTGTATTGATCTTCAATGTCTTAGCAATTTCCTTCTCCATGTAGACAATCATGTAATCTCTGAGAAAATCATCTTCCATTTTGCTATGAAGACTCCTTTTTTCATTACCAGAAAAGCTCTCTCTGTAGTTGCAGTTGAAATCGGAAGAGTCATGACCAACCGAAGTAGTAGATCGACTAGAGGACACCTTTCTGACTTTCCAGTACTTGCCAATCCTCTACATAAATCGACAATAGTATTCAAATTCTGTAACTTTGGATGTTTTGGAAGATTAAGCTCATAATGTTGCAGTTCATATTTCAAAAGGATCTTTTCTTAAGATTACATATATCATCAACTTTGAATGACCTATAGCCATCTTTAGGACTTAAAGATCCACTTAAAATCAACAACTCTGTTATTTGTTCACTGAATCTACTATTTAGTTCATGTAAATCTGCAGTAGCAGTGAATGTTTCGATTTGAAAGTGATGCTCCATTATTGTAGTGTGCTTTTGGTTCCCTTATTTGCGAAGTGATCGAAGCACATCAACATAAATTGCATCCACACAATCGAAATCTCATGGCGTTCATAGAATAATTTCACACTTTCTAATAAAGTTTGGCAACCTTCACTTCTCAATTTTGAATCAACTGCTTTGTACTCCTCACTAAATGCATAGTGTCTACTGTCTACAATTTCTTGGGACTTTTGTTGCAAAGCTTGGCAAAGTTCATCATTGATTCCCATAACGTCCTTAATCATATGCAAGATAAGTACAAATTCAAATGACCTGAGGAGTTTAGAGCATGTGTAGCAACCCCTCGTTGAGAAAATGGGGACCCCTCTTCAGCTATATCAACAAGAACTGAGGAAGTGGACCATAGAGTCTAATCAAACTGCTTGCTGATTTAAAATGTGAACTCCATCTGGTATCTTGAGGATGTTGGAATGCACCAATTGGATTAGCTCCTATTCCAGTATCTAGCTCATTATTTTCAATTAAACATTCTGATTTAGCAATCTGGCTCACTTGTAATTCATCATGACATGTAGAAGTAACAATTTTTATCACGAAAACTAAGTTTTGAAAGAAAGTATGCACCTCTGGTACTTCTCTTGCTGCAGCAACTATAGCTAATTGCAGTTGGTGAGCTAGGCATTGTACGTAATAGGCATACTGGCAATCCTTAAGAAATAAAGCCTGTAACCCATTCCATTCTCCACGTATATTGCTTAGCTCCGTCATATCCTTGACCTCGAATGTCTTTAATATTCAAACTATGTCGAGATAGAGCATAGCAGATCTCATTTTTAAGAGTTAGTGAAGATGTGTCTTTGACATGTACTAGATCCATAAAACGTTCGAGTGCACATCTGTCTTTATTGATAAATCTAATAACACTAGCCGTTTGTTCTCTTTTAGCTATGTCTCTAGATTCATCCACAATTAAACAAAACTTTGCATTTCTGATATCTTCGCATATTGTCCTCTATACATTCCTTGCAATGATATGCAAAATATCTTTCTGAATTTTTGGTGATTTATACTTTGCGTTCTTTGGAGCATTTTTCAACACTGCATCTACTTGCTCATTATATGAGGCCAAGAGTCTTATCATTTCCAGAAAATTACCTTGATTGTTTGAACCAGGATTTTCATTGTCCCCTCTAAATGTTGATACTTGGAATGTTAACCAATGTATAACATCAATTGATGTTTTCAATTACAAACAATTATTTAAAATCTCCCTGGTAGGTTGTTTCTCAGTCACCTTTTCTATATGACATGATGGATTTGCCAAATTATCACAACACTTAAACTGCAAATTCATGAGCTGAATTTGAGTCATTTCCCATATGTTTCAATAAAGAACAATATTTTCCATTCTTAACTTTTCCCAAATTTCGAAATCCTTTGACATTGAATATGTCTGATCCCTGTTTTCCAATCAGTTTCTTGGAAAATAAAAAGGATGGAAAGCAAAAAATGGTATTGGTTGTTGGTTAATACTATAGCCAAGGGATGCTTTTAGTCCAATGATACTGAAATCAACGGGGATGATTTTCTAGACCAGAAGACAGGTAAACATCTTGATAAGGTTGATAAGGGCCAAATTTTATGTAGGCCCTTCGAACTTCATCACGATCAATCACAGGATAGCTATCAATTGACCTATGCAATCCCGGAGCATGAACTAAAGAATTCACATCAAAAGCCCCAACTTTAGTTCTCGTACTCTTAGGAGGAGGCTGTTCCACTTCTACATTGAATGGTCTAGGATTTGTGTCTAGCTTGCACATTGTTCTCTTGAGTGTTGTCGTGTACCCTTTTCTTGTAAAACCAGTCAATTGTTCTCTTTGCATACTTAGTTCACCTACATAAGGAAAATTGCTTAATTAATATGTATTATTAAGATCTTGTTCTCTCAATTTATTTTTAAACTATAACTTCAGTTCAATCTAATAAAATAACTTCAACTTAATTCATTTCAACAAAAATAATTTTGAATTGAACATAAATAAGTTTAGTTCAGTTTGATTTAGATAGGTTTAGTAAAATTAAGTTGAAAGAAAGCGCATGATCTAAATTAATCGATATAAGCTAAATTCTACAAATAATTTATTAAATTAATTCAACGACATCATAGCTAATATTGATACTCAATCAAAACCAGTTTATTTTTTTGTGGTTGTTGTTGAATTGCACTTTATAACTCTCGCTAATCTTATATAAAATTATTATTTGGTCATATAGCTAAACCAGAAGATTAAATTGTTGTATAAGTTAATAGGCTAATTATTAAGAAATAAATTAAATGAACAAACCAAAAATTTAAATTGCTGTACAAATTAATACACTAATCGCGAAGAAATAAATTTAATGAATGAATAATAATGATAATCATCTTCATGCTAATTGCTAAAAAATAAATTAGATGCACAAATATAATGATAGTCTTCACATACTAGGGAGGCAGGGAATTTGAGACCAAAAGACAGCTCTTTATTTCAATATTAAAACTTTATAAACTTGATGAAAACATCAAACATGCCATGTACTAGTTGCAATAGCCAATTAGATGTTAGGGAGGAGGGGGGTAAAAAATAGTAGCCTATATTGTAAAGGCTGCAAGCGATTTATTATTATACTAATCAATAGGCTAGCACCTTAACCATAAACACTTGGCGACTAGCACGACACCCTTTCCTCTCTCCCCAGGTGCTGGTCCTCGGTGGCCGGTAAAGCACAGGGTGTCCGGAGTGGTCATCGGAGGTCCACCTGAGGTCTGCTAGACTTTAGGTCTCCGAGAGCCGCCGGTCGTCCACTTCGCCGATCGTCTTGGTTGTTTTTCGGCTCTTCCTTGTGTTTTCTTCAGATTTCTGCGCTGGTGGAGGTCTTGGGTGATTTCCGGTCTCTGCTTTGGGTTGGCCGGCAGGTTCTGTTAGCTTCGGTGTGTTCGGTGGCAGTTTTCCGATTGCCGGCGACTTTTCCGGTCACCGGAATCTTGCTGGAAATCCCTCAGCTCTCTTTTCCCGGCCTAGATTTTGTCGTCTTCTACCCAGCTGTTCTATCCGTCCGGTCGCCGGTGAGTGGCTTTTGTGTTATTCCTCCTCGTTTTCTCTTTTCTCCGGCCACGGGTTGGTGTAGGTGAGTTCAGTGGTTAGTTCTTTGACTCCCTTCTTAGCTTGTTTCGTTCTGTGGGTTTTCTTCCTCCCCTTTCTTTGCATTGGCCTCGAGTTCTGTCATGTATGCTGCTGTGAGGGTGGAGGGGAAGCTCCTGGAAGTGACTAGGGGTATGGGAGGTCCTTTTCCTTTTAAAGTTGCTGAATCCAGTAAAAGGTGAAGGTCGTTTATTCAGTTGAGCCCCCAGGAGTTTCGATGGGTGGCAGTTCAAATGGTTCGCTTCTGTTTCTCAAAGGGAGAACCATTGTGGTTGAAAACTTTTAGGTGGGGTCAGAGGTGTCTATTGCTTCAACTGAGAAAGAATAGCAAAGGTAGGTTCATTGTTCTCTCTCTTTTGGGCAATGGTGGGAAGGTTAGGACTGTGATCTTCCCTGAGGGTGCAAAGGCTGAGGGTTGGTTTGGGGTAACAAAGATTTTCAAGGAAACTCTGATTGAAGGCCACAAGAAGCGATCTCATTCATTAAGGAATGCTCCTATTCCCTCTAGGCTTCGTGTGAGCAGGGATAGGTCTTTTGCTAGTGTCGTTCGAGGCCAACTAGGTGGACCCCCTGATTCTTCCTTGATGGGGTGGAAGTGCAGGGATTGTGGATCATGGGATGTTTGTGCAGCTGTGATAGGCGAAGCTCACAATGGTAATGGTGACATGTTGAATTAGAAGGTCTCCTTCAAGGACAATGTTAAGCATGTGTCAGTGTCTCCTGGCACGATGGGTAGTCCTAAGGAGTGTGTGGAGGTCTCTCCTCCCTGTATTAACCAATTTCAGGTGTTGAGAGATCTTTTGAAGAACTATCCCTCCTCTAATTGTGAGTGCAGCTCCCCGTGTGCCTCAAGGGTCCTAGAATCACCTCTTAATGTGGTGGAGGAGGAGTTGCATCCAGCAGCTCGCTCACTAGCCACGAGTGTGGTTGTTTACTCTCATAGGAAGAAGTCTGGAAAGACTAAGCTCACTGTTGATGCGGGTTCGGGTGCTCCATGCGGGTAGGAGGTGGGAGGGCCTTCTTTGTTTGAGGAATCTCTCCATCAAGCCCACACTCAAGGTTTAGATGATGATGCATTAGTTGGTTCCGTTTATGCAGGAAATGTTAGTGAAGGCTCTGCGTGGGTCTTGGAAAGAATGATCTTTTGTAAGAAGATGGGTTTGGCCATTGAAGGCAGAGAGATGGAGGTGCTCTCTTTTCTTGCCTCACTAGAAGCCAATAGAATGAAAGGTGATCAAGTGGTAGAAGAGGGTAGGGGGGATGCTGTTGCAAGGGAGAGATTGTCTTTGGATGGGGCCAGCCGTTAAAGTTCTTGCCTAGAATGTCAGGGGGCTCAATTGTCCAAACAAGCGAGGGGATGTTAAGTGGGTGTTGCGCACTTTCGCGTGCGATGTTGCCATTCTCCAAGAATCCAAGTTGGAAGTTGTAAGTCGTACGATAGCAATTAGTCTGTGGGGTCGTCGTCCGATTGAGTGGCGTTACTTACCCTCAGTGGGTCGCTCAGGAGGCATTATTATCATTTGGGATCCTCAAGTCTTGGAGCTTGGTGACTCTCGTATTGGGTCGTTCTCTGTTTGCTGCAAGTTTAAGTCGCTGGAGGACAATTTTGAGTGGGGTTTGATTGTATATGGGCCTAATGACGACTATATGCGACGGGCTTATTTGAGGAGTTGTCGTTCTTTATGTCCTCTTGGGATATACCGTGGTGCTTGGGTGGGGACTTTAATGTCATCAGGTTTCCTTTGGAGAGATCCTCAGGTGGTCGGTCATCTTGGGCAATGAGAGAGTTCTCTAGTTTTATTGATTATTGCAATTTGATCAATCCGCCACTGGAAGGTGCTCGCTTTACTTGGTCCAGCCATGAGGTGTTATCTTACATTGACCGATTTTTATTCTCGGTTGAGTGGGAAGACCACTTCCGGGGGGTTCGTCAAGTTACCCTTTCGAAAATTACTTCCGACCATTTTCCCATTCTCCTTCGGGTTGGGGAAGTCTCCAAAGGTTGACGTCCGTTTAAATTTGAAAATATGTGGCTTGAGGTGGATGACTTTGGTGACCTTGTCAAATCTTTTTGGGATGAGCTGGTTGTTAGTGGCCCCTCCAGTTTTGTTTTGGCAAAGAAACTGAACCTTTTGAAGTCCAAACTCAAACACTAGAACAGGGATGTGTTTGGCCATTTAGAGTCAAAGATGTCTAGTTTGGTGGAGAAAGTGAAGCTCTTAGATGAGAAGGAGCAACAACATTCTCTCTTATGGGTAGATAGAATTGAAAGATTGGAAGTTAAAAAAGAGCTCTCTTTGGATATTTTCTGGCGCCAAAGAGCAAAGCAACAATGGATGGTAGATGGTGATCGCAACACCAAATTTTTCCATCAGGTGGCAAATAGGAGAAGAATGTTTAATGCCATTCACAATATTAAAGTGGATGGCTAGCTCTTTGATGATGCTGCCTTGGCCGATGATGCAATTGTCCACTTCTATGAAAATCTGTATCATGAAGATCATCCATCAAGGATCTTTCTTGATGGAATTGCTTTTGCCTCTATTAGTCTTGATGATGCTAGGGATCTTGAAAATGAGTTTATTGAAGCTGAAGTTTGGAATGCAATCATTGAGTTAGGAAATGAGAAAGCGCCAGACGGTTTCAATTTAGCCTTTTTTCAGCACTGTTGGTCTACTATCGAGGAGGAAGTTATGGGTTGTTTTGTTGATTTCCATAGTAAAGGTGTCTTTGAGAAAAGTTTAAATGCCACTTTTATTAGTTTGATTCCCAAAGTGGCTGGCGCAGATGATATTAAGCATTTTAGGCCCATTAGTTTGGTAGGGAGTGTTTATAAGATCCTTGCCAAAGTCCTTGCTTCAAGATTGAGGAAAGTTGTTGGAAAAATTGTGGGTCTCTTGCAGCATGCTTTTGTTCCTGGTCGTCAAATCTTGGATGTTGCCTTGATTGCCAATGAGTGCATCGATTCTTATTTAAGATCTGGGATTTCCGGTATCCTGTGTAAGCTTGACATTGAGAAGGCTTATGATCATGTCTCTTGGAGTTTTCTTTTGGCTATTCTTCAGAAAATGGGTTTCCTTAACAAGTGGAGGAATTTGATCTCTTTTTGTACTTCCACGGTGCGCTTCTCTATCTTGATTAATGGTGAAGCATCTAGTTTTTTCTCTAGTTCAAGAGGTCTAAGGCAGGGGGACCCTTTGTCACCTTTATTGTTCATTTTGGTTATGGAGACGCTTAGTAAGTTGGTGATCAAAGGAGGTGAGGAGGGTTTCTTGAATGGCTTTCAGATTAGCAACCCTCATTCCGAGGGTTTGTTGATTTCTGATTTGCTCTTTGCCGATAATACCCTTGTTTTTTGCAAGCCGGATGAAAGTAATTTGGGTTATTTAAGGTGCATCCTTCTGCTGTTTGAAGCTATGTCTGTGCTAAGGGTTAACCTTTCGAAAAGCGCACTCATCCCTGTTGGTGAGGTGCCTAATGTTCATGATTTGGCCCGATTCTTTGGGTGTGGAGTTGAGTATTTGCCTTCTTCTTATCTTGGTCTTCCTCTTGGTGATTCTTATAAGAGCTTAGCTGTTTGGGACCCAGTTATTGAGAGGTTCCATAAAAAATTGGCAGGTTGGAAGTCTAAGCTTTTGTCCAGAGGGGGCAGATTGACTCTTTTGAAGGGCACTTTGAGTGGCTTACCTATCTACTTCATATCTTTATTCACTATCCCAACTAGCATTGCTAATCGGTTAGAGAAAATCATGAGAGATTTTCTTTGGAATTCTATTGATAATGGTAATGGCTTCCATTGGGTTAATTGGAACGATGTGTGTTGTCCTAAGCAAGAGGGAGGACTTGGCATAAGACCTCTCCGTGTTATGAACGACGCTTTGAAGACCAAATGGTTGTGGAGGTTTGCAAAGGAGGATAATGCTATGTGGAGAAACGTGATCAAGGCAAAATACGGGGTTGGTGGAGTAAGAAGAGTTCTTATGCCCACGGTGTTGATTGTTGGAAATCTATCTTATCAGGTCTTGGGCGGTTTAAATCTTTAGTACATTTTGAGGTGAAGCATGGCGCAAGGGTGGTATTTTGGCATGATGTGTGGTGTGGGGAGCGGCCTTTAAAGACTCTTTTTCCAGATCTTTTTAGGATGACTCGTTTGAAGTATGCCGCGGTCCAAAAAGTTGTTTCTTGGAATGGGGACATTAGCCATTGGAACTTGACTTTTGTGAGGAATCTTAATGATTGGGAAGAGGACAGTTTTTGTGGTTTGTTAGCCGTACTTGCTGGCAAAGAGGTTCTGTCGCAAGAAAAGGATGAGATTGTGTGGCCATTTAACTCTAAGGGATCCTTTAGCATCAAGAGTTTTTGATCCACACATTCTGATGCCTTGGATGGTTATGATTTTGCGGCTAAGTCCATTTGGAAGTCTAAAGCTCCCACAAAAGTGTGTTTCTTTGCGTGGGCAGCCACCATAAGAAAGATCCCTACTGATGACATGCTTAAAAGAAGAAATTTTAGAGGTCCAAGTAGATGCTCTTTATGCTTGGAGGAGTAAGAAACCGCGGATCATCTTCTTGTAAATTGTCGATGGGTTTCCGCACTTTGGGATTTAGCTCTCTCTCTTATGGGGATTAGTTGGGTTCAACCTTCTAATGTTAGAGATGTGGTAGTAGCTTGGAGGAGAAGGATGAAGAAGAGTTGGGTCCTCCAAGTTTGGAACATGGTGCCTTTGGCTATTTGATGGACTACATGGAAGGAGAGAAATCGTCGTATGTTTGACGATAAAGCCGTGTCGCTTCAAGATTTTAAACTTTATTTTTTGAGGTTGTTGTATAGTTGGAGTGTCGGGCTTTGTGGTAACAAAAATTTAAATTTTTTGGCTTTTGTCGATTGCATTATGGATGAGAGCTTCAGGGCATAATGTTTTTGTATTTGCCCCTTTTGTAAATGGGTGACATCCCCTTGGTGTCCTTTTAATATACCTCTTGATTACTTACCAAAAAAAAAAGAAAAAAAAAAATCAATAGGCTAGCACCTAGGGCCTGCTTCCTGCTGCCTTCCTTAACTTGCATAGTGCTACGCATATATCAGGGATTCTTTGCAGATTTTCTTAATTTTTTCGGTTGAAGAATAATTAAAAAAAATTGCCATCATGGGGGGACCACAGCATTCCCTGGTACCCCCTTGATTCCGCCTCTCCTCGTTCTCTCTCTCAATCTCTCTCTCTCTCTGTGTTGAGAAGGGGGGTGATATATGTTGGCTTGTGGCAAATATTTTATAAGTACTGCACCTTGTAGTTCTTATCAGATGTTGCGCCTTGTAGTTCTTATCAGATGTTGCAGTTTTGTGGTTCTAAATGCCCTTCTTTGTACTGCTGATGTGATATAATAAGTGGCCTTGTAAAAGGTATTCATTGTTAAGTTTGAGAAGGGGGAAAGAGCAAGAAGGAAGAGCATCTCTGTTTTATCTGACATTGGTAAAATGACACAAGATCCCTTTCAAATGGGTTCACATGTTCAACCTGAGTCAAAATGGGCTGTTGCCCACTTGCCCTATCTCTTGTTTCTGGGGCTGTTGCACTGAACTCATTTTTGGGTTATATGGAGAGTTGGCAAAATTCAGGTTTGAGTATAATTTAAATTGGACACATTGGATAATTGAAAGGGAGAACTATTAGGAGGTCTATTTTGCTTAGCGAACTTGAGTTCAACGCCTTTTGTGTGTGCAAGCAAATGCATAAATTGTGTACATTTTTGCATTTGGTTTGCATAAACCACATAAATGCTTGCATTTGTGGTATAAAAAGGGCTTCTACTCAAATTTGTCAAGTAAACGGGTATCATAGCAGTTTACTTTTCCCTAACTGAAATACCTGCTTTGTTCTAGACCTCTGGTCCATTTCTATTGTACAAGTTTGATGAGGGTAAAACTCTGTTAAAGTTGGATTCGGACGACAAAAATAGTAAGATTCTTTTCAATTTTGACAGACATTTTATCATTGCCCCCCTGTTTTTCCCATTTTTATAGCTTTGTGGACAAGATTTTACTTGTGGTTATTTTATGTTGTTTTTTAGTCTCTCTTTCATTGCATATCAGCCACTATCCCTATACTAAAGTTTGACACTAAACTGACTTCTTTCTCCCATTTTGTATCTGCAGCATTTCTGCTCAATGCATTGCACAAAATTCAAGTCCAGTCCAGTCTTTGTACAGTTTCTTTGATGTGGATCTATCTCACTGGTCGAGTTCGGGAAAGAGACTCTTGAGGTGTAGAGAAATTGAGAATACAAATTATAGTTCTAGTTGTATTTACGTGGGAGTTCAGAAACCTCATATGTTGACTCATAAAAGGATTCAGAGCCTATTTCCATTTGCTTCTCCTGATGATGGCGTGACAGTCGACAGGGACCCTGAGTCCAGTACAAGTAGAGATGTTGAGGCAATGAGAATCAGACTTGATCAAGCACTGCAAAATGAAGACTATAATGATGGACTTGTCCAATCTTTGTACGATGCAGCTAGAGTTTTTGAGCTATCAATCAAAGAGCGAATCTCTTTATCAAAAATATCTTGGTTTTCTGTGGCATGGCTTGGCATTGACAGGAATGCATGGATAAAGGAACTATCATATCAGGTTGCCATAAAAAGTTCTTTAGATGTTGACTCTTTTACTTGCACTGTTCCTATTTGACCTTGCCTTCTTTAAGATTGTAATAATTGAGAATGCATATTGTAAAATTTTTAATTTTATTGTGGTTACCATGCTTATTTTTCAAATAAAGCAAGTGTTACTTGAATATAACAACAGAGATGCTTATTATACTTCTTCTCTTGGAGATGATAACAGAGATCCTGGAGTAATGGTTTTTACATGATACATCATAATGTAAAGTAAGGGTTGCTTTTACTTAATCTGCGTACAGTGCCATATTTTGTTGTATGAGAGTGGAGATTTGAGTCAGCAAAGGAGTCCTCACTGTGATAGAGAAGTTGATATATTGACTGTCCAACTCATATTCTGATGCTTCTGTGGGTGTAGTATATGCCTTGCCAGATCATGTAGGAAAGACTACTTCCAACGGTCCTGCTGCTCAAGGACTGACTCTGACCTTTCTTTCTCTCTTTCTGCTCTGTCTTGGCCTTTGTCTCTACCAAGAAAGCCGGGGGGGGGGGGGCCGGGGCTGCAACTTTGGGCATCTGATGCTACAATTCTGCTTCTAGTAGCATTGCTCTCTGCTGACAATAAAAATGGGAGAGGTTCATCCGAAAATCTGTGGAAGGCTATCAAATAGAGGCCTTGAATGTCAGCCACTGGCATTTATTCCTTTTTTTATTAATCTGTTTTGGTATCTCAATGCTTGTATCTTTTGGCCATTAATTTTCTCAGGCTGCTGTTTATGCTTTGCTGCAAGCTGCAAATGAGATCTCATCACGTGTGGATGGAAGAGAAAGGGATGTAAATGTTGCAGTTCAAAGAAGGTAAACTGTTTGTTTTTCCCTAAATGCTCAATCAGTGTCTCTATATTTATGTTTCATAATCGGTTATTTTTGTTGGAATCCTTTGAATGATAAACATTATCTATGTTTGATTAAGTTTCTTTCTAGAATAGTCTGAGTTTGATTGTGTGATATTCCTAGTAGTCTGGCAATATGACTTAGACCAATGCTCGCCTGAGAAACGCCCCCCCCCTTTTTAATAGGAACTAGGAAGAAATGTTCCTGAAATAAAGCTAGTTTGTCTGTCATCCAGAAGTACATAACCAACATTTTGAGTTTGTCACTGAACATGTTAATAGATGTAGAACTCCCGTTAAGCAAATGAACTAATCAAGGAGAGATTGCTTTTGGGATTAAAGTGGCCTAATAGCAACACAGGCCTTCCTTTTGACATTCACTTTTTAAACGGTTACTTTGTATCTAAAACGAAATTCTAGGAGATGTTTAAAATCGAACATGATGGACAAATTCTTCTCACAAATAAACATTCAGATGAATCTTAGTAGTTCAGTAGATATTGGAACAAACATGTCTTAAGCCTATGCCTCTTATCAAACTTTTCCAAATATCACTTTTGTTTTTCCCCGTCTCAGCTCCCCATTCTCTCTCCCCCTCCATGTGGACTACTTAGTGGCTAGTAGGTAAAGAAGAGAGAGGCATTTACTGTTGCTGAGGCTGGCTTTATTTCTGCGCTTTTGGTGGGAAGGTCATACTCCAGCTTTTTCGGTCGTACTTTAGTTTTGTTAGTATCACTCATCTCCTGTTTGGTGACTATACCGTTCTCTTTTTGGGCAATGAATGTGACCAGAATGTGAATTTTGATTATCTTTGTGTGGTTTTAAGGCTGTGTTCACCAAGAGTCAATTTACTAGTTCTATATTGTCTATTGGAGGCTTTAACATGCAGTTTGTTAAACAGTGTTGTGGGTGGTTTCGTGAGCTCTCTTCTGAGTTCCTAATTTGGGTCATCTATTGGGTTACAAACTGAAAAATTTTGTTAGGCACACTGGTGATTGAGAGGTTTGATGAGAGAATCTGTGGTTGGGCATCCAAATGCTTTACTAAGAGAGGTAGACTAAGAGTATTCTCTCTAGCATCCTAGTATAATTTCTTTCTTCTTTTCGTGTTCCAGTTCAGTGATATGACAGTTGGAACCTATCCAGAGAAGCCTCCTTCCGGATTCTTTGAAGATAATTTCAACTATCATCTAGTGAGCGTAGTGGTATCCAGCCCCATCCCAAAATGTGGATTACATGTCTAGGGTCTTCAGATTTTCAATGAAACGCTTCTAGGCTGCTGGTCATGGAGATTTATGAATGAGTAGAACAAGCATTGGCGGAAGGTCATCTATGAGTGGCTCTTCTAAGGATGATAAAATGGGCCTTTGTTTGGTTTGCTAATGTACTAGATATGTCTTGTAGTGTCATGTTTGGGAGGTATATTTCGAAAGGTTGGCCAAAATTCTATACCCATTTCACTTGTGAAGTTAGAGATGGTAATTCATCTATGTCTACCATGACATTTGGTATGGTGGAGCTCCTTTGAGATATCTTATCCCTTCCTTGATGTTCTTATAATGAGTAGAGATACCTCACTTATTTTCTGGTTATGGTGGGTGGAATCATGACTTATTTTGATGTCTGTTTTTGGTCGTGATGCCTTCACTAATGATGATTGCATTGTTAGTTTTCTCAGTTAGCTTAATGAGGTCTCTTTATGTTTTTGGCTATGTAACCTTTTCTGAATCATGTTCGGAAAAATCTTTTTTGAGTCATGTCCCGAAAAATCTCCTATTCTCCTCCCAATCTACAGACACAAGAAGGCGGTCTAACCTTGAAACACTGAAGCATCTCCACTCCTAGACCATGTGATGTCTCCCCCCCACCCCCTCAAAGGAGGATCCACCAGGGCTGAGTAATTGATGAATCCCGAAACTCTGCCATTGCATTAGAAGGACAAACACCTGTACTCCTTTCATGGAAATACACAATCTCATTGAAATCCCCCCTATACACCACGGACCAGACCAACCATCTCTAATACGACCCAACTCATCCCACATCCTCATTTTGTCAGCTCTGGCATGCGGTCCATAAACACCAATAAAGGCCCAAGAGAGGCTACTATCAACCATTTGCAGAAAGCAAGTGATCGAAAATTCACCACATGAAGAGGAGACCAGATGGAAAGTGGTTTTTTTCCCCAAAACTAAAATACAACCTGCTGAACCTATCACAGTATCTCCTTACGCACAGCAAACCCAACCTGATGGTTCTCCCAAATGCTACGAATATCAGAAGCTTCAACATCCTCCAATTTTGTCTCTTGAAGACAAATAAGATCACAATCCCAATCCCTCAAAACATTTTTAAGCAAAACCCTCCTATCACGATCATTAATGCCCCTCACATTCCGTGATAGAAACCTAACCATAAGACACCATTATCCCACTTGAAGAGGCGGTGTTCTTTGCACACCTGGCTTAGGCATAACATTGTTCTTGTCGATTCTAGATAGTAACTGAATAACCTCATGCTCATAATTGGAGAAGGCCTCCCCAATACAACCCACAATGCTCTTAAGTTTGGATCGACCCACTTGGAGACATTCCTAGGACGAATATTTTCACCATCCCAAGCATCTTCAATCGAGTAGGAGTTGCTAGGGCTATGAAAACAAGAGAAATCAACAGCTAAGGGTTCAACCAGATCATCATCTCTTTGAGTAATTATCCAACGGTACCAATGGCCACTCATGAACAGGAAGCTCTGGACTGTTGTCCCACATCCTAGCAGCAGTAACACTATTGCGAGAAGTGACACTCATTGCAATTGCATCACAAACCATTTCCCAAGGTAACTCACGAGGAACTCCACCACATTGCAATTGCACCACCTCATCAGTGGTTAGTGCTGATTGTTTAACCCCAAAAAACAACGAAGAAGAGGAGTTAATCACCCTAGAAGGGGGTTGGTTAATTTCTTCAAAGAGCCAAGGTAAGCTCAAAGAAGGCGATGCAGCCAGCTCATTTGAATAGGTAAAAGAAGCCGAAGTAGGTGAAGTAGGGTGGACATCCAGTCGTGCAAAAACCCTTTGAAACTCAGGCTTTTGTGAGCCTTGGTGTAGCCCGAGCGTGCTTTTTTAAGCACAGAGCATCATGGCTGAATTTTTTGAGTACGAGTACAATGACTACTATGGTGGCTTAAGGGGTCTTAAAACCATTGATGTTGCAATTACGTCTACAATTGCTTTCCTTTCTTTTATCCCCTTGATTCTAGGGTTTGGTAGAGTCAATGGATTAGAGGGATATAATTGAGTAAATAGCACCATTTGTAGGCCTCATAGGTTTCTTCTGGAAAGATCATTTGAGCCCTCAAGATTCCTTTTGGTTCTATTGGTGCATTTTTCATGGTCATAATCATATTAGTCTTTGATTTTCTTATATTTCTACCCTCTTCTTTATGAAGCCTGAGAGAAATAGAATCTGAAGCAGATACCTGTTGTTTTCTTTAGCTGTCATTGTTACCTTTTTCGAAGTGAGTGGCATCTATTAGAGAAATATATTCTAGCGGCGACTCTGTTTTTCTGTCCATTTACAAGCTCATTGAATATGTTAGTCGGAGCTATTACTTTCACAAGTTTATGCTTTATGTTTTTGTTTCTTTTCTTTCTCTCTCCCCTTTCTCCCCCCCCCCCGGCCTGCTGAAAAGGGAGGACAAAAAGGTTGTGTGGAAATGTTTCTTTGTTTCATGTTATATTAATGTTCCCCCCTGAATATTGACTGTTTGCTTCATATCTGCTGATGCAGCTTATTACGGATGTCTGCCCCATTGGAGAGTATAATCAGGGATAAACTATCTAGAGGGCAGCCTGAAAATTTTGAATGGTTTTGGTCTGAGCAAATCCCAGTTGTTGTAGATACTTTTGTCAATCATTTTGAGAGGGATCCACGTTTTAAGGCTGCTACGACGTATGTGGTCACCCTCTTTCATGCATCTGGGTTAATTGACAATTGCTTATTGTTTCTAATACAATGTTCGAAGATCTAATAGGTTTATCTTTTAATTGAGGTCTGGAAAAAGATTGCCGATGGGCTCAGGTACTGGTGGTGATGTTGCACTTCTTGTGTTAGCTTTGGTTTGTATTGCTACGATAATGAAGCTGGGACCTGCAAAAGTTCCTTGCTCACAGCTGTTCACGATGGTTCCTGATATAACTGGTAGTTTGATGGATATGCTGGTCCGTCTTGTTTCTATACGTGAAGCATACCACACTGTAAAGGAAATTGGTCTGCACCGAGAATTTCTGGTTCATTTTGGTCCTCGAGCTGCATCTTGTGGAGTGACAGATGATTGCATGACAGATGAGATGGTATTTTGGGTGGATCTTGTGCAGATGCAGCTGCAAAGAGCAATAGATAAAGAAAAAATATGGTCTAGGCTCACTACCTCTGAGAGTATAGAGGTGAGTGCCAGTTCTGGCTTTGGCTAGCTTTTGTTGTACTCAAATAATGTCAATGGCTGATATATGCTTCTTACGATAAGTGCTAAAGTAGAGATATAAGCCAAACTTCTTGGGAATTATTAATATATTCTCTCCTGTTCATAAAGGAGAATATGAGATGGAAGAGCAGGAGACAGCAATAGAAATTGTCCACACTGTTAGCTCTTGCATAGTTCATGTACCTCAAGTTTCAAGTTTTTTTTTTAATTTTTAATTTTAAAAAAGAAATGATATGTAGAAAGTGACTAAATAGAGCACAATAAAAAATCCAGTCATTTAAAAGAATACATGTTCGGAACAGGATCATATTCATGCTGTATCTGATAAAGATACCCACCAAACAGCCTTACTTTCTCTGTGGCTGCAATGTGCATTACGCAACTGAACATGGTCTGATATGCAACAACATTGGGTACGCTAAGCCCCACAGATAGGTTTACTCGTCTGCAAGTAGAAGATGTTTACTTTTGCCCGCAAGCAGCTAGCTTGGTCGTAGGGCTATTGTGTGTGTTATCTAGGCATTGGTTGAGACATGGAGTGAAGAAGCTCATTGTTGAAGCCAAGACTCCTTCATGCTTCAGACTTCTAGCCTGAGGGGGGAAAACAAAAGCCACACTAACTGAATAGCATCTGAACCAGGTAAAAGAACCTGCCTCTCTGAGGATAAGATGGTAAAGGATGTCCGGAACTATATCAGCAAAAAATAAGGGAATATGTAAGGAAGTGACAATGGGCAATTTGTGCATTGATTTAAAGATAGCGTGGAAGTATGCTGTTGTGGCTCGCCTCCCAGGGGGCCCCCCCCCCCAAAAAAAACCTTCGATAGTCTTAACTTTCCTGACTTTGTGTACTTTATTCAATTTCTGGAGTTCTTATACATCATTATGCAATTTGGAGGAAAGAAGAAAGACAAGCGAAGCTTCTTCATTTAGATTTGTTGATCGATTGTCTTCCTGAGAGTATCTTGTCAATATATTGCAGGTACTGGAGAGGGATCTAGCAATATTTGGTTTTTTCATTGCCTTGGGAAGAAGCACGCGATCTTTCTTAGCTGCAAATGGTTTTGATAAAATTGATGAACCTATTGAAGGCTTTATCAGGTATTTGCATGGAGTGTACACCTTCCATTTCAGAATGATAATTCCAGTCTCCTGTGTGGCTGTCCATGCATCTGGAATAGGGCTGAATCAGTTCGGAAATCCTGTGGTTGGAACATATTGTCTTCCCCCCCCCCCCCCCCCCCCAACAAGGCTTGAGTGGAATTCGAGCTTAATTTCAATTACTTTTATATTTTCAATTTTGAAGAGGGTTCACTACTTGAAAGCAGGAAGAGGCAACGATATTTAATGAAACTACCCCCCCCCCCCCCCCCCGTGTGAAACAAAAAGAGAAGGAAAAAAAGGGACTTATTACAAGTTTCCAAGCTTACATCAACAATTGAGCAACCTAACTTGATTTAACACTTATATTTCTGTCAAGTTGATTACAATAACAAAATCTGGAGTTTGGTAACTGTTAAAATTAAATAATAATCATGATTGATTCAGTTTCTCTACATGTTTACACACAAAACAGTGCACAAGTACAAGATATCATCATTATCCACTCCTATACCATAGGTTGGCTTATTTAGCTTCCAGTCAAGCTCTTGTTCACTGATCTTGGACCAACTTGATATCTAGTAGCTTGCAAATTGGCCCAACTCATCAACTCCTTAGTTAAGAAAACTAGAAAGAAACTAAACTAATAGAAAGAGATTCTAGTAAAGCTGTGTTTTAAATGCCCCACGCGATAAAGGAATTATAGGATTTGCAAATTGAAATAAACCAAAATAGGAAGCATTACAATCACTGTGAAGCTGGCAGTGGGGGTACTTTTCTGTAGTATATATATATCGCCAATTTTTATTTTTCAGTTGGCTTTCCTTTGTACTCATGTATTGCACTGTCTTCTGTAGGTACCTTGTTGGAGGATGTGTTTTATATTATCCGCAATTCTCCTCAATAAGCTCTTATGAGCTATATGTGGAGGTTAGCATGTTGATTTTGTCATATAGCAACTTCTGCATCAGTTGACATGAAATGTAAATGATAATTATGATTGACTTCCACAGGTGGTCTGTGAAGAGTTGGACTGGCTTCCTTTCTATCCTGGGTACAGTAACACCTATAAGAGTTCCCATGGGCATAAAAGCAAATCTGAAGATCCCCCAAATGTAGAAGCTATCCTCCAAGCACTAAATGTTTGTTCACGTTGGATCAGGGTTTTTATGAAACACAGTAAATGGGTGAAGAACCCTTCCAACATAAAGGCAGCAAGGTTTCTTTCGAAAGGGTAATTTCTTTTTTGAACTTTTTTTGGACCCTTTGCTTTTTCGTTCCCATGTGTTCTGCACTTTCGCATTCCCTTACGTTAATACATTTATCTTTTAATACAGACAGGACATGCTGGAGGAGTGCAAGTTGGAATTGGGGCAGCTAAAGTGAGTTCTATCTCTTGTTCATGGATGTATGGAAGGGTGTGGATGTTAATGGAAAATAGGGTAGAAAACTAGTCAATCAGATGTATCTGAGTGCTTTATCTTTTGACTTATCAATCTATTTATATGATCACCTATGAGATTTAAATAGTTTTACATGTGGTTCATAGCCAAACTCCATATGGCATGGACAGATTAAAGCGCAATTGGTGGATTTTAGGTTAGAGACTAATTTGGATAGTCATATATAAAACGACATACGACTTCAGCTGTTTAGGCCATTAAGTTACAGCCAATTCATATTTATTATTGTTACGCTTTCTTCCCTTTTGGCTTCCACAACTGCATTTGGTAGTATGATCATGAAGATGAGCTACATCTTTTGACAGAAACATGGTGTGCTTTTATGGAATTCTTGGGTGGTGTGGTCTGAAAGGATGATAAAAGTTTTGGTATAATGCAATGGATGTTTATTATTGATCATTAGTGTTATGCTTGCAGCTTCATTTTGGCAGGTGACTGGGCTAGCCCAACTGATCTCCATGGCATGTCCTGTTAAGCAAGTGATACAAATTAAGGGAAGAAAAGAAAAGGCAAAAGAAAAAAAAAAAGGAAAGTTTTTGGCTTATACTGCAAGCTTCACCTGGGGAATTGTGATGTCCAGGGTGTTGGATACCAGGATCTCTTTTCTTCTCGGAGCCAAGGATAATTGGCTATAAAAAGCCAATTTGGTGGGACCTAAGGTGGTGTGCATATGTATGGGAATTGACGGGCATTAGAGTTGCTTAGGAAACACATCTGGAAAGGGGGGGGGGGAGAATGACAGATTTTCGTTACCACAAACAACACTGATAAAAAACCAACAGGGATAAAGCAATGTTTACATCAGCTCAACTATGGGCAGTTGTAAAAAGTTAATAGAAAAATCAGATAGTCTTTATGCTTCTTTCCCGCTTTTGCAGGAACTCAAATCTAATTCTAACAGCGTTCTTAACTGCATTAACGACCCTACTAATATCTGGCTTCAGCTTGTTGAACATAATGTCATTTCTATGCCTCCAAATCTGATATAGCATAGCTGCAGCAGCAGTTCTGATTACAGCCTTTGTCTGCCAGCTTTTCTTGAGTCTGATCTGCCATTTCAGAAACTTTGCAAAGTCTCTGGGCAAAAATGTAACGTTAGGTGAAGCAAAAATATCAGCCCTTACAGCCCTAGGCACGAGAATCCAACAGAATATAAGCCTGAGTTTTCTCTTGTAATTGACAACCAGGAAAGCCAGTACATGGGTCCCAATTACGCGTTGCTATTCTTTGCAAAACCTGCAACCTGCCATGCATAATGATCCAAAAAGGGTACAAGTGTTTTGGCAGGTTAGTCCTATTCCAAACAACACCATCCCACCCAACCTGACAGTCCTGTTTCATTAACCAAGCATATGCCATACCTACGTTTAGCTATATACTTGCCATCACTTCAGCTTGTCCAATCAGTTCCATGATATTCCTGCTTCATTAAATCTCTGATCTTCACAATCATTAAATCTCTGATCTTCACAATCTTTCTCATGTACCAGCAGAGGTCAATCTTCACAATATCGAGTACCATCCCACCAAGGACTGACCTTTAAAGTAATGTTCTTGTGTTACAGGTTATTCTCACCATGTGCCTGGCACATGAGGTTGTTATA
>JACYFF010031952.1:22406405-22430704 GCA_017589665.1 Selenicereus undatus | reverse complement strand
ATATATAGACACACACTCACACACACATTTATATGTGTTTGTGTGTGTGTGTGTGTGTGTGTGTGTATGTTATCACCCAAAAAAGTTTTAGAGCTGGATCATATTCTGAAGCATTTAACCTTCCTTTGCATTGAAGTTGGCCAGCATCCACCTTGATCCTGCCCTTAACATTGATAATTATCTTACTGTTTTATTCGGTGGGTTAGAGCTTGACTATTAATTACTATGTGAAACTATGTACTCAGAGAAAGGGGGCAGAGGAAAGGAATTGTTCTAGTAAAAACACGAGTTAAGCTGTTGGTAATCTACTGGCATATGCTAGCTCATCATTGCATGTTGGTAACACAGAATTGCTGTCAATTAAACTGCTTCATGTCTTTGTTGGCACAGTTGTCGTGTGTAAGCATGGCGACTCACCTTTGGATATAGCTCTGATGAAGTTCCATGTTAGCAAAGAACAGTCAGGAAAATTCTTCTTGATGTCAGACTCCTATTCTAAGTTGGTTTTCAATATGATGTCAGTTCGAAGAAGTAACTGGCTGTGAAAATAAAGGGAAAATGGATCTCTTTGAATTGAAGTGTATTACTGAGCATTTCAAAACCTCCAGGTTGCGAGTTTTCACCTATACATGATGTAAACAGAATCACAAGCCTTTAAAGCATTTTTCCTTCCTTATAAACCTCACTGACGTAAGCACATCGCTATTAAGGCTGTTATGACTCAGGAACCATGGAAAAAGCTAGGGGTTAAGGTGATAGTTCTGGATATGACTTGTAAACTTTGACTTGTAAAAGGGCCAAGGATCCAATCTTCCTTACTTCTTGCATAAATATAAACTCTTAACATGTGGACACTTGGAGGGTTTCCTAGCAAGATTTACTCCATTGTCCTGCAGGATGTATCTTGAACTTTGTTCAACTGTTTAAGACCAAATTAATATCCTCGTGCTAGTGGTTGACATAATAGTTGGCCTGGGACCTTCCTAACTACAAGAAGCTTTCGCACACCTTGAAGAGCTTGTTGGGTATTCAATATGGGAATTTGTTACGTGTAATGCTCCAGTGATCCCAAAGTATCATGGCTTACTGTCCGATTAAGAAGGGGTGATGTTAAGTGGGTGTTGCGTAGATTTGCTTGTGATATTGCTATCCTTCAAGAATCTAAACTAGAAGTGGTTAATCGTCACATTGTGGCGATTTGAATGGATGACTACCCCAGTTTCTCTCCCTACGGCTGTGAAAGGTAGAGCTCCACCAACGGTCATTGGAGGTCTCCCTAAGGTCGGATAGGCCCTGGGTCTCTGGGAGTTGTACTAGCCGCTTTGCCTTTCCCTAGACAGTGTTTCTCACTGTAGTTCGCTTATTCTTAGATCTCTCTCTAGTGGGCGGGTTTTTGGGCAATCTACTTGTGCTTCCCGGCTTGCCGCACTTTTCTTTCGTCAGTGGTGCTTCTTGCGCCGAAGTTCTAGTCGGTGTGTTATCTGGTCACTGGAAAGTTGCTGGAATTTTTTTTCCACCTTTTTCTTTTCAAGGGCGCTGACTGACTTGCTGGTGGTGTTCTTTTCTCTTCTTGGCCTCTGCATGGCTTCTGGATGTCTCCCGTATCATTTGGTGTGGTGTTCTTTGAGTTTCTTGGATTCTGTTCCGTTGGTGCTTCTTGTTGAGGTGCGTTTTCTGATTTTCCTCCCCTTGATTTTCTTGACTTTTCTTTGCTCTATTCATCATGGGGACCTTGCTGAAGGTTGATGGTAAGTTGTTTGAGTTTTGTGCGGGTGAAGGAGGGGCTTTTCCTTTAAAATGTCAGAAGTGAGTATGAAGAAGACTTAAGTCATCAGGCTTCGTGTTGATGAATTCAGATGGTTAGCTAGGGAATTGGTGCGCTTCTGTTCTGCTAAGGGAGACCCACTTTGGGTTAGGACTTTTAAAATGGGTAATGGTTGCTTATTGTTGCAATTGAGAAAGAACCCTAGGGGAAGATTCATTGTCTTCTCTAGGTTTGCTCACTCTAGCAAGTCAAGGACCATAATTTTCCTATAGGGTCCTTATGCTGATGATTGGTTCGGGGTCACCAAGCTATTGAAAGAGATGCTGATTTCGGGATACACAAAAGGAAGGACTTTTCCATATGTGACAGCCACTTCAATGAGGTCTTCTGTTAATCGGCAATCTTCCTATTCTAATGTTATTCGTGGTAACTTTAGTCGTGCTCGTTCCAACCAACTAATGGGGTGGAGATGTAGGTCTTGCAGGTCTTGGGCTATTTATGCTCCAACCTTAGGAGATAAACTTGCAAGTGGGCAAGTCAAGGACTCTTTGGAGGAATTGGCGGGGAGAACAGTCACATTCTGTGGGGAGGGGGCAGATTGCCTCAAGCCAGTACTTGGCAGCTTCTAAGCCCGCTCTTTCAGGTGGTTCGTCAAGAAAGGCTTTAGGTTCTAAGCTCAGCACGGACAACGTATCACCCATTTGGTCAAAAAAGTTGGATGCTACTTCCCCTTGTGCAAATCAATTCCAGGTCTTGGAGAGATTTATTGGATATTTATCCTGACTCTTATTCTAGCTCTTCATCTTTGGGTTCATTCTATCCATCTTTTGTGTCGCAATCACCTATTCAGCTGGCCACGTTCACTACCTTATGAGCAGGCTAGGGACACAATTGTGTACTCTCGGAGGAAGGAAAAGGGGAAGGAAACAGTCACTCATGTTAATGATAATTTTTCTCCCAGGATGTCTGATCATGGTAAGACTGCTTTACTGGGTGGGGAGTCCTCTAGATTTGAAAAAAGCGCCTGCTACACTTGGTTCAACCATGAAGAGGTTTTTGTGTTATCTCATGTTGATCAGTTTTTGTTTATGATTGACTGGGATGGTCATTTATAGGGGGTGCACTAAGTTATCCTTCCTGAGATTACTTCGGATCACTTCCTAATTCTTCCTTGGGTCAAGGAGGCTCCTTTTGCCTGACCTCCTTCAAATTCGAAAATATATGGCTTGAGATGGAAGGTTTTTGTGATCTTGTGAAATTGTTTTAGGGAGCTCTCCAAGTTTTATCTTGGCAAAGAAGCTTAATTTTCTCAAGCTTAGTGATGTAGGACGCTTTAAGAGCAATTCCTACAAAGGGGAATAATTGATGTAGGACGCTCTAAGAGCGATTCCCACACCGGGAAAATTCACTCAAGAACTTTTACTTTAATTCAATATCAATTCTTATTCATAATCTGCCTTCTTGAATTACATAAAGGGGTTTATATACCTAAGAGGTTAACTAGTATTAGGAAACCTAAATAATAAGGTATAAGCTAGAAAAGGATAAAAATATATAACCTAATATTATCCTAATAGACTAGGAAACTAAATCTTAATAAAATATCAGTGAATTTCCTTATTTTGGCTATCCTAAAATATGCTTAAAAATAACCTATGAAAATAATAAAAAAATACAAAAGATCTTCAATATCAAAATATTCTAATTTCCTAAATCTTTTTACCCATTCTTTACTCTTATCTTCACTTAGACTCAAAGGGTGTAATAAGGAAATCTTTGGCCATGTTGACTCTAAGATGGCTTATTTGGTGGACAAGATTAAGTTTTTCGATGAGAAGGAACAACAATTTTCCCTTTCTTTAGCAGACCGAATTAAAAGATTTCAAGTGAAGAAAGAGCATTCTGTGGCGCATAATTGGATGGAAATCTTCTGTAGGCAACGGGCTAAAGAACATTGGATGGAGGATGGTGATCGCCAATACCCCAAATTTTTTCATAGGGTGGCAAATGTTGGAAGAAAGTTCAATGTCATCCAGAACATTGTAATGGATGGTAAACGGCATGTTGAAGATTCTTCTGTGAAAGGTGTAATTGTTCATTCGCATTGGTGAGGTGCTACAGCTTCCTCACTTAGCTCATTTCTTCGGATGTGGTGTTGGCTATCTTCCCTCTTATCTTCTTCTTCCTCTAGGCACCACTTATAATAGCAAAGTAGTTTGGGAACGAATGGTGGAGAGGTTTCGGAAGAGATTCGCAGGGTGTCTAGAGAGGGAGATTGACTTTATTGGAAAGTACTCCTTGGAGTTTGTCCATCTATTTCATGTCCTTGTTTACCATTCCCGCTAGCATTGCTTGTCGCTTAGAGAAAATCATGAGAGATTTTCTCTGGTGCAGTAATGACTCCACTAATGGTCTTCTTTGGGTCGATTCGGGGGAAGTTTGTCATCCCAAGCAAGAGGGTGCTCCAGGTATTAGGCCTCTTTGTGATATGAATGATGCTCTTAAGACCAAATGGATTTAGAGGTTTGCTAAAGAAGAGGATGTGCTTTGGAGAAAGGTGATCACTTCTAAATATGGAGTGGATAATTTGGGGTGGTGGAGCAAGAAGAGTCCTTATGCCCATGGGGTGAGTTATTGGAAATCTATCTTAGCAGGTTTGGAGCTCTTTAAAACTTTGGTGCATTTTATGTTCGAAATGGCTCTAGGGTGTTGTTTTGGCATGATGTTTGGTGTGGTGATCATCTTCTTATGACCCAATTTCTTAATCTTTTTAGAATAGCTCGTTCCAAAGATGCAACGGTGGAGGAAGTGATTTCTTGGAATGGGGATCAGAGCCATTGAAACTTCTCTCTTTTGAGAAGCCCTAATGATTGGGAAGAAGAAAGTGTTTGCAATCTTCTTGCCAACATGCTGACATGGAGAAAGTGCGTGCAATGGTGCAGAAAGTGATATCTTGGAATGGGCTTCAGAGCCATTGGGACTTTTCTGTTTTGGGAAGCCTTAATGATTGGGAAGAAGAAAGTGCTTGCAGGATGCAATCTTCCTCCCCTACTCTCAAATTTTTTGTAAAGATTGGTCGAGTTGCTTTGATTTTCCTGGAAATGCCATTTGGAGGTCAAAAGCTCCTCCAAAAGCTTTGTTTTTTTTTTTTGGGGACTTGGGTAACCGCCAAAGAAAAAATTTCCACGGAAGACTTACTTAAAAGAAGAAATTTTCATGGGCCAAGTAGGTGTTCTATGTGCCTTGAGGAGGAAGAATCACTCCACCACCTCCTTTTGCATTGTCATTGGGTCTCCTTGCTTTGACATGCGGCTCTCTCCTTAATGGGTGTTAGTTGGGTGCAACCTTTTAAGGTCAAAGAAGTGTTGGTGGCTTGGAGAAGAAGGATGAAAAAGTGTTGGGCTTTAGGAGTTTGGAAGATGATCCCTATTGAGTGCAAAGACAAGGAACCGATGGATTTTTGAGTGCAAAGAAATGCCCTTTCGAGATTTCAAGCTCTACTTTTTAAGAACGTTGTATAGTTGGAGTCACGTTCTAAATGAGAGTTGGATTCAAAATGTGGCCGAACCGCGCTGAAACGATCGCATTGGAAAGGTTTTGGAGTTGGGCGAACCGCGTTTTCATGCCGCAATAGCCGCGATATGGAACGCAATTGCCGTATTAGAGCGATTTTGCCGTTCCGCGACCGAAACCGAAATCACGACCGAAACCGCATTTTGAATCCTCACTAATTTGACTGTTTTGGATTTTATAGATAATATTATGCACGGAATTTGAGGGCATGATGTTTTTGTAATTGTCCATTTTGTACATAGGCGACATCCCCTTGGTGTCTATTAATGCATCTCTTGATTACTCATCCCAAAAAAAAAAGAAGCATGGATACTCTTTGTGGCTTCAGTTACAATTTCCAACATGTATGGGGCACCGAAACTCTTGGACACTCTTTAGAAATTGTCAAGTGCATATTGCACATATAGATCACACAAAGGAATTCAATTTTCTTATTGATAGTGGTATGAAGCACACATTATGAACAATTTGTTCCTCTTCTCATCCCAACATGACCTTTATAAGGTTGAAATCATAAAATAAGTTATAAATACATCCGCAATAGAATAAATATTTCCAATCACTACATGTCTACTATACATGTCGTAACCTCTTTTTTTTTTTTTTTTGAAAAATCACGTGTTTGCATGTCTGTGACTCTGTGTTATGTCATGTCTATGTCACGTATCGATGTTTGTGGTTCCTTGGTCATACGGGTGGGTTCGTTTGATTATTTGTCTAATTGAGCTTTTACCTTCCTTGAATGAACGTGCCTGTAAACTCCGTTGCTGCATTTATGTGCGGCATAAGATCTATATGTGCATTATAGATATATATGTTCCCATGAACCAAGGGAGCTTTATGTGTTTTGAGAGAGAAGAGCATACATGTACTATAATAATCTCTTTCAAAAGCCAAAAGCCATCGACCACCTCTTCTGTCATCAACATGGTGTATGCACTTAGTATGATCATGAAGAGACAGGTGACTAGTTGAAATCTTTCAACTACGTTTAAGAATTGAATCCAATAAGTTGTGCTTTTCAAATCACTTTCGGTAAATAACTTACATTCATCATAACTTCCTGCATATGGAAGCAAGTTATGCGAAGATTAAAGCTATCAAAGAATCGCAAGTCCACAAGTTGCCTAGTGACTTGTAACTTATTCGTCAAGAACGGTACATGAAAGGACCTTGTGTTCTTGAAGGCTCTTTGCGGTACCATTCGAATGGGCGACTGGTTATGAAAATATATACTAAATGCTGGGAGAGCATAGGAGCTAACTCTATATGCTCAGTGAGCCATCTCTAGTCGATAACCTATTCTTTACCACCATATCTTGGTTGAAGCAATGAGCTTTGTGTTTATCCAATAAGACGATGACAAACAATATTGGCCTATGTAGTAGTGCCTGAGGTATCATAACATTAAGACGTAGATACACGGACTAAAAGTAGGTTACCTAATTGCTACGCAGGAAAATGCAGTTCAAGGATAGCAAATGAGTTGTAAATGGGTCAGGTTTACGTCGATACCTTTTGAACCATTGAAATTCGACATGAAAAGCTGAAGCTTTAACGATTAGTGATCTTTGTAGATAAAATTATGCATGAGAGCTTGAGGGTTTTGTAATTGTGGGGACAACTTCTTTCTCCTTTGCCTCACTCAACCTTCGTTTTCTGATTTCACGTTGCTTTTGTGTATGTGCATTACCTCATCTCCTTTGTGTCTCATTGATTCACTTTTTGATCACTCTTCCCCCAAAAATAAAATTTAAAAAAATTGGCGTGAGCATGACGACCTTGACTGAGATCTGTAAGTGCATATTCACTAAATGGAGACAAACATAAATTCTTGATGTCCCTCATATGCAAAGTATTTGTCCAATTATCTTCATATCCTGCAGCCTTGTTTCCATTCCATTGAAAGCTCTTTAAGTTTTCTTTGGCCAATAATCGATTAAAGAGCATGAGGAGTAACATAGCAAAGGGGCATTGAAGCATTGAATGATCCATGATTCCATATCTTCTTTGAACATGAACAATATCTTCCCAATGTTTCCAGCTTTCTAAAACTATAATTAGACAAAATTTCACTCATACTTTCATGGGAGTTAGAGTCTTTCTAAATAAGTTCCTCGGGGGATCAACCATTTGAATTTGAGGTATTGAAGGGGGGCAAGGATTGGCTAAGTTTCAAGAGTCAGATATGACTGAACTTCCCACTGGAATTCATATTTCATGTAAGCCGTGAAGGTATTTACTGTATGATGAATATTTGGAAAACTGTCATGAGACTTTAATAGTGCTTATCTTCCTTCTTGGGCACTAGCTGATCAAAGATTGAAGCTGCATTCCAGCTTCTCATTCTGCCTGTACCATATTGGTGCTTACCTGTCTTGTAGACTATGGATCATAAAAGGGAGCCCAACAAGTTAATGAATTGATTCACAACTACTAGCTAATTGACAATATTTTCACTTCCATTCACTGGCTTGAAAGAAGTGCTTTTGGTGTGTTATTGGATTGTGAGAGTTATTCAATAATTATTTGTTTCAGGTGCTTTTGGTGTGTTAATTTTTGGCTTATGTATCTTATGTTCTTAATAAGATTTTCTTTCTTTTGCTCACTAGATTTCTTTAGTTGCTTACTAGTGGTAAGTTGTGTTGAATGTGTATACTTATCAACTAGGAAAATGGTGGTGGCATATCTCTTTCTTCTACTGAGCAAACAAGATTTATGAAAGGGCAAGATAAAGGTGATGTTGCTGGTGTCCAGGACAAGAACAGGTATACATTTTTGCAGATGGCTTGAGCTCCCAGAGGCAGTTTCTTGTTTTCTTGGGCTATGTCATTATCAATTAACTTTGCTGATTGTTAGTTTATTATAATGTTAACTAAGCCAGAAAACTTTTTTGGATCTTTCAGTTATCCCGGTGGTTTTTGGAACCTTCTGATCCGGCCTTCTGTGAAGAAGCTTGCCCGCAATTCTTCCAATTTAGAGGAAACTGTATGCATCCTGCTCTCATATGCTCTCGCTAGGATTTACTTTTTGGCTCAGTCTTTACTTTTCAGTGTATCTAGTTTTATTATCACCTTATGAAGGATTCAATGTGCTGGGAGCTGTGTAGTTTGTTGCCAGAACTACATGTTCGGCGAATTGTATATAAATCGACAAAAATTGGTGTTTGGCTGATGCATCAGATAGATGGCCTTGTGGGTTATAAGGTGCTAGGTTTTACATTCTCCTTGAGACTGCTAATTAAACTGATAGTTATAATTGGGCACCACAAACTCCAAGTTATTATGTGCTCAATGAATTATCCAACTGCTCTTCATGTTTTTGTCACCCGGGTGATTTCTTTAATGCAAATATGATTTGTGGGGCTTTTCCACCCCCTGTTTTCTATTGAATCGACAGCTTACCTATATTTGTACCACCACCTGATGTGACTGATTGACCGTTTGGTTGCATTGCATGGGATATTAGCTGCTTCCAAGTAAGAAGCATCTAGCTTTTTGCTGATCTAGCAATTTAGGTGCTTTATTTTTTATCTTTTTTTTGATTTTCTGTTAGTATCTAGTATTATAGTGCTGGAAAGAAGTTTGGTATAATGATGTTATTAATTCCAATATGATTTTCCTTGGCTTGAAGTGGTTGTGTAGAGTGCTGGCTGAGTTTTGATTCGTTTCTTTTGTGAAATAATAGAGGGATATGAACCCCAAATAAACACAAATTAACTTATTCCTCTGTTTGAAATTAGCATAGCTAGAAAGATAGCCTATAGAATAGTAATGAGATAAGGAAAATTACGTAATATGCTAATATGAACAAAATACTACTTAATGATGGCACAACTAATAGCCTAAGATGTAGTAATCCTAAAAAAGCACTCCTAAAAATCAATCTGAGCATACAAGGAGATGTCAAAATGTGATAATTCTAAAGAGCAAAGTAGTGTGGGACCTAATTATGGAAACGTACCCTTAGAAATTGGTAGACTGGAAATCGAGCTTTTGTTCAAAGGGAGTAGATTGACCTTATTGAAGAGCACTTTATGGGGTCTCCCTATTTGTTGATGTCCTTGTTCACTTTCCCAGCGAACGTCGCCAATTGTTTGGAGAGGATTATGAGGGACTTTCTCTGGCACATCAATGAAACTGGTAGTGGTTTCCATTGGGTTAATTGGAGAGAAGTGTGTTGCTCTAATCAAGAGGAAGGGCTAGTATAAGATCTCTTTGCTATATGAATGCATTTCTTAATGCCAAGTGGCTTTCGTATTTTGCTAAACAGAGGAATGGTCTTTGGAGGAATGTGTTCATCCCAAAATATAGGGTTGATATTCTGGTTTGTTAGACCAAAAAGAGCCCCTACGCTCTTGGGGTGGGCTGCTAGAAGTCTATTTTAGCACGTTTGGAACGTTCCTTGCTGCATTTTGAAGTAAAGAATGGGTTCAAGGTGTGTTTCTGGCGTTATGTTTGGTGTGGGGATCAATCTAGCTGGATTCAATTTCCTGATCTTTTCAAGATGACTTCATGATGTGGTCTCTTGGGATGGTGCGCATAGTCATTGGAAATTTGGAACGTAACATTTTAAAGAAGCCCTAATCTTTAGGAAAGAGGATAGCGTGTGCAATTTTCTGGCAACTCTTGCCTGGATGAATGTGTTACCTGGGGGCATTGATGAGATTGTTTGGCCCTATAACCCTAAAGGCTCTTTCACTATTAAATGTTTCTAGCAAAGGCTTTTTATGATGGTGGGAAACTGGCAATCATCCTAATTTTTCCTGTTTATGCCATTTGAAAGTCTAAAGTGCCTATGAAAGTGTGCTTCCTCACTTGGCGGCTACTAAAGGAAAGATCCCCATAGAGGATATGCTTCAAAGAAAAAACTTTAAGGGGCCTAGTAGGTGTTTTATGTGCCTGGAGGAGGACGAAATGGTGGACCATCTCCTTATCCATCATAGTTGGGCTTGATCTCTTTGCCATTTATCTCTTATCCTAATGGATGTTAGTTAGGTGCAACCATCTTTAGTCAAAGATGTGGTGGTGGCTTGGAGAAGAATGGAGAATAGTTAGGTTTTGTGTGTTTGGAGGATGATTCCTGTGGCCATTTTGTGGTGTACATGGAAGGAAAGGAATCATTGGATTTTTAGGATTAAGCCTTGTCCTACCAAAATTTCAAGCTCTACTTTTTTAAGACTCTTGTATAGTTGGAGTCTTGTGCTTATTGATGGGAGAACTTGAGTTTTTTGGATTTTGTAGTTAATATTACACATGAGAGCTTGAGGGCATAATAATTTTTTGTAATTCCCCCCTTTTGTACATGGGCAGCACCCCCTTGGTGTCTTTCTAATTCATTTTTTGATTACTCATCAAAAGAAAAAAAAAGTGATGATCCTAGAACTTACAGAAGTTGTATCATAAGGCATTATCTTCTTTTTTTCTTTTCTTTATCATCCCCAGCTATGATGATGATGCTTTTATAGGAAAAGGATCGATAGGCTCTTAGATAAAGTTGGATTCTGAACAGGCCTGTGTAACAACCACCCCCGCCGCCCCCCCCCCCCCAAAAAAATATGCACAATTTGTAGAGCTGAGAGAAAGAGTGGGAGTGCAGTAGTAATGGAACAGAAAATTGGAGAATTGGTGGAGAAGATTGTTGGATGTCTTTTCTTCCATCTGACTCCTGTCATAGTATGGGACATCCCAAGATCATGACACACAAATTGAGACTTTGAGAGGATGAGCTTTTTGTATGGCTTCAGGACAAATAAACTCGTGAATGTAGTTTCTTACTCTCCTCCCTCTGTTGTTATTTTTGGGGTATGAGATGAGGGAGAGGGAGTCCATCTTATCCTTTTATCTTGTTTCTATTATGGATGTTGTCTGGTTTTGTATCGTGTAATCTATTTTTTACTGGGACGTATTTTTGTTCCCTCCTTTCTGGAATGCAGACAGACGGGTCCCTGATTGCAAATACAGATGATAGAAAGTCCAGCTCCAGTGAAATCAACCGTTTTGAAACCTTGAGAATTGAGCTCACGGAACTTGAAAAGCGACTTCAGAGAAGTACTGCAAAATCTGAAAATCAAAAGGTGCAAACTGCAAAGCTGAATGTTTTCATTAGACTATTTTGATACTTCCTTTTGCGTAAAGTTAGTTGGTAATTGATGTATTCAAACTTAGGGTCCAGTGGAAACAACCTCTTTGCAATCATATTGTAGGGGTCACCATTAGGTACCTGTACTCCATTAGAAAAACAATAAAAATAATTGTTTAGCGAAATAATGCTCAGTAAGCAACATACGCTCCAAAATGTAGCCAACAAGTTTGGAGGAATGACTTGGAGTACATTGGATGGTCTTATGCTGTGTAAGGAACGTAGCCACAAACATATAAAAGTCGAATAATGGCCAAAGCATGGTAGACAGAGTAAAAATAATAGCCACACGGCCCACACCACATGTATCAATAGATGTAGCTCCCCCTTCCATTAAAGTGTTAATTAGAATTATTAGTGAATGAAGTAGAGAGTGTATAATGAAGTTGGGGAATAAAATTATAAAATAAGGTTGGGTAAAATTAAGAATATACAAACATTCTAGTGCTCTAGTCTTTGAAAATCCATTGTATTTTGTTTCAGCATCAAAAGAATCTGTTGTGTTTTGATTTTTTTAATTGTTGCCTATTTTATCAATGGTTACTAGGTTAGTCAAGATGAGCCTATTTGGAGTATTTTGGCAAGATTTTTTTTTTGGTAAGTAATCAAGAGGTATATTTAAAGGACACTAAGGGGATGTCACCCATTTACAAAAGGGCAAATACAAAAACATCATGCCCTTGAGCTCTCAACCATAATGCAATCGACAAAAGCCAAAAAATTTGAAGATTTGTTACCATAAAACCCTACACTCCAACTATACAACAACCTCAAAAAATAAAGCTTAAAATCTTGGAGCGGCAAGGCTTTATCGTCAAAGATACGACGATTTCTCTCCTTCCAGGTGGTCCACCAAATAGCCAAAGGCACCATATTCCAAACTCCGAGGATCCAACTCTTCTTCATCCTTCTCCTCCAAGCAACAACCACATCTCTCACATTAGAAGGTTGAACCCAACTAATCCTCATAAGAGAGAGGGCTAAATCCCAAAGTGCGGACACCCAACGGCAGTGAACAAGAAGATGATCTGCGGTTTCTTCCTCCTCCAAACACAGCGAGCATCTGCTTGGGCCTCTAAAATTTCTTCTTCTAAGCATATCATCCGTAGGGATCTTTCCTATAGAGGCTGCCCACACAAAGAAACACACTTTTGTGGGAGTTTTAGACTTCCAAATGGACATAGCCGCCAAATCATAACCATCCAAGGCATCAGAATGTGTGGAACAAAAACTCTTGATGCTAAAGGATCCCTTAGCGTTAAGAGGCCACACAATCTCATCCTTTTCTTGCGACAGAGCCTCTTTGCCAGCAATTACGGCTAACAAATCACAAAAACTATCCTATTCCCAATCATTAAGATTCCTCACAAAAGTCAAGTTCCAGTGGCTAATGTCCCCGTTCCAAGAGACTACTTCTTGGACCGTGGCGTCCTTCAAACGAGCCATCCTAAAAAGATCTGGAAAAAGAGTCTTTAAAGGCCGCTCCCCACACCACACATCATGCCAAAATAACACCCTTGAGCCATCCTTCACCTCAAAATGTACTAAAGATTTGAAACGCTGAAGACCTGATAGGATACCTTTCCAACAACCAACACCATGGGCATAAGGGCTCTTCTTGCTCCACCAACCCCTCTCATCAACCCCATACTTTCCTTTGATCACGTTTCTCCACATAGCACCATCCTCCTTTGCAAACCTCTACAACCATTTGGTCTTTAAAGTATCATTCATAACACGGAGAGGTCTTATGCCAAGTCCTCCCTGTTGCTTAGGACGACACACATCGTTCCAATTTACCCAATGGAGGCCATTACCATTATCAATGGAATTCCAAAGAAAATCTCTCATGATTTTCTCTAACCGATTCGTAATGCTAGAAGGGATAGTGAATAAAGACATGAAGTAGATAGGTAAGCTGCTCAAAGTGCTCTTCAAAAGAGTCAGTCTGCCCCCTCTGGACAGAAGCTTAGACTTCCAGCCTGCCAATTTTTTGTGAAACCTCTCTATAACTGGGTCCCAAACAGCTATGCTCTTAAAGGAAGCACCAAGAGGAAGACCAAGATAAGAAGAAGGCAAATACTGAACACCACACCCAAAGAACCGGGCCAAATCCTGAACATTAGGCACCTCACCAACAGGGATGAGTGCGCTTTTGGAAAGGTTAACCCTTAGCGCAGACATTGCTTCAAACAACAGAAGGATGCACCTTAAATACCCCAAATTATTCTCATCCGGCTTGCAAAAAACAAGGGTATCATCGGCAAAGAGCAAATGAGAAATCAACAAACCCTCGGACTGAGGGTTGCTAATCTGAAAACCATTCAAGAAACCCTCCTCGCCTGCTTTAATCACCAACTTACTAAGCGTCTCCATAACCAGAATGAACAATAAAGGAGACAAAGGGTCCCCTTGCCTTAGACCTCTTGAACTAGAGAAAAAACCTGATGCTTCACCATTAATCAAGACAGAGAAGCGCACTGTGGAAATACAAAAAGATATCCAATTCCTCCACTTGTTAGGGAAACCCATTTTCTCAAGGGTATCCAAGAGAAAACTCCAAGAGACATGATCATAAGCTTTATCAATGTCAAGCTTACACAGGATACCCGATATCCCAGATCTTAAATAAGAATCGATGCACTCATTGGCAACCAAGGCAGCATCCAAAATTTGACAACCAGGAACAAAAGCATGTTGCGAGGGACACACAAGTTTTCCAACAACTTTCCTCAATCTAGAAGTGAGGACTTTGGGAAGGATCTTATAAACACTCCCTACCAAACTGATGGGTCTAAAAAGCTTAATGTCATCAGCACCAGCCACTTTGGGAATCAAACTAATAAGCGTGGCATTTAAACTTTTCTCAAAGACACCCTTATTGTGGAAATCAGCAAAAAAACCCATAACTTCTTCCTTGACAGTAGACCAACAGTGCTGGAAAAAGGCCAAATTGAAACCATCTGGCCCTGGCGTTTTCTCATTCCCTAACTCAGAGATTGCGTTCCAAACTTCAGCTTCAGTAAACTCACTCTCAAGATCCCTAGCATCATCAAGACTAATAGAGGCAAAGCCAAACTGTCAAGCAGGAACCTTGATGGATGAACTTCATGATACAGATTTTCATAGAAGTGGACAATTGCATCCTTGGCCAAGGCAGCATCATCAAAGAGCTTGCCATCCACTTTAATTTTGTGAATGGCATTAAACGATCTTCTCCTATTTGCCACCTGATGGAAAATTTTGGTGTTGCGATCACCATCCACCATCCATTGCTGCTTTGCTCTTTGACGCCAGAAAATATCAATGGACCTTCGCACCAAAGAGAGCTCTTTTTTAACTTCGAGTCTTTCCACTCTATCTACCCATAAGAGAGACTGTTGTTGCTCCTTATCATCTAAGAGCTTCACTTTCTCCAGCAAACTAGCCATCTTTAACTCTAAATGGCTAAACACCTCCTTGTTCCACTGTTTGAGCTTGGACTTCAAAAAGTTCAGCTTCTTTGCCAAAACAAAACTGGAGGGGCCACTAACAACCAGCTCATCCCAAAAAGCTTTGACAAGGTCACTAAAGCCATCCACCTCAAGCCACATATTTTCAAATTTAAACGGACGTCTACCTTTAGAGACTTCCCCAACCCGAAGGAGAATGGGAAAATGGTTAGAGGTAATTTTCGGAAGGATAACTTGACGAACCCCCCGGTAGTAGTCTTCCCACTCAACTGAGAATAAAAATCGGTCAATGCGAGATAACACGAGAACCTCCTCATGGCTGGACCAAGTAAAGCGCGCACCTTCCAGTGGCGGATCGATAAGATTGCAATCATCAATAAACCTAGAGAACTTTGTCATAGCCCAAGACGACCGACCATCTGAGGATCTCTCTGAAGGAAACCTGATGACATTAAAGTCCCCACCCAAGCACCACGGTATGTCCCAAGAGGACATAAAGACCGACAACTCCTCAAATAAGGCCCGTCGCATATGGTCGTCATTAGGCCCATATACCCTAATCAAACCCCACTCAAAATTATCCTCCAGTGACTCAACTTGCAACAACCAGAGAACGACCCAATACGAGAGTCACCAAGCTCCAAGACTTCGGGATCCCAAATGACAATAATGCCTCCCGAACGACCCACTGAGGGTAAGTAACGCCACTCAATCGGATGGCGACCCCACAGACTAACCGCTATCGAACGACTTACAACTTCCAATTTGGATTCCTGGAGAATGGCAACATCGCACCCGAAAGTGCACAACACCCACTTAACATCCCCTCGCTTGTTTGGACAATTGAGCCCCCTGACATTCCAGGCAAGAACTTTAATGGCTGGCCCTATCCGAAGACAATCTTTTCCTTGCGACAGCCTCTCCCCTACCCTCTTCTACCACTTGATCACCTTTCAATCTCTTGGCTTCCAGTGAGGCAAGAAAAGAGAGCAGCTCCATCTCTCTACCTTCAATGGCCAAACCCATCTTCTTACAAAAGAAGATCATTCTTTCCAGGACCCACGCAGAGCCTTCACTGACATTGCCCCCATAAGCAGATCCAACTAAAGCATCCTCATCTGAACCTGAAGAATGGGCTTGATGGAGAGCTTCCTCAGACAAAGAGAGTCGTCCCACCCCCTGCCCGAAAGAAGCACCCGCACCATCATCAACAGCAAACTTAGTCTTTCCAACCTTCTTCCTACGAGAGTAAACTACCACACTCGTGGCTGGTGAGCGGGTTGCTGGACACAACTCCTCCGCCACATTAAGAGGTGATTCTGGAACCCTTGAGGCACACGGGGAGCTGCACTCACAGTCAGAGGAGGGATAGTTCTCCAAAAGATCTCTCAACACCTAAAATTGATTAATGCAAGGAGGAGAGACCTCCACACACTCCTTAGGACTACCCAACATGCCAGTGTCGTGCAGGAGACACGAACACATCCCTAACATTGTCCTTAAAGGAGACCTTCTGCTTCAACAAGTCAGCACTACCATTGTGAGCTTCACCTATCACCGCTGCACAAACATCCCAAGATCCACAATCCCTACACTTCCACCCCATCAATGACGAATCAGGGGGCCACCTAGATGACCTCGAACGACGCTGGTCATGTCCCTGCTCACACGAAGCTGAGAGGGGATAGGAGCATTCCTTAATGAATGGGATCGCTTCTTGTGGCCTTCAATCAGAGTTTCCTTGAAAATCTTGGTCACCCCAAACTCAGCCTTCGCACCCTCAGGGAAGATCACAGTCCTAACCTTCCCACCATTGCCCAATAGAGAGAGAACAATAAATCTACCTTTATTATTCTTCCTCATTTGAAGCAATAGACACCTCTGACCCCACCTAAAAGATTTCAACCACAAAGGTTCTCCCTTTGAGAAGCAGAAGCGAACCATTTGAACTGTCACCCAACGGAACTCCTGGAGGCTCAACTGAATAAAAGACCTTTTCCTTTTCCTGAATTCAGAGATTCTAAACGGAAAAAGACCTCCCATACCCCTAGTCACTTCCAGGAGCTTCCCCTCCACCCGCACAGCAGCAACCATAACAGAAGCAGTAGGCCAAAACAAGGAAGGGGAGGAAGAAGACCCACAGAACGAAACAAAACAAGCCAGGAAACCAAAAACTGACCACTGAAGCCGCAAACACCAGACTGTGGCCGGAGAAGAGGGAGAAACGCTGAGAAAACCAGAAAAACCACTCACCGGCGACCGGACGGCGAGACCAACAGCTCCAGGCGTCTAGACGGCAGAATCTGGCCTGGAAAAAGAGGGCTGAGTGATTTCCGGCGAGGTTCCGGTGACCGGAAAACCGCCACCGAACTCGCCGGAGCTGACAGAACTGACCGGCCAACCTGAAGCTGAGACTCGACCTCACCCATAGCCTCCACCGGCGCAGAAATCTGAAGAAAACACAAGGAAAACCGAAAAACACTCAAAAACGACCGGCAAAGTGGACGACCGGCGGCTCCCGGAGACCCAAAGTCCAGCAGACCTCAGGTGGACCTCCGATGACCACTCCGGGCACCCTGAGCTTCACCGGCGACGAGGACCAGCACCTGGGGAGAGAGGGGAAGGAATCGTGCTAGTCGCCAGAGAGGGGAGATGCGTTTGGACTGAGTTCTAGGAAGAAAATATTTTGGCAAGATTTAATGTCCTATTCTATTTGGGATGGTTAATGGTGTTAGTAATTTGACTTGCTTTCTAAGTCTTTATAGCACTATAAATAAACGTATGTTTTTGGTTATCATTATGCTATTGATGCATGAATGTTGAGAATTTACCGGCTATGTCCTAGCCCTCAAAATTAGCTCTCTTGATCATCTTTTCCTTTCCCCTTTCTGACCTTCTCCTATCCTTTATTTTATTTTTCCCCAATATTTACTCTCTCTCTTGGGGCCCCTTCTCCTCTCCGAACTTCCAATCTCCTGATCTACATGAGTTTAGTGTTGGAGCATGGCAATTGCGATCAATATGTTAATTTCATAGAATAAACATGATCAAGCTGCAAATTTTTTATACGGTCATATATATATATATATATATATATATATATATATATATATATATATATTTGGATAGGAAAAGGTAATATATTAATATAGAAATAAGAAGCTCAGTTGCACATAGAGCAATGTGAGCATTGTACAAAAGGCTACTTACAACCTAAATATAAACTATCCACACAGTCTGCCAAATCAATAAAGGAAGAGTTAAACTTTCCATTCTTCCAAAAGTAGAGAATTTTGATGAAATTCTCTTTCAACCGCTGAAGAGGAGTTTCTACGTCATCAAAAACTCTTCTATTTCTCTCTCTCCAAATATTCTAAAAGATGACTAGAGGTAGGACCATGATATCCTCCTTCTTCTTCTTCTTCTTCTTAACTTTCCTACCAAATGAGCCTTCCCAAGCCAAAAGATGGTTCCTAATAGAATTAGGAGCAACCCAGGACATTCCCAAGCAACTGAAAGCTAGACCCCAAAGAATGCTTGCAACCTGACAGTGGAGCAATAAATGATCCGTAGATTCTCAGGCCCTTTTACACATGGAGCATCTATTCGCCAAAACTTTCCCCCTTTTTTGTAAGTTGTCACACGTTAGAATGTTCTCATGTGTAGCTTCCCATACGAAGAACGAAACCTTCAAGGGGGTTAAGGACTTCCAAATGAGATTGCAAGGAAAGCCTTTCTCAGAATGAATCTCCTGTGGTGGATACTTCCCATCAAGAAGTTTCAAATAAAAAGATCTAACAGTGAAGCACCCCTGAGTGGTTAGATCTCACCGCACCCTATCAATTGAAGATTCTCCTACTTTGGCCTCATTAAGCTTATTGAAAAAGCTAACCAAGGAATCATCAACGAAACCATCTCTAACAAAAACAGGTGCCCACACACTGTTACCATGAACCTGCTCCCAATACTCAGCGACAGAGACATTTTTGTCCATTGCCAAAACATAAAACCTAGAGAACAAGTCTTTCAAAGGAAGGTCGCCGCACCAGCGATCATGCCAAAAAAAGATTGAAGAGCCATCTTCCACCTCAAAGGAACAGTGTGGGAAGAATCTCCTCCAACCTCTGGATATATATCTCCAAAGACTATACCCGTAAGAGCCTCTCGCAATATAGGGAGACCAACCAAATTTATCGTCTTGATATTTGATGGTAACTACCTTCCTCCACAAATTGCCATTTTCATTCATAAATCTTCATAGCCACTTACCAAGAAGGGCCTCATTAAAGAGACGTAAGTCCCTTATACTTAACACTCCTAAAAGTATTGGTTGCTTCACAATGTTCCATCTTACAAGATGAAACTTGAAGTCACTCCCAAAAGAACCCCAAAGGAAATTCCTGTGGATTGCTTCTAATTTATTGGCCACTGTAGAAGGTAAGGGATAAAGAGAGAGGAAGTAAGTGGGGATGCTTGAGAGGACACACTTGATGAGAGTTAGTCTCCCCACTTTTGAAAGGTACATAGCCTTCCAGCCAGAGAGTCTTTTCTCAAACTTCTCCATAATTGGGTCCCAAATGGCTTTCTCCTTAAACTTAGCACCGAGAGGGAGAACAAGGTAGGTAGTCGGAAAGGCATCAACTTTGCAACCTAAAACACCTTCAAGCAATTGAATATTGCCCATATACCCAATAGGCAGGATAAAGCTCTTTGCCAAGTTTACCTTAAGACCCGAAACCGCCTGAAATCAAGTGAGCACACACCGAAGATTCACCATCTGCTCACAATCATTTTCACAAAAAACAATAGTGTCGTCCGCAAAAAGCAAATGAGAGACACTCAAAGTTGACGTACTCGAGCAGCCCACTTTAAACCCAGAAAAAAGCCCTACACTAGATGCCGCATCAAGCATCCTAGTAAAAACTTCCATGACCAGCAGAAACAAAAGGGGGGATAAAGGGTCTCCCTAATGAAGACCTCTAGAAGCCGAAAAGAACTCTGTAGGAGAACCGTTGACAAGAGCATGGATTCAAAATGTGGTCGAACCGCGACGAAACGGCCTCATTGGAAAGGTTTTGGAGTTGGGCGAACTGCGTTCTCAAGCCGCGATCGCCGCAATATGGAACGCGATTGCCGTATTAGAGCGATTTTGCCGTACCGTGACCGAAACCGAAATCGCGACCGAAACAGCATTTTGAATCCTTGACAAGAACTGCAAAGGAAGTAGAGGATATGCACATGTCGGATCCATCCAATCCACTTTTCCCCAAAGCCCATTCTCGTCATGACTTACAACAAAAAATGCCAATTCACATGATCATATGCTTTCTCAATGTCCAACTTACATACCACACCCGGCTTTCCCGACTTAACCCTAGAATCAATGAGCTCATTTGCTATAAGTACCGCATCCATGATTTGACGACCTCCAACAAAGGCATTTTGGTTCTCTGAAATGAGAATCCCAATGATGCTTCTTAACCTTCGGGCCAAAACTTTCGAAAGCAATTTATAAACGCAACCAACCAGGCTGATTGGTCGGAAGTCTCTAATATTCTCAGCATTTGCTTTCTTAGGAAGAAGGCCAATAAAACTGGCATTAAGGCTGGCCACAAATCTTCCTGAGTAGAAGAACTCGATAAACATTCTCATCACATCTCCACTAACAGTGTCCCAATTGCCTTGAAGGAATGCCATCGTCATACCGTCCAGTCCGGGGGCCTTATCCCCACAGCACTGTAGAAGAGCTTTAGTGATTTCTTCTTCGCTGAAAGGCATCTCAATAAACTCGTTCTCCAGGTCTCATAACAAGGGCAAAGGCAACGTATCAACTCTAGGTCTCCACGGTTCTGACTCAGAGAAAAGAGATTTGTGGAAGTTGAAGATTGCGGACTTCATATTTGGGAGAGCATCATATTGAACCCCATCCACCGCCACAAAAGACAGAGAGTTAACCTCCCTGCGCATTAGCAACCCTATGGAAAAATTTGGTATTACGATCGCCAGCCTTAAGCCATAAGGCCCTCGACTTTTGCCTCCAAGAGATTTCCTCCATCAAAATAATTTTAGCCCAATCCTCTTTTGCATCTCTTCTTTGCTGAATTTCAACACTAGTAAGGCCAGAAGTCTCTTCTTTTACATCGAGGGAATTTATAATTTCCAAAAGATTATACTTTTGAGTCTTAATGTCTCCGAATACATCCCTGTTCCACTTCTTAAGTTTCTCTATGACAAACTTAAGCTTGGTTGCACAATATAACCAGCAAACCCGTCAACTTGAAGCCCCCCCACCATTCTTTGATAAGATCCGAGAATCCCTCAACTTCCAACCACATATTCTCAAACTTGAAGGGGGTCCTACCTCTTTCTAGCCTTGTCGTCTCAAGAGAAATAGGGAAGTGATCCAAAATTGGCCTTGGCAACCTCTTTTCAAACATGTCTGGAAAGAGCTCCTCCCAATCTGCCGACACTAGGAAACGGTCTAACCTTGAACATACCGATTCATCTCCACTCCTAGACCAAGTGAAATCTCCTCCCTTCATGGGTAGGTCCAACAAGGCTAAGTAATTGATGAAATCCTGAAACTCCGCCATTGCATTCGAGGGACAAACACCTGTACTCCTTTCTTGAGAATGCAAAATTTCATTAAAATCCCCCCCTATGCACCGCGAGCTGGACTAACCATCCCGAATCCGTCGCAGTTCGTCCCACATTTTGAGTTTGTCAACTCTAACCGACGGACCATAAACACCAGTAAATGCCCAAGTGGTGCTGCCATCCCCCATTCACAAGAAGCAAGTGATCGAAAATTCACCACAAAAAGAGGAAATCAATTGGAAAGAATTTTTATTCCACAAAACTAAAATTCCTCCAGCTGCCCCTATTGCCTTGAGTACCGCAAAACCAACGGCTTGGTTTCCCCAAATGCTACGAATATCCGCAAGCTCCACTTCCTCAAGGTTTGTCTCTTGGATTCAAATGAGATCACAATTCCAGTCCCTCAAAAAATTTTTAAGCAAAGCTCTTTTGTCCCGATCATTAATACCCCTCACATTCCAAGAGATAAACCTAAACATAAGGCACTATCAACCCACTAGTACAAGTGCACGACCTATCATAGTTAACTCCAAACTCTAGTCTCCTTAGTTCCTTCTGCCTCCTGAAGATGGTGGTGTTCTCTACACAGCTGGCTTGGGCTTAACGTTGCTACTCTCGATTCTAGAAAGAAGATGAATCACCTCATGCTCATAACCCGAGAAAGCCATCTCAATATAGGCGGCAATGCTTTTGAGTTTGAAGGCCACCCACTTGGAAACCTGGTCAGAATTAACATTCATGCCATCCCAAACATCTTCCACCGAATAGGAATTGCTAGGACCTTGAAAACAGGAGTAATCAATGGCCAGCGGGTCAACCGAATAAGCAACTCTTGAGCAGCTACCCATTGGCACCAACGGCCACTCATGCCTAGCATGCTCTTGGGTTGTGTCTCGGACCCTGGAAGTAGGAGCATTATTACCAGAGCTCACACTCATTGCAATTGCGTCACGAACCACTTCCCGAGGCAAATCACAAGGAACAACACCACATACATCCAACCCCCAATTATGCGGTGAAAGTGATGTGTGATTACCCATAGAGAACGAAGAAGATGGGGCATTAACCACTAAGGAAGGGGCCTGGTCCTTCTCCTCACATAACCACGACAAGCTCCTAGAAGATGATGGAGCCAGCTTGTTAGTAAGGTTTTAGGAATCTGGTAAAGGATGAAAGTCCAAAAGGAGAGAACCCCTGTGGACTTGGTGAGAGACTACACCATCCCTTGCCAAAGGAACAAAAGAGTTGCTAGTCGCCTGTCCACAAATTTTAGCTTCATACAATGCAGGATCAACACCTTTAGCCTCATCTGTGGAAGAAGAGCCTGTATCACACACAAGCACAGCGTCTGGTGGCCAAATTTTCCAGACGCTGTCCTACACCCATTACTCTCATGCACCCTATTTCTTCTATTCCCGAAGCTGTTGCTTCGAGAGTAAACTTGAGTGCTGACCGATCTAGATGCCCTCATACGAAGCTCTGTAATAACTCTTTGCTTTCCTCTGTCCACTTGCATATGCCTGGATAACGCAAGCTCTTCAGCGGCTTCCTTGGCATTCCTCACATGCGTAGAGACAGCAACATGTGGGACCGAACTCAGGAAGCATTTTGGTTCACCAATAAAACCACGCTTTAGGCAACAACCTAGAGGTGGCGGAGGAGGTTGAGGTGGACTTGGAAGTGCATCTCCATGTGCCATTGTCACTTGGTTTGGAGGCCTCCTCAGTGCTCCTGATGCGGCCGAGAAAGCTAGATTAACAATCTCAGTAAGAGCATCAAAGATCGTTGCCCAACCTCTCTCATTCCATCCTGCTCGGAAAATAACAAAAGTTCTCTTGCCCTTGTTCATAATAGATAACTGCAGAAATTTTTCTGCCCTATTTCTCTTAGATTCTAAAAGAAAAATACTAGAGCCTTGGCGCACTTGATTACACACCAATTGGAGGATTTGGACTTGTAAAATCTGCCCCAAGCCCTCAGCAACCATAAAGCAACATGCTCTGGCAAGAAAACTGAAGTTCTCCTCCCCCTTCCATTTTCAGAAATTTTCAATACATCCTCTGCAGTCCCAACAATAGAAAAATCAAAGGATTTGCTTGCAACTGCCACAAACCTCTTGCAGCCTCCTCTCATACTAATAGTCACAGCAAGCTAACTAAAAAGCAAAGACCATTAACCAGGTAGAGTCTACCTAGCCAGCAACTCCAGAAAATGAGAAAAGAACAGACCTGGCCCAAGATCACTTTAGGCGTCCATTTCTAAGAAGAAAACCACAGAAAGTGAAATTCCGGCGACCTTCCGGTGACTGGAAAAGTCGCCGGCGACCGGTCTCCGGTAATAAACTTCACCGGCTACGGCAAAAACTTCCGGCCGGTGCAATGGATGCCTCAAGAAAGAGGGATACCAGAGGGAGCTAGCCAAACTTGAAAAACACACTCCACTGCCTGGGAAGGTCGCCGGTGACAAGACTGCCGATGGAAGCCTCGCCATCGGCAACAGGGTAAGCCGGCGTCCACCGCAAAGGCCACACCCAAGTAAGAACACCGAAGAATTGAGAAGATCTGAAGAAAAAAGAGGAAGAAGGCCGATGAAGTAGCCCGGCCGCCGGTGAGCAGAGACGTCAGCCCCTGAGACACCACGAACCAGCCTGCCCGCTCTCTCTCTCTCTCTCTCTCTCTCTCTCAGGCAGAAGATCTAGAAAAACACATACAAAAACTACCAAATTGTAAGAGAGCAAGGGATATATATATATATGTGTGTGTGTGTGTGTG
>JACYFF010031952.1:22395817-22406005 GCA_017589665.1 Selenicereus undatus | reverse complement strand
CACACACACACACACACACACACACACACACACACACATATCATATGTATATTCATATAGATATACATCTACAAATGTATATACATATAGATATACATATACATATCGATATACATGTACATATACATATACATATCGATACACACACACACACACACACGCACACATATACACACACACACACACACATATACACAGATATGTGGGTGCGTGTGTGTGTGTGCACGGACAGATATGTGTGTGCGTGTGTGTGTGCATGTGCATGCATGCGTGCGCGTGTGTGTATTATATATATATAACTTAAATTTAAAGTTCCCCCAAAAATCCCCAAAAAATTGTTGGTCAAGTTGGGTAGCTTCGAGAATCTTACCTTTCTGTATGGGAATGCTTTGGCAGAGAACTTTATGAAGCTATGAAAATAGGTGCTCTCTAATTACTACATTAGATTGGCCCACCTGTCCTGTACATTTAAAAAAAGTGGTTGAAAAGTATAACGAGGTTAAAATAAACAGGCAGTTTCTTAGTTGAAACACCTGTGTCAGTTTACTCATGTCACGGCCCCCTATTTACGTAAGTGAGAACTAAGAAGCGTAAGGTGTGTATCTTAATAATAGTAACATTGGTACTTCGGTGACACTTGACCCATTTTTCTATTCGTGGACTTAGTGATCACCTAGTCCGCAAAGAAAGGCTAGATGGCATACCATTGATGTGCAGTTAATGAACTTCAGATTTATCATAACATGACCTCCACAGAAATAATTTATTAATGGGCACTTTGTTGAAAATTTATTGCCAGATTTATGGTAGTAATGGCAAGTTAATGTTATTAGAGAGGTACAATAAAATAAGTATGTTGGTGATTGCTTTGTGAATGTTACAAGAGGGATCTGGGAAGTGCGGATTATGTTCATATCAATAAAGTGAGCACTGTGGAGTGGTCCTGGCAAAGTAATGCATGCGGATACACATGCGTGCAAGTTATTTCATGATCTAAATTCTTTATCTGTTCTTATTTTCTATTTTGAGGACCAGAGTTCAATGCTATTTTGTATTCCATTTTTCAATGGATTATCTAATTTCCTGATGTTCATCAATTGGGGAGATCATGTTCAGTATAACTGCTTTGGTGGATGAAGATTATCTTAGTAAAAACAATTTATTTTGGTGGAATTTTTAAAAATTTTTTGTGTGTCGACAGGCATTATCACGTCGTAAATACTGATTTCAGTTGTGTTTCAATTGTTTTTATTCAGGATATTCGGCGTGCTAGCACAACTAGTTTCACCGAATTAATTCCAGTGCAAAAGAATGGTAATCTGATTGGAAAATCACTTGAAAAGATCAAAGAGACGAGCACGGTATGGACAACTTCTGTAGCAACTAAAGTTAAACACTTCTTGCTTGTGGTGATCTTGTTAGGGAATCAATAGCCTCCAGTTCTAAAGATGGGATTGAATAAAGAGATTGGTTCTCCAAAGAATCTAGGGGTCTAGAAAGTATATTAGGTGGTTGGATGTACCTGAGTGAGACGACTTATTGTTATACATCCCTGGATTATCCGCTTCTGAGGACAAAATTTACACCGCTGAGTATTACATTTCAGTGAGTTCAACCTTTGATACAAGTCAGTCTACAATGAGAAAAAAAGAATTCATTGTTTCTGGTGCTAGTGTTGAGTCATTCATGTGGGATGGCTCTACTATCTCGGCATGGTTTTACTAATGCATGGCACTTTTGGATGCTCTGAACTCTGAATTTAGGGTGGTGACTGTTCTAACGAATTCTTTGGTCAGGATCTGAATTGGACAAGAGATGATGTACTGCAGGTTGCTTTTTGCTTGCTTGACAGTAATTAACAAATAATTGTCTCCAAGCCATGGTGGTATAATGAAACTCACGAGCCCCTTTGGTCCTTTCTGCTCTTTTGATCCCTGGAAACTTCCATTCTTGATTGTGGGCCATCAAATTCAAATGAGACTTTTTTTCATGACATTCATCCTTACATTGACATTCATCCTTACATTCCTCATTTTGCCCCAGCTTCATTTAAGCAAGTTTTTCTTCCTTGAGACAACAAATAAAAGTGAGCTAATTGCAAAAAATTGGAGTTCCACAACCATGGGTACCTTCATGTCCATTTGTGGGCCATGTCATTCATCTACTTCATATTCCTACCTGTATTAGTGCTTTGTGCCTCTTTGCTCCTTGGTTATGGAACACTAAGTTTATCTATCTAATTTTAGTTTGCACAGCAGTCCCCTTCAAACTTCTTTGCATACAGTAATACAAGCATTCACGCATGAGGATGCTCTATCTAACTTTATATGTAACAGTTTAGACAGTTGCACCAGGCTGGCTTTATCTGATGTCACCTGGAAGGCTTTAGGATCATGAAAATCTAGGTTCAGGTTTAGCTAAAGGTTGTGACCAGTTGATAACCAATTGTACTCAAAACTTGATATGACTCATTGTTTGAGTACCATGGGGCCCCACGGCCTCACCCCCCCCTCTTTTTTCCGGGGGGGGGGGGGTTGATAGGTAGTTGAGGGGGTCAAAGTATAGTTGGAAGTTTATAAGTACATGAATTGTATGTAGTTAAGCAAGAGCTATGATATTGGAAAAGCTCATCCATAATTTTTTAAAAAAATTTTACCATAAACCTAAAAAATGAATTTCCTGTTAAGTGAGTCACTTTATCATAGATCATAACCTATCTGTATTTCCTATATCCCTCTGATCTCCTCCAGTATCTTCGTCCTATGATACAATGAGGAAGACTTCCCTGAGAATATTTCCTCTCTTAATTGGATAACTTCCACGATCATTCCTTCTCAACATGGTAGCATTAAGAAACAACCCAGGGTATTGCACAAGTGCTGGAAACCCATTTGGAAAAAACAGGGGGGGGGGGGGTGTTAGCGGTGCGGTTGAGTGACCAGATGAATGCTTTTGGAACTTGTGCACAATACTAGTGCAGCTTCTTGGTGTGCAATGCAGAACTAGGTTACAACAAGATGCGCGATATTAGGACTGCCCCTAATAGTATTGGTGACTCATGCAAAAAATACTCCTGTACGTGACAAATTATGACTAGTGCTTCTGGTACTGTACAACCGGTACAACTGATCACAAGAAAACACAATATGTAGTGTCATGTCTTGTTGTATGGTGGAAGCCTGTCAAACCCACATCGTAGACTTGGAGTGTCCAGATTCATGTCTTAGAATCCTTGGGTTATCTTATTAAAACAGTTTTTTTTACCAGTTGCATGTAGTCTTCAACTCCTTAGTGGGTATTTGGTTAAATTCGCTCATTAAGTTGACCGCATAGCCGGGCATCTGTTTGAGTGACTGAGATGATACTGAAGAGTACATATTATACCGTGGTACTGCTGTACAGGTCCTTATCAACAAATTATACTGCTCTACGGATGGAGGATCTTGCAGCTCTGATGTGGCTGGAATTAGTTTCTTTTGCATAAGAGGTGTCACTGCTTGATTGAGAAAAGAATAATTGCGGCAGCTGTCAGCGCTTTCATTCCATTTACAGATTCACTGCATTGGATGAAATCAACTTTGCTTTCAATCAGGTTCAATTCCAAAGAAGGAGCATAAGTTGCTCAGTCCGTTTTCTAAGGGATCATACAAAATCATATGCAATTTGATCAAATCAACACAGACACTAGTCTTGTTACTAAACCTGGCACATGGGTCATTTGAGTTCAGGTTTAGATTGTTCAGTTCACTTCATGTTTGGGTCAATGAGATTTTTGTTTGTTTCTGGTTTGGGTTGGGTCATTATTGCTTCATGATGACTTAAAGTTGGTTGATGCTTGGTCCAACAAGCTCATCTTGCAAAAAAAAAAAGCAACTTTGGAGGAAAATTCAGGGATGGATTCAGTTGGATACTTGGATCCGATCCGTGTCATTCAGGTTTCTAGGTCCAAATTGGGTTAGTCTATTTCGGGTGTCAAGTCCAGTATGGATGTGGTTTGGTCAGTTCAGAGTTTGGTCTTGAGTCAACTTTGCTTAGTTTTCCTTGGTCTTTTCAATGCAGAGAAGTATGACCACCCCTTCACTATGATGGTGCACACTGCACAAACAATGAATGAATGGGGTTGGTATTAATCCTATAGTACTAGCCAGAATGGAAAAGGAATAAACTAAATTTGATAAACCATCCTCCGTGGGCTTTTTTTCAAGGCTTATATGTATGTCCACACGGCAAAATTTATCGAGAAGCCTTCAGAGCCTGAAGGTTATACCATGTGTACGGTTTCTTCTCTACTTTCATGGAGGCAGGCATTTTTCACCTTTAATGACTTAGTTACCCTGCCAAAAACACTGGAATTAGATACAGAGATGGTGTTGGTTGGCTTAACCACTAGACTTTGGAAATAACGAAAGCCTTGAATCTCTGCACCAAGCCCTTAGCTTGGGATTTGCTATAAGCTCTTAAGTTCAATCTTTGCTCGTGCGCTCATTCTGCTCTTAGTGAGGGCTTTAAGCAAACCCGTGCATTTTGCTAGATGTTTGACCATAAAGAATTTGACTGATGTTTTCAGGCTTGACCTTTTGCATCCTGGGTTCAACTTTTTTTTCTGGACTGACCACAGGGTAGTTTCCAGTCAGATAACCTTGTTGAGTTGTAGGCACTTCGGTGATGGGAAGTAACTGAACGAAGATTAACAAATAAGATGGTAACTTAGTGCTGTATCCTGCAGTGTTGTTTAAATTTTTTCTGGCCTTGCCTTGAACAGTGAGAGATACCTCTCCCCCCCCCCCCCCAACCAAAAAAAGGAAAAAATCCTATATTCGTGTTTACGACAACTGTATTTTTTTCTGCTCAAAATTGAAACTTGATTCTTGAGTTGCACAATGTTTCAAGTTGTGTTACCATCCCAAGAATTTCAGGCACTGAAATCTGAGGTGGCTTTGTTTGATAGATAGTAGTTTTGAGGGATGCTTGTGGGAAGTTAGATTTTTTCTGGCACCATATGGTTGCAGATGATAATGAATGCCATTTGTGATGTTTTTTGTGCCTATGATATCAATGCTATCTTTCTGTCAGTCTTAGATTGATCTGTGTGGGAAGCGATGACTTAGTTCAAACTGCAAATTTTTACTTCCTTTGTATTCCATATTATCTTTATTGTGTCCATTCTGCATGAACATCAACAAGACGGTGAGCATAATTCCTTGTGCTACGATGAGGATGCTCCATTACGACCAGGATGTCTTCCAGGATGCAGAAATGGCATTTGTACTTTACATGACTCCTTAGTCTACTGCTGCTTTCAGCTTTCTGAAGTGGTGAAGTTTGCCTCGGGAAATGAGGAGTTGAATTCTTGTGATGTTTGTGCTGCAGCTGCCCATTGTTTATATTCATTTTTCCCTTTGGTTTCCCATCTCCCGCTCTCCCCCCCCCCCCCCCGGCCCCTGCGTGGGGGTGATGATGAGTTTATTATTGAGTCCTGATTACCTTCTTGTTGGCATATTGATTCCTGCCTGCAGTTGATCAATACACGTATAATATGTATCAACAAATACTGATTTGCAGGATGTTTTGCAAGGCACTCAACTTCTTGCTATTGATGTTGCTGCTGCTATGGGGCTCCTTAGAAGAGCAATAATAGGAGACGAGTTGACCGAAAAGGAAAGGAAATTTCTTCGAAGGACGCTGACAGACCTGGCATCTGTGGTTCCCATTGGAGTTCTTATGCTACTTCCTGTAAGTAATTTTTCCCTAAGCCGGCAAGAATAAAAAAAAATTGCAAATTCGCAGGAATCAAAGTATTTATTGTCGCTTTTTCTTGGGGTTTTTTTTTTTAAATTTGTTAAGTACCTTTTGTAAAATTACCCCTCCTCTAGTTTTAGCATTAGTGTTTCTGGTGGTAGGGCTACCAAAATCCTTTGTATGGAACACCACCGGCCAATGTGGATCTGCCTAAGGTGTGAAAAGATCTGCATACAGGCAAACTTACCGATGCAAGTAGAGAAAATGATTCCAAGAGTTTGACAATTTTTCCGCCTTTTAAACAAAAGGTCAATGGCAGGACGATTCTGGGTTGTGTTGATGTTGCAGGGTATGAGTGTATGATTGATTTTTTGGACTCCGTGAATAAAGTTGCAATTTCTTGGTAAAATTATGAGTGTTTCTTGTTCACTTCTTATAAACACAAATGATGCTTATCACTGAAGAAAAATTTGCAATTTAGTACTCCTAAGGATAAGGTTCCAGTTGCAATAACTACAACTTGCTCTGAAGTATTACCGCAATGGATGCATACAATTAGTTTTTTGGGCCTCTGTAAAAACCCTATTGAGCTATCTTTACTTCAACCTTCTAAACTGTGTCAGGTCACTGCTGTTGGGCATGCAGCAATGTTGGCTGCCATCCAAAGATATTTTCCCGCTTTGGTAAGTATTTTAAGATCCTCTCATTCTACTTACTATTGGCCGTGTAAAGCTTTCTTTTGTTATCCACTAGAGCACATCATTGCAGATACCGTCAACATATGGGTCGGATAGGCTGGATTTGCTAAGGCAGCTTGAGAAAATGAAGCAAACGACCAGTGATGCAAAGCTTGACTAGAATGTGGATAAAGTGGCCTGATGCAAAACCTGTTCAAGGCCCCTTTTTCTGAACGTAAACTGTGTTGTATTTCCACTCAGTGAGACTTGGGAGTGAAGAAGTTTGTTTGGTTCCATTTAAGACTCCCAGAAGATACCAGTGGCTGCATTATTCTCTAGTCATGATGCAACTGGCTTAATGTAATTGGTGTCCACGCAATGGATGCTCTTGGTGGATATATTTGTTCGAAAAACGTGGGACTTCTTTTTTGCAACTTCCATTTCTTTGTCAGTATCTTCCAGCTTTGGTTTCTTCGTGTCAGGCTTTCCTGGTATCTCTACAAGTACATCCTGTATATCATATGCTGCTCTTGTATATTCTGAGTCCTGTAAAATATATGTATACATGCACATATCCTTTCCCGAATGCCGGTATAATTCACAAATTTGATAACAGAACTTAGTACTGATGGCAAGTGCTTGTAATTTCTGTTACCTAGGACTTCATGTCTTCTGTGAACTCTGAAAGACGAAGATAAGTTGGATGGTTGCGTGTGCACTTCACAGTTGCTCCTGTCTGGAAGCATGATTATGAAAACCGGCCCGGACCAGCCGGTCGAACCGGTTGGACCAGGAACCAGTCATAGCTGCGGTCCGGAAAAACAAAGAAACCGTTCTGGCAATTAAACCGGTCAAACCTGGTCAAAGAGGGAAACTTGTTCAAACCTACTGACTCACGGTTTGACCGGGTTTTCCTAGCTCATATAAAAATGCTTTTTTTTTTAGTTGTTACATTTCGCGATATTCACCTCGTCCCTCTCGGCTCTCTTTCGACTATCGGCTCTCAGTCTCAAGCGCTCCCCTTTGGCAAACCCTAGCTCCTATCCACGCTCCCATAGAATGCGGCTACCTCCATTACCTCCCTCCTCACGTTTTGTTCAAGAATTAACTCAACTAACAGCTTAAACTGATGGTTGAAGGTCTAGGAATAGGTTTATCCTCTAACAAGCCCCCTAACGCGAATGCCCTTTAGGCTAGAAGCGTGGATGTTGCAAAGGCTTTCCCTATCTTGCGCAATAAATCAATATGGGGCCTAATGAGATTCGAACTTGAAGCCTTTTGCTTAGAAAGGCTCTGATATCATGTTCAAGAACCAACTCAATTAAAAGGTTAAACTGATGGTTGAAGACTCAGGAATAAGTTTATCATTTAACATATTTGCCGCCGATAGCCGGCTATTGACTAAAACGAACAAATAAGGTTTGATTTTCTTATATCTATCTCTATGCCTCTCTAACTCTCTTTCTCACGCGATCTTATTGCTTTTCGAGGATTTGGAGCTTCCATTCTCACTATCTATCGCTGTTTGGACCTGTAAGCCAACCATCTCCTCTCTCTCTCTCTCTCTCTCTCTCTGTGCTGCAATTGTTGCCGCCAGTGGAAGTCCATTGAAGTAGCTCTTCTTTCTCTTCAGTTGCAACAAGGTTTGAATTCATATAAATTGAGATTGTTTGATTGGTGAGTATCAATTAGCTTTGATGAGATTGTTTGGTTGTTGAGATTGTTTTCAGACTTGAATTGATGTTTATGTTGTAATTTAGCAATATTTTAAGATCTTTAGTAGCTTAATGTATTGTACATAGCCATTTTGTCAAATTAGGGGGAAAACAACATATATATATATATATATATATATATATATATATATATATATATATATATTCGATTCCACTTGGTCAAGACGGCTGAACCCGGTTTTACGGTAAATTAGGTCAACAAGTCCAACCCCGATCCAAACGGTCCGACCGTTTGACCCATCTACCCACTCGACCAACCAGTTTGATCACCGAGCCGGTTCTCTTAACATTGTTTAGAAGTAGTACTCAACTGAGTTAAATTAAAATCTTGAAATCTGGGGGAGAAATAGGGCTTTTGTGATAGGCTATGGGTCTCCATGCGCTTCACTAATTACGGGGCCTCTAATTTGTTTGTAATTTACCAAAAAAATGAGGTTTAAACATCAAATTTACTTATCATATGGACAACCTAAGCGTGCATATTTAAGGCACTTCCAATGCCATATGGAAAGTTACTTCATTAAAAAAAAAAAAAAAACAAAACATACATGCCCGCAGTGATCTGGGAGAAGGAAAAATAAAAGCCTTTTAAATGCAGTTTTAGATAAACGAAAAAGCATTTCAAAAATTCTCTCTCCACAAAAGTGGTGTTGTGACGCCTGAGATTCCTCAAATTCGAGCTTCATTGTTTCGCCAACAAAAATCTAGAAGTTTAAACCCCAGAATTGGCATGATATCACCAATTTTTCAGACTCAAAAATCATGAGCTTCCCTATTGCAAATTTGCATCATAATCATGATTTTCCTGGCAATTTGTGAAGTATGAAAGTGAGTGTTGTCCACATTGATAAAAATTAAAGAGTTTGAGCATGTATATAGGCTTATCGAGTTACTCCACCAATTGCTAGTTAGTTTTGGATCGGAACCTCATTTAAACTTATATACATGACTCTTTATTTATTGCCAAATTGATATATATAAAATTTAATATGGTATCAGAGCGGGTTACTCAAGCTTGAGTTGTCACTGTCCCCATTTGATTTAAATGGTGTCATGTGTTGATCTTTGTTAGTAGCTCACACGTAAGGGGCGTGTGAAGTATTAAAGTGGGTGTTGTTCCAGATTGATAAAATTAAAGAGTTTGAGCATGTATATAAGCTTGTTGAGTTAATTCACTCATTCTCAATTGATTTTGGATTGGAAGCTCATTTGAACTTATATGCATCACTTTTTATTAATTGTCAAATCGATATATATAAAATTTAACACAATTTAGGTTTGCTTGCTACACATGTGGACTTCACAAACCAAATGATCAGAGAGAGAGAGAATTACATATTCAACATCATATATGAGTTTCGTACACAATAGTATAATGTGAGTTTTCTGGAATAATGATCACATCCAACGACATTCAATGAAAAATTGATGTAAGGATTTTGTTTTGTTTTTTTTTTTTCCCTTGAAGAATTTTGTCTATTTTGTTAACAAACTGATATCCGGCTTGTGGACATAAGCTACATGTTCTATAAACAATTGTTAGCTCCTTGGTGAACAGTATTTATTCATGCTAATTTCACCATATTAAAGATGAACACAAAATGATAAGTATATCAAGTATCATAAATATAGGGTCTGCGCTTTTGCCAACAGCTGTGGTTGAACAGTAATTATAATACATATCTGGCTTGTGAACAACTAATATTTGCTTTGCGGATGTTGCTTATCTAGCTTGTGAGCAACCAATGTGTGTTTTGTGAACCTGGGTTATCTATTTTTTAAAACAATTGTTAGATGTTTTCTGAACAACTAGTACACTAATTAAGCCTTTACTTATGTTAATCTAACCAGTGAACAATTGACATCTTGCTTGTGAACAACCAACATATGCTTTGTCAACATTGCTTATCTCGCTTGTGAATGTTAGTAATTTGTTTTATGAACGTCAGTAATCTGTTTTGTGAACAACTAGCATAATAATTAAGTATTAACCCACGCTAATCTGATTTGTGAACAACTAATGTGTGTTTTGAGAA
>JACYFF010031952.1:22380371-22390817 GCA_017589665.1 Selenicereus undatus | reverse complement strand
ATTATAATAAAATAAATACAATGGTTGCGGATAATCTATTCTGCGTGTTTGGTTTGCAATTTTTTACCAAACTTTGGCAACTAAAATGGAATATTCTAAAGACACATAGTTACACACATATTATGATGTTATATATTTTATTTAACATAAAAACTCAATTATTGTTATCCAAAATGATAAAGGATATTTGATTTTCATCATCATTATTTTTCCTATCTATTTGAATATAAACATAAATATAAACATAAAACATTAGAGATCTTGGATACAATATAATATCAGTAATAGTACCTATATATACACAAAAATACCACTATAATTTACTGCCAAAAGGTACCAGTTTGCTTTCGATTTTAAAGCAGAAGAGTTTAAGCCAGTATTAACAATTAACAGTGGTAAGATCATCGACCTTTAATACATGTTATTATTGTAATATGTGAAATTTACTTGATCAGCATACGAGGATCCAAATGAATATTAACAATTTCTTTTGTCGTAAGAGTTTCTTCCCTTTTAAGTTTTAATACATTCTTATTGTGATATCGGTAATAGCAATTAAACTACAAATAATTACTATTGTTAGGAAATTAGAGCAAACTAATTGCGGAAGCATTATGATGAATAACGATAATCAAAAGTAAAACCACGATAACAAGAACAATAAAGAACACCAAGATTTACATGGAAACCCAAAACGGAAGAAAACCACGGACGACAATGAGCGAAGAATCCACTATGAGATGGGAGAGTACAAAACTGTTCTCAGAGCGACGCACTCTAGGAAGAGATCAAAAAGCGATTACAAATTACTCATAACACTCTCTGACAAAAACAGGAAAAGCAGAACTTAAGCTCTTATGAATGCTTGTGTTTATGTGTCATTGGGATGATTATAAGAGCCCAGGCTAGGCCCTTTATATAGGGTTTAGAGGTATAAGGATGCAAAAAACCCTAAGAGCAACCCTAGCCGCCAAGTCAACAAAACCCTAGTCGCCACGGTCCGTAGCCCAAACTCCTCGAAGCAAGTGGTGGATCTGCAGAGTTGATTTTGGCCATTAAACCCAACAATCTCTACCTTGGATCAAAATCACCGACACCCATAGAGAACACCGTCGAAGGACCCCGAAGGGCAATCAAAGGCATTGATTGCCAATAAGTCTAGGCAATGCTGGAACTTAGTAATAGGAAGAGACTTGGTGAGCATATCTGCAGGATTCTCTGAGCTAGTATGAACTTTCTTCACCGTAATGTCTCCTACAGCAATAGTATCTCTGATGAAGTGGTACTTGATACTGATATGCTTGGTATTTAAATGGTAGACATCATTTTTAGTGAGATGAATAGCACTCTGGCTATCCAAAAATACAATAGTGACACCTTGTGAAACTCCAAGCTCAATAATAAGGCCTCTCAACCATGTAGCTTATTTGACACCCTCAATTGCAGCGATATATTTAGCCTCAGTAGTGGATAAAGCTATAATAGACTGTCGTGATGCCTTCCATGAGATTGCACCCGCATATAGGGTAAAAATATAGCCAAAAATAGAGCCGCTATAATCAAGATCTCCACCGTAATCAAAATCAACAAAACCTGCAACATCATAGGTTGTAGTCTTATATTTGTCAAACACCAAACATCTGCCAAGAGAACCCTTCACATAGCGAAGGATCCACTTTACAGCCTCCCAATGATCCTTACCAGGATTGTGCATATAGCGGTTCACCACACTAACTGCATAGGCTAAGTCAGGTCTAGTGTAGACCATAGCATACATGGAGACTTCCAATTGCACTAGAATAGGGAATGTGAGACATTCTCTCCATCTCATCTTCAGAATTAGGGTAGGACTCAGCTGGAAGCTTGAAATGTGTAGCTAGAGGATTAGATACTGATTTACAGTTATCCATATTGAACCTATCAAGGACTTTCTCAAGGTACTTCCTTTGAGATAGGTACAGTTTGCCGACCTTTCGATCCCTGAGAATCTTCATGACGAGTGTCTTCTTGGCTGCGCCTAGATACTTCATCTCGAACTCATCACTAAGTTGAGATTTCAACTTGTCGATCAAGGACTTATCCTTGGAAGCAATGAGCATATCGTCAACATACAGCAACAGATAAACGAAGGAACCACCAGATTGTTGAAAATATACACAATTGTCATAGTGACATCACGTATAGCCTTGCCCTATCATGAATGCATCAAATCGTTTGTACCACTGTCTAGGGGCTTGCTTAAGTCCATACAAGGACTTCTTCAGTCAACACACACTGTGTTCCTTGCCAGGAACAACAAATCCTTCAGGTTGCCTCATATAAATCTCCTCCTCCAACTCAGCATGAAGGAACGCAGTTTTGACATTAAGTTGCTCCAACTCCAAGTCAAATGGAGCAATAAAAGCAAACGACACTCTAATGGAGGTATGACGTACTATAGGAGAAAAGACTTCATTAAGGTCAATACCTTCCTTCTGGTTGTAGCCTTAAATAACCAGCTGTACTTTCCACCTTGCATCTTCAACGCCAACAATGCCCTCCTTTCGCTTGTAGATCCACTTGGCTGTTAGAGCACGACGACCTTTCGGGAGATCACATAACTCCCAAGTCTCATTCTTATACAGACTCTCCATTTCTTCTTGCACAACCATAAGCCGGTTTGAGGAGTTGGGATAAGAAATGGCTTTAGAATACGAGGAAGGTTCAACGCCTTCAGGTATCGCATGTACAACGGCCAATACTTTTGCAATCAACCCATTCTCATCATCGACTAAGTAACATGCAGGCTTCCTGATGGTTCTTCGTGGTCTATCACAAGCAAGAGAGTAAGTATTTGTGGCCTGCGGTTCTGGACTTGGAATGTTGGGATTGACTTCCTCAGATTGGACCTATTACCAGAATGAGGTAATGTGTCTCCACCTTGAGGGACATCTGTGGGAATCTCAAACTCCACCTTCTCATTGACATCTTCCTAATAACTTGTAGAAACAAACTCTTTCCCATGTGAAAACATAACAGTTTTATTGAAGGTTATATCCCAGCTTCGAATGACCTTCATGGAGTCAGGACCGCACAACCGGTATCCCTTAGATTCAGATGCATAACCTAGAAACATGCACTTGACAGCCCTAGGGGCTAACTTCTCGTTGTTAACATGTGCATAGGTAGAGCATCCAAATACTCGTAGAATAAAATAGTCAATAGGATTACTTGACCAGACTTCTTCTGAAATTTTGAAGTCAATAGAGGAGTATGGAGAATGATTCACAAGACAACAAGTCGTTGAAACAGCCTCTGCCAAGAAATCACGACAATGCCACAAGTTGGTGTTGGAGAGCATACAATGAGCTCTTTCAAGTAGAGTCCGATTGATATGTTTTGTGACTGCATTTTGCTGAGGCTTTCCGACTAGGGTCTTATGATTGGCGATACCCTGAGTGGCGCGTAACTCATTGAAGTCAGACTCATAGAACTCAAGACCATTGTCAATCCTGAGTTTCTTTATCTTTCTCCCAGTCTGGTTCTCTACGAGGGCTTTGAATTGATTGAACATGGGAAAAACCTCTTTTTTCTGCCTCAAAAAATAAACCCAGACTCTTCGAGAAAAATCATCTACAAAGGTCAACATATAACGTTTTCCTCCAATAGAAGGAATTTTAGATGGAACCCACAAGTTAGAATGTATATAATCAATGATACCTTTAGTACAGTGAGTAGCAGTAGAAAAACTGACTATTTTTTTGCTTTCCAAAAACACAATGATTACAGAAATCAAGTTTTCTCGTACATTTGCTGCCAAGTAGACCTCGCTTGCTTAGAATTGTCATTCCCTTGCCCAAGCGAGCGTGCCACAATTGAGTAGAATCTGCTTTGGATGAGGGGGTGATGACTGCAGCAGAACCAGTCACTATGGAACCTCGAAGTATGTAGAGACTCACACGTCTTACTCCTTTCATAACAACCAGCACTTTTGGAGATCTTCAGGACTCCACCTTCAGTAAATACTTGCACCCGTTTGATTCGAGGGTGCTAAGTGAAATAAGCTTGCGCTTCACGTCAGGAATGTGATGGACATTGGAAAGAGTCCTCAGTGCACCGTCGTGGATCTTGATCTGAATGGTGCTAATGCCTGCGACACTGCGTTGGGCGTTATTGTCCATGAGAATGACACTTGAATCCAGCGATTCATATGTTGAAAACCAGTCCCTATGGGGACACATATGATAGGTGCAGCCGGAATCCATAACCCATTCAGTAGCACCTCTGTTGTCAGTTGTGGTGACTAGTAAGACATCACCATCTAACCCAGAGTCAACAACTGCAGCTGCAGCAGACTAATTGCTCTTCTCTTCCCGTTCCTTCTTGTTTTTCAGTTTGTAACATTTTGCAACCAGATGCCTTGGCTTTCTGCAGTATTTGCAGAATTTGCCGGATTTACGGCCCTTCGACTTTGATCTAGAGTTTCTCTTGTTTGTACCCTCATTTGCAGAGGATCTTCCTCTTACAAACAAACCTTCTGCTTTGTCATCAGGATGCACTTCAAGGTCAAACTTTTCTTTGGATAGTAAGTTAGACTTAACATCCCCAAAACATAAAGTGTCGTTGTTGCTATACAGCAAAATTTCCTTGAAGTGTTTAAAGGAGGGGCCCAAAGAGACAACCGGCAATATAGCCTTATCTTCGCCCTCAATTTTCACATCTAAACTTTCAAGATTGACAATAATCGAATTAAAATCGTTTAAATGTTTTTGAACATGAGTACCTTTTGACATCTTGAAAGTGTACAACCTTTTCTTTAATCGGATCTTGTTGGTGAGACTCTTCGTCATGTAGAGTTCCTCTAGCTAAACCCAAAGACCCACCGCCGTTGTCTTATCAAGCACCTCTCGTAAGACATGTGGTGCCAAGTACAACTGTATGGCTGAAAATGCCTTCTCCTTCAGTTTTTCCAATTTGTCGTCCGTGAAAGAACTACGCTTCTTCTTCTTCTGTTCCGCTCATTGTTCTTCTATCATCGCACTGGGTTTCGTGTAAGGTTCCGCGAGAACCTTCCACAACTCATGCTGAATGAGAACCGTTGTCATCTACATCTTCCAGAGATTGAAACTAATCTTTCTATCAAACTTTTGAATATCAACCTTCATGATTGAAGAAATCCTAAACCTTGCTCTAATACCGCTTATTAGGAAATTAGAGTAAAATAATTGCAGAAGCGTTAGGATGAACAATGATTATCAAAAGTACAACAACGATAACAAGAACAATAAAGAACACTAAGATTTACATGGAAACGCAAAGCGGAGAACCACGTACGGATGACGATGAGCGCAGAATCTACTATGAGATGGGAGAGTACAAAACTGATCTCAGAGCGATGTGCTCTAGGAAGAGATCAGAAAGTGATTACAAATCACTCAGAACACTCTCTCACAAAAACATGAATAGCAAAACTTAAGCTCTTAGGGATGCTTGTGTTTATTTGTTATTGGGAAGATTATTAAAGCTTAGGCTAGACCCTTTATATAGGGTTTAGAGGTATAAGGATGTAAAAACCCTAAGAGCAACCCTGGCCACCAAGACCCACGGTTTGTAGGCCAAAATCCTTGAAACCCGCGGTGGATTTGTGGATTGATTTTGGGCCAGTAGACCCAACAACTACAATTTAAAAACTTATGAGATTTTGCATCTATTGCATGGTTCCTTAACTAGTTCACAATTAAAAGAACTGATTACTTAGAATGAATTATCCCTTTTTTATCATCCCTTAAAATTTCTGATTTTCCTCTTGATATTGATCTTGTACAACTATCAAAGTATTAATACAACTTGATAGTGTAAGTCAATACAAAATACAAGTCACATCTCATCCTTTCTTTTTTCTTTTTTATCCAAAGATCAGGGCAAAGATCAAAGTAGACTAGATTTTGAACTCAATTCTTTCAAATAACTCTCAAAAATGGTTGGGCTGAAAACAGCAAATGATGCAAATTAGAAGTGCTTAATTATATGTTGGATTTTATGTGATAAGGTCGATCTCCTGGAGTTACGTACATAAGATAATGAGTTAAGTGCAACTCTTCATTCACCAAAATCTGGGCCAGGTACATGCCATCGAAGTCTATCTTCTTATGAGTTGCGAAATGGCACTCTCCCTACCAAACTCATTGTTCTCCCTTTTTTTTTTTCTTTCTTTTCCTTTCTTTACCTTCTTTTCTAACGAAACTTTGGCAATATTCTAGAATTAAAAAATTAGTGATATATTTATTTTTTCTTTTTTTCTGAAATTTCTATAGGCCCAAAATTTGTTGTCCATTAAAGCTCATCAACAGCAGAAATTGTGCTACGAAGATGGATGGATACGTTTGGTCTATATATAGTTATTATTCCTTGTGTTTTGGTTATTGACTTCTTTTTAGAAAACGTAATATCCTCTTCCAAGTTTATCGAATTACTATTGTCTGATAAATTTATAGTTGTTTTACTCCCAAAAATAAAAATAAAAATGCATACGTCATACAATCTAAATTGTTTTAAAGTTCCAAAAATGAAGCTATCCTTCTTACGTTTACAAATCAGGATTTGTATGAGTAAAGTACTTTTAGTTCTTTGTATTTACCAACTAATTCGCTTTAACTTAAATTGTAGTATTCGAAGTTTATGCTAAAAGCCTATACATATTTACTTTGTCCTTTTAAAATCATTGTATACTTAACTAAGTCCACTACAACAGGTCGGTCCATTTGAGACCGAAAAAATTCGGTCTCCAAAATGGACAAATCGAACTCTATTTAATTTTGGAAACTGAACAGAGACCGAAAAGTACCGGTCTCCAAAACCTTGGTAGTAGCAATTCAAATTTGGAGATCGAATTGCATTCATCGATCTCTATTTGAGACCGAATTTCCAGACTAAACTGTCTTGGTCTCCATTGGAGTTTGGGCTAGATTGGTCTCAATTAGAGACCAAACACTTTGGTCTCTAATTGAGACCAAAACAGTCCGGTCTCCATTTGAGACCAACTTTGCCGGTCTCTATTTGAGACCAAAATGGGCCGGTCTCCATTAGAGACCAAAATGGTCCAGTCTCCATTTGAGATCAAAAAGGACCAGTCTCAAGTGAGGACCGTTGATTTCGGTATCAATTGGAGACCGGTTTTTATTTTGGTCTCAACCAGAGACCGGGGTCCCTTTTTAGCTAAATTAGAGACCATTACTTCATTTTCAGTCTCAAACAGAGACCGTGATTTCAATTTCGGTCTCTAACCTGCCTATATTTTTTCCAATAATTTAACCCATGTGGACATACCACCAACATTTTACACATCGTGCTATTTACATGTTCGGGTCACATTTCCCCCTAAGTAATATCTCGATGTACGTGCCACACATTTTGCATCTGAAATTACACCAAAATTTCCACAGTTTCACTTTCCAAAACTACAACAAATGTGTACAACAGTTCCTTGTCCAACAATTTCCACAACACCACCCAAAATGGTTATCCACTGTATATGAAGTCTCGCAACTAATGTTCTACATTCAAGTGTTCAAGCAATTACAATTACCCATCCAACTAAACTAAAGGGTACAACCATACATACGTAAATCTATGAGGACGCCTGGGAGTTGTCTGGACGGGTGGGGTGGCCAAGGAGCACTAAGAAGCTATCAAACTGGGCATTAAGCTCCAACAGTCCAATTCGTTGCTCATCCAGCTGCTTCCTTGTTAAATACGGGTCGGGTGTATTCGGGTTCAGGCAAAATACGGGTTGGGTGTATTTCGGGTTTTGTAAAATACGGGCGGTGTATTTCGGTTTTACGGGTTTTGGGTCAATCCAACGGTTTTGGAGCTCCTTTTTAGTGAGTTATTTTCCTTTTTGTAAAAGTCAAAATCTTAGCATATTTATTACTTAAAATTGTCTATATTTAATGAACAAACGTTCTAATTATAATTTCTTAAAAGAATATAAAAATCTTTAAACTTTACAATATGATATATGAATGCCATGTACCGGTAGACACTAAGTCACATTTGAGTGTGTCAGTCTATATATTAAATATTAATAGGTTGGGGTCGACCCATCTAAAGCATGATAACGGGTTGGAGTAATTTGACCCATTAATAATCTATTTAATGATTTGATATTTTGTTAATTAACCTACCATTATGTAATCATGTATGCTTTATTAGTGGGCTGATCCTAACATGAACACAAATTGGTCCACTGTTCAACACTGACATCAAGTTCGAGGCCAATTAAAAGGAAGCTAAATGAAAGAATATTATAGACTCACAAAATATTACAATTATTTATTAATTATAACATCAAAATTTTAGTTTATTATAGAGCAATATTATTTAAAATGCGATGAGGCCTATTCAATTCACTAGGAATATAATAGTATGACCATATTTTTAATACTTGTGTTATTCTTAATTGATTTTCTTAACACTAGATATTTCATTCCTAGTTCTGAAATTGCTCTATTTATAAGTCGTACATGACGTTGTTTTATGAGAATGAATTTCGGAAAGAACAGGTACTATCGTCTAATTTGCAAAGAGATGCGATAGTTATAAAACGTCTCTCTAAACGATTCATTATAATGAAAAATTGTTATTGTTAAGAGAAAAAATTAAAGAAAAAAAAAGAGGATATAGTATTTGGGTTGAGCGGGCGGGTTCGGGTCGGGGTTGATCCAAAAATTTGCGGTTTTTTGGGTTCGGTTTATTTCGGGTTTGGATCAAGAAGATCGTGTTCAAAACCCAAAACTTTCAAGCGGATTCAGGTCGAATTCTCGGATCGGATCGGATCAATTTTTACCAAGCCTAGGCACATTAGTTGTCGTTGCCCCTTAATTTTAATATCCTTTCTTTGTTCCAGTTTGAAGCAGCAGTTTTTGAGGCTTTCTTTATTCGAGTTTATGTTCATGAAAACATAAAAAAACGAGTTCACCTCCTTAGACTATCAGTTCATCTAGGCAATTTTCCAATTTAACAGTATTTTGGTCCGTTTTCATCCGGTGGACTAACAAGTGGGTTAAAAGTGTATGTCCGGACTAAACCACTCACTAGTCCTTAGTTGAACTAGTTGAATTGATCGGGCTGGGCTGGTTGGCGTAGCACTCGCCTCGCAAAGCTATTCGAATTGTATGTAGATTTTGAGTTTGTAGGAATGAATTAGTGCCAATTTCGAATTGTAACAAGTAATATGGAGGAATGTGCACCCAATGTTCATTGATTGATAATTAGCCTCTTATGGTTTTGTAAGTGATTGAAGTTTCGAGTTAGTATCTAAAATTTCTGTCCAAAAACTCTTTCAATTTACATTGATCATGTCCATATGATTCTTTTTTGAATATTCACAATCTTGTTAGTTTTTAATATTTACTAGTATGCCCATACCCATACGGATGTATGAAAAATCTCACGAACTTTTAATTGTAATAATAATCCTGAGTTTTTTAATTGTAAGGAAAAAGTTTTTAGTTTTATTGTTATGAAAACTATATATACAAATTATACTCAATAATGTAGCAACTATATTTAAAATTCTGAACGTACTTTGGATCAAAAGATTCCATGAATTTTTAAGTTAACTAAAACATATAAACTATTACGTATTTATTTTTTAAAAAGTAAATATCATATAAGCATGCACCTATAGAGAAAAATCTTACATATCGATATAAACATTATCAGATGTTGCTAAAAGAACAGAATGATGATCACTTGAACAAAATAATAAATCAATAGTTCACAAATTGTTGTATTAAAACTCACAATCTCAGCTTTTGCCAGTACAAAATCTTTCATATTTTTACCATATGATGTTGCTTGTCAATTACCACTTCCTTGTAATATTCCATCTCCCCAAACTCTTCTTGGATGCACCGCACCTTCTCCATCCATTGAAAAACTACCACATTTTTTTTTTCCAAATACAAAAAAAATTAAATCATCAAAAATTATTTTTCCATGGGGGAAAAGAAACAGAAGTAAATTTAATTACATGAGATTTAGACTTTGGGGAAAAGAGCCTCTCAACGCCAGGTATGATTTGTTGAGATCAGAATACTCCTATATATATAAGATTCACAATTGTCTTCATATTGTATATAACATTTAGTATTCCATATGTATACTTATGTTGAAAGATAATAAATCAAAAAGTCAAATCTCTGTTTATTATTATTTGATATTATTGTAATCAATGTAATAACAGCGCAAGACAGACGGATAAATATTTCACGACAATATTTTATTATGTATATATTTTTTAAAAGGCAACAATGCTAATATTAGAATTTGAACTTTTTAATAGGTCCATATTTTTAAAAATTAGAAGGGAAAAAATAAAAATAATGAAAATAGACATTTTTTTAATAGGCTTAGATTTAGGCTAGGAATTAATGTTGAAGCTGTAAGACCTTGTCTTGTGTCAAA
>JACYFF010031952.1:22353803-22365371 GCA_017589665.1 Selenicereus undatus | reverse complement strand
GCTCCGGTGTGGGCAGGTGTTGGTGTCACCGGTGGTGTGATGTTTTCGGGAATCTTGGTGCTGTGATTTGTGGTGTGGGGGGCCAAACTTGTGAAGAATTCCTACCTTGCAAAGCACGTTACCAATGGGGGCAGAGATACAGGATGCTTTGGCAAAACTAAAAGTTACAGTAGAGGAAGAGGAGATTGTGGTGTTTGAAGAAGAAGTGGATGAAGAAACGGCAGACCAAATAGCGTTGAGTTTGATTGGGAAGGTGTATACAAAGAATACATTTAATAGCAGGGCTATGAAGTCCACGTTCAAGAGCGTTGGGAAACCAGCGAGGGGTTAGTGATTAAGGAGTTGGATCGTTACCTCTTTCTATTCCAGTTTTTCTCAAAAGCTAATAAGAAGGTTGTTATGAACGAGGGACCATGGGCATTTGACAGCCATACTCTGTTACTAAAAGAATTAACGGGATTTGAGAAGTACTCAGAGGTTGTTTTTGACACTGCAAGGTTCTGGGTAAAGGTGTACGACGTTCCGAGGTTGAAGCAGACAAAAGCCTTTGCGAAGAGCCTTACAAATACAGTAGGAAAGTTTGTTAGTGTAAACGATGAGAACGTAGTAGGGATTGATAAATCCCTCAATTTTATCGCTGACATAAACATTATTAAACCCCTTCGAACAGGAGTCCGAGTCAAGGTGGGGAATCAACCTTTATGGTTTGATATTTGCTATGTCAAGCTATCTGAGTTCTGTTATGCGTGTGGTATGCTGGGCCACATTTACAGGGGTTGTGAGTTGTTTGATGAAGGAGTTCCAGAGGAGAAACTGCCATATGGGCCAAAACTTAGAGCCTCCCCAATCAAGAGTAGAAGACGTGGGTGGGTATCAGAAAAAAGGAGGAGAAGCTGCTTGTACAGGCGTTTAAGGATAGTAGGAAAAGTACAAAGGCAAAATGATGCTGGGCTTTGAGATATCTCCATCTAGTGGGATCAAGGAGGGTGAGGGTCAGCTGGAGGCTGGAATGGAAGTAGGGATGGGAGTTATACCTGAATCCAAAAAACCCGCCCTGAACCCGCCCCGTTTATAGAGGGTATGGGTACAAAAAAATTTAAAAAAACGGGTATGGGTGGGTACAGTAAAAACGAGTACGGGTATGGGTATGGGTTCGGGTACAAGCATCACCCGCCCCATACCCATACCCGCCCCATACCTGAATTGTAATTTTACTAAATACTATTATACTAACTATTTTGCTGCTGAAGGGTGAAGCCCATTATGCACCGAAGCCCATCTTGCAAACCCTAGCAGTAATCACTCTTCTCTGACTCACTCCCCTCCCTAGGTGACCCAGTTGTCCCTCACGCCTCATGGCTCTCACGCAGCACTGGCAGCAGACTGTAGACCTCACCTCAGTTGCCACTTGCCAATTTGCCATCTCTACCTCCTTCTCTCTCTCTCTCTCTCTCTCTCTCTCTCTCTCTCTCTCTCTCTCTCTCTCTCTCGCACTCTCTCTCTCTCACGCTCTCTTCCCATCTCAGGCACTCAGGAGACTCAGGCAACCGATTCATTCCGTGAAGCCTCAGGCCCTGAGCGAAGGCCGAAATTGCCGCTGAAGAGTCGCATACCAATTCAGCAAACCGTGATTCCCTCAGTCCAAGTATGATTTCTCAAGTTCCTTTTTGTTTTAATTCTCGTTCAGCAGACCTTGATTAGTTGATTCTTGTTCATGCCTTCTCTGTTTATTTTTCGCCCCCTTTCAGATTTTGTTTTTGTGTCTGTGATGCAAAATTGCAATTTATGTTGGTGATGACTTTGTACTGTGGTTTATCTCACAGATTTTGTGAAATGTCTATATCTTTCTTGTGTCTTAGTAGAAATTCCTCAAATGAGGCTGTCTGAGTGTCTGGCCTATGAATTTATATGCTCTCGTTCATGCTTGGGTTGACTGATGCTTTCCCGTTCTTGTGTGTCTGGCCTATTTGTTCTTGACTGATGCTGTTCATGAGTTCTTATTGCTGTTCTTGAGTTCTCATTGCTGATTGATCTGAATACAAAACAATTATTCAGGTTTTTAAAAAGCCTCAGTCAGTTTCTTATGCTTGTATTTAGGGATTTTTAGTCTAGCTAATATAGTTTCTTAATTCTGTTGCTTTTCTACTTGGGAATGCTTGCAAATATGCCTTCTTGTTCTTAGAATGTCTGGCCTATTTTGTTCTCAATTCATGTCCTTTTGTTATCCTGTCAGTAACTGATTTTTTGATTGTTTGTAGAATTAAGTTAATTCATCTTCTTTTTATTATCATATTAGATGTATAGTGGAAGTCAATCGGAAACTGTTGGCACTCCCACCCTTTCAACGGATCCTAGTCCTTCTCCACCACCACCAGTTTCATCAGCAGCACGACGTCCCCCACGTCCTCCACGTGGTCGAGGCGGGCGTTCCTCATTTGCAGAGGTAAATGAGCCAATTGATGAGGTTGACCCTTCTGATTTTCCAGCAGCAAGCAGAGGTAAAAAACGAACTTCTTGGGTATGGAGTGAATTTGATTTAGACGGTGAGGATACTGGGGACGAAAAGGCTTGTTGTGTGCATTGTAAGCACAAACTTTCAGCAAAGAGCTCACATGGGACTAAGCATTTAAGTGACCATTTACTAAGGTTTTGTGTAAAGAGAAAGATGCGAGCTAGTGGGCAACAAGCCCTAGGATTTAAGACTAAAAACAATGGAGACAAAAGATTAGAGAATTATGAGTTCAATCAAGAAAAATCAAGGAAAGAGTTAGCTGAGATGATTATTATGCATGAATATCCTTTGTGTATGGTTGATCAACTTGGTTTTAGGCGATTTGTTAGTGGCCTAAACCCTGATTTTGAAATGATATCTCGTCGCACTTTAAGAATTGATATTCTGAAGATGTTTGACGATGGAAAATCTACTTTGAAGAATTTGTTGGAGGTGAATCAAGGTACAGTTACAGTGACTATTGATTTATAAACGACTTCTAATCAGAAGAAGGGGTATATGGCTGTGACTGCTCATTTTGTGGATGATGATTGGATTCTTCAAAATCGTACTTTGAGGTATACTTATTTATATTTGATAATTAAATTGTTTCATAATGTGACTTTGATAATATTTCTTTGATACCAATGGTGTTTAATAATGCTTCTTTGATAAATATAATAATGCTTCATAAATCATAATGTGTCTTTAATGTTTGTTTACATTATATGTATGCTTATTTTGGTGTGCTATTAATATTTTTTAATAATGGTATAGGTTTATGTATGTGCCACATCCACATACAAGTGACGTTCTTGTAGCCATTCTCATGGATCAATGCTTGTTTGAATACAATTTAGAAAACAAGATTTCTTCTATTGTTGTGGATAATTGTACAATAAATGATTCCATGATGGATATCTTGCTTGGGAAATTTGAAAATAATTCTCTTATACTTGGTGGTAAGTTCTTGTATATGCGGTGTAGTGCTCACATCTTAAATTTGATTGTGAAAGATGGATTGGATGTGATTGGTAATGGAATTGAGAAATTCGTGATTGTATTGCTTTTTGGGTTGCAACTCCTAAAAGATATGAGAAGTTTGAGGACTTAGCAAGGTTTTTGAAAATTCAGTCCACAAAAAAAATTCATCTTGATTGTAAGACTAGGTGGAACTCCACTTATTTGATGCTTGAGTTTGCTTTGCCTTATAAGGCAAATTTTGAGAGATTGAAACATACAAATTTAAGGTTGAATTTTTCTTTACCAAGCGCCAATGATTGGAAATTTGGTGAGATGATGTGTGAGAAATTGAAGATCTTCTATGATGTGACTTTGTTGATCTCTTGAAGAAATTTTCCCACTGCCAACTTGCTTTTTAGGCTTATTTGTGAGATTAAATTGAATTTGCAAAGTTGGTTGAAATCTGATGTTGAGATTATTGCTGATATGACATCTAGAATGCTTGATAAGTTTGATAAATATTGGAGTGGAATGAATGGCCTATTAGCAGTTGCTTCAATACTTGATCCAAGAAATAAATTGGATTGTGTGGACTTTTACTTTAAGGAGATTTACAAATGTGATGCTTCTAGGGAGATTCAAAGAGTAACCTCTTTATTGTATGTTCTCTTAGTGGAGTATGTGGATAGAAAAGTTGAAGCTTCAATTATTGAGGATCTTACTCTTCCTACTCCAACCTCCACTAGTGACTCTCCTTTTTCTCACAAAATGCCTTTTGAAGAAGATTGTCAAGATAGATATGGTGTATATAAAAAAAACCAAGAAAAGGAAGGTCAATTTGAGATTGGAGTTAGATCATTACTTGGAGGAGGATGTGATGCCTGATATAAAACATTTTGACATATTAGATTTTTGGAAAAAAGATTTCAGGTATCCGACATTAAGGGTGATTGATTGCTAGAGATTTATTAGTAGTTCCAGTTTCTACCGTGGCTTCTGAGAGTGCATTTAGTATGGGTGGACGAGTGGTTAGTCCTCATCGCTCAAGGTTGCATGCAAAGACAGTGGAAGCATTGATGTGTATGCAAAATTGGATGATTGGAGAAACCACAAAAGGTAACATATATTTTTTGGTTTATTGTTTTAGAGTTCATATAATGTTAGTTTTTGAATTCTAAATGCACAACTTGATTTGTAGCTACTAAATTAGAGAGTTCTTTTGCTATTGCTACGGTCCTTGAAGATTATGATTCTAATGGTCAAGCAATAAGTGAAGCCATTGATCTAGTAAACAACATGTTTTCTTAATTATTACAGCCTTTTCTTAATTTCTTTATATTTATACAAAAGGAAAAGTGGTGTTATGTTTATTATTTGATTTTGCTCATATGAGACTGAAAGTGATGTTGGAATGGAAGCATTGTGATGGCCTTTTACTGTTGAAGATATGCTGGCAGCGGCAGGGCATTTGCATTCTAATCGAATTTTTGGTGGCTTTGGTGTTGAATTGTTGATGTGTATTAAATTTTTGAACTTTGGTGGTGTTGTTGAAGATGTGTTGGCAGCAGGGATGTACCCAAATCAAGTATTTTTAACTTGTGTGTGACTGTTGGTTTATGTGTATGTAGTATCAAGTATGTACCCAGATTCCCAGAACATTAGCATCTAGATTGTATAACTCATCTTGTATTCTTGTTATAAGTATGATTGTATGACAACCTGAGACTATGAGCAGGCAACTTGTCATGGTGATTGGTGAATTGCAATGACAATGATGTGCTATTGTTAAATGTGCTAGCTTGCTAGGATCACATTTTTCCTTCAATTATTATTGTGAATTTCTTTGGATAAAACAAAAAGAACCCGATGGGTATTGAATTTTAATATTCATATGTACCCGATTAAAACCCAAACCATCCAAAATGCCCGATGGGTATGGGTATGGGGATATGTTACGAAAACCCAATGGGTATTGGTGCGGGTATGGGGATGAATTTTGAAAACGGTTATGGGTGCGGGTATAGCTCTACCCGCCACGTACCCGCCCCATGCCCATCCCTAGATGGAAGCCAGTGTTGCAATGAATGTTGATAACATTGGGACTGTTAACCTGGGGTCAGAAGTTTTCAAACGAAAACAACCAGAGGAAAGGCTAAGGTGTAGTCAAGAGAGGAAGCAAAGGGCAGTGGCTACGAAGAACATTTCGAGTGGAACAAATGCTAAAGAGGCGGAGGCTGTCCAGCAGCCCCGCCTAAGCCAATGAGTCTACTTTGCTTAAACTGCTGAGGTCTTGGAAAACCTCATGCAGTTAAGGACCTCTGTGCTCTCATAGGGGTCCAAAAGCCAAGTTTAGTGTTCTTATCAGAAACCAAACTTAGTTCTGTGGAAATGTTAGAAGTGATTAGAAGGGTGGACGGGTTTACGACAGTTGCGGTGGGCGGGAGGGCTAGCGACGCTGTGGAAACATCAAACCCAGGTAACTCTTTTGTCTATGGGAGCCAATCATATTGATGTGGCTGTTAAGTGGACTACAATGGATGAGGAATGGAGATTCACTGGTATATATGGGTTCCCTGAAACCCATAACAAATTAAAAACTTGTGAGTTAATCTTTGACCTGCAAGGTCACTCCAATCTCCCTTAGCTCATAGGGGGGATTTGAACAAAATTTTGTTTAACTTTGAAAAGAAATGCGGGGTCCTTTGAAAGTCCAGGGGGTACTTGAGACATTTAGAGACACTTTGGAGGCTTGTGACTTGCATGACTTGGGACATTGGGGACACAAGTACACATGGTGGAATGGACAAGAGGGGGAGAGATCGGTGGAAGAAATCCTTGACAGGTTTTGTGCTCAATTAGACTGGTAAGCTTTATTCCCTACAGCAAAAGTGTTTCATGTTGACAATGATATGTTTGATCACCTTCCAATTTTGTTAAAATGGTTTGAGGCACATCAGGCAAGGAGGCGAGGAAGAAGAAAACGTTTTGAGAACATGTGGGCATTGGACGATAGATGCGAGATTGTGATCAAACAAGCCTGGGAGCACAACCAGCATACTCACGTTTTAGATAACTGCATGTGGAAGGTCCATAGCTGCATGAGGGCGCTACTGGAGTGGAATAAAAAAAATTCGGGCATGTGCAGCGTGAACTCACTAAGTGCAAAGAGGAGCTCAAAATGATTATTGAACCACACAAAAGAAAGGAATTATTTGACAAAATGAGCGAGTGGCAGAAGAAAGACGAAGTATTATGGTGGTAAAGATCTATAATGGACTGCCTCAAATATGGAGACAACAATTCGGGATGGTTTCACCAGCGTGCCAATGGAAGGAGGTCCACTAATAAAATTGAGGCTCTGAGGGGGGAATGATGGCGTGTTACATTCAGATATGGACGTGATGGAGTCTATTATTACAGATTTTTTTGCAAAGCTCTTCACTTCTTCTAATGTTTCTCACTTGGAAGAAGTTATTAGCTCAGTTCAGACAAAGGTGACAGAGGAGATGAATGAGAAACTATGCAGCCCCTATAGTGGAGAGGAGGTTGACAGAGCGCTCAAACAGATGCACCCTAGCAAAGCCTCTGGACCTGACGGTTTGAACCCTTTCTTTTATCTGAAGCACTAGCATATTATTGGACAGGATGCCACTGGTGCTGTGCTTGCGGTGTTGAATGGAGCCCCTATGCCTCAAGGCCTTAATCATTCTCATGTAGTGCTGATCCCAAGAAAACGTAAGCCTACAACTGCTGCGGAATTCAGACCAATTAGCCTATGTAACATTTTATATAAGCTGATTACGAAGATTATTAAGAATAGGTTAAAGGAAATTCTTCCTTTAAATATTTCCGAAAATCAAAGTGCGTTTACTCCTGTGCGCTTGATTATGGATAACATTCTTGTAGCATTTGAGCTATTCCATTCAATGAAAAGTGATGCGGGCAGATCAGGGACCATGGCTATAAAGCTGGACATGTCAAAGGCTTATGATAAGGTGGAGTGGTGCTTCTTAAGGAAAAAAGGTGATGCTAATGATGGGGTTTAGACCTTCTTGGATTGATACAGTGATGAAATGTGTGGAAACATCCACCTTGTCGTTTATTCTTAATGGGGAGCCAAGAGGGTTTGACGGTTTGTGAGGCCTATTAGGCGGCTACGCTAAGGGGACCCGGTTTCCCCATACCTGTTCTTGTTCTGTGCGGAGACTTTGTCCTATCTATTGCTGAATGCTGCATCCGATAGGATTATTGACGGACATCAGGTATGTTCTGGTGCTCCCATTATATCGCATTTGTTATTTGCAGATGACTCGCTGGTGTTCTGTGGTGCAAATCGTGTCCAAGCCGAAAGGATTAAACATATTCTACACTAATTTGAGTTGGCTTTGGGGCAGCAAGTAAACTTCAGCAAGTCTTGTATTGTGTTTAGCAAAGGAGTCCCCCAAAACTGTAGAGACAAAGTGCTAATCACAATGGACATGAAAGAGGTGCTATCAGATGAAAAATATTTGGGTCTACCAACTCATATTGGTAGAGCTAAGAAAAAGGCCTTTGCACCCATCAAAGACCGTATGGCTAAGAGGATTCGAGGTTGGCTCGGCAGATCCCTTTCGTGGGCGGGTAGGGGGAGGTTCTAGTAAAGGCTGTAGCCCAAGCTATTCCTACTTACGCAATGAGCGTATTCAGGCTTCCGGGAGATTTTTGCCAAAGCCTTCATTCTTTAATAAATGGCTACTGGTGGGGGACTAAAGGAGGGTCGAGGAAAATAAATTGGTTGACCAAAAAGAAGCTTTGTGATCCAAAATCAGATGGGGGGCTTGGGTTCTGGGAGTTGGAGGACTTCAATACTGCTTTATTGGCTAAACAGTTGTGGCGTATGATCACCAACCCAACAACTTAGCCTTTAAGATATTCAAGGCCCGTTACTTTTCAGACCAAGCTATCCTTGAAGCTGACCTCGGGCCCAGACCGAGCTACATTTGGAGGAGCATTTGGGGAGTTAGGTGGGTGATTGAGAAAGGAGCGAGGTGGTTGGTTGGGGATGGCTATCTGCTGAATGTATGGGAGGAAAAGTGAGTACCCAGGCCAATGTCTTTTAAGGTAATTACGGCAAGGAAACCTGAGTTCTCTGTAATTAGGGTGGTGGACCTGATTGATCACGACAAAGGAGGGTGGAGAGCTAATATGATTTATCATATTTTTCTTCCTGTTGATGCTGAGGTAATAAAAGCTATCCCTTTATGCAATTCTTGGCCTAGTGATCTTTTAATGTGGCACTTCTCAAAGGATGGAAGGTTCTCAGTGAAGTCAACGTACCAACTGATTTGTGAGACCAAGAAGGCTAATGAGCCAACACCTAGCACCGAGAAATACAAAACCTTTTGGAAGGACCTCTGGACGCTGGATGTTCCCCCAAAGATGAGGATGTTTGTGTGGAGAGTAGTAAACAAAGCCATCCCCAACTAAGGTTGGTCTAGGCAGGAGAATCATTGGCATGTCATGTAGATGTGATGTATTTGGAGCTTGGGACGAATCAGACCATCATGCTTTATTTGAGTGTAGGCTTGCTCGTGAAATCTGGAAAGGAAGCCCGTTTAGCGACTATGAGGGGGCCAGTAGGCCCAGTACGCGAGTTTCTGAGTTGGAAATGTTTGGTGCTACAAAGGAGGCTTTGGGGGATCGTTGGGGTGAGTTTGTGATAGCAGCATGGTCATGCTGGAATGCAAGAAACAACTGGCTGTTCCGTCAACCGATAGCTAATCCTCAGAGGTTGGTGAAAAAAGCAATGGAATTGACGCAGGAGTACCGTGATACCATGGCTTAGCTGGAGTGTGGGCAGCCTCCATTGCCATCAGTATGGAGGTCCCCGAGTCCAGGTGTGGTGAAAGTTAACTTTGATGGCGCTAGGAAGGGAGAGATTGGGCACGGGCTCGGAATGGTGGCGAGGGACAGCACTGGCATGGTAGTTATGGCAGGGGCGATGTAGAGTGGCGACTTTCCTGGACCGGAGTATGTGGAGGCCCTAGCATGTTTTTTGGAGCATGAATTTCTGTCAATCATTGTGGAAGGTGACTGCTTGAGCCTTATTGCAAAGCTGAAGAAAAAAGAATACCCGAGTACTGAATTGGGTTTTCTTGTTTTTGATATTTTGCAGCTAGCTAATCGTTTTAATTTTTGTTCTTTTAATCATGTTAAGAGAGCCGGGAATAGGGTAACCCATACCCTTGCCCACAACCAGCTTCATGACTCTTCTTTGAGAGTTTGGCTGAATGAGGGCCCAGATTGTATGCTAGATGTGGTGGCACAGGATTTATGCACTGCTATTTCTGACAAATGATATTCCGGCTTTCTATCCTAAAAAAAATCATGGTTGGTAAAAAGGTAAACCTAATGTCTTGGGTAATTGCCATTGTACGCTAAGGAAGTTCACGGGAAAACAAACGGAAATTTCAATAAAGTGGTGGGGGTTTTGCACATCCACTGGTGGTTTCCTTTTTAGCTCTCATTATGCAACAATTTTTTTTGGCACTCATTATGCAACAATTTTTTTATTTCTTTTTTGGCATGTTGTCACATTCGTATGCTAAAGAAAGGCTAGTAACTTTTTTCAAGTGAAAAATTAATAAGTCGTATTAGTCTCTTTATTTTGCATTATGTATTTGTGAATGAAAACTTAATTAGCTAAATGTCCATGCGGATAAACTTTAAAGGAATTGCATCATGAGGTAGCAATAAAATAAAATTTACTAGCAATTAATTTGACATTTATAAAATTATGACTTTTTTTGTGAATTGAATTTAGTAATGAACTTATATATTAATTGATCTTACACCAAATAGACCTTCTCTGACTATCCACCATAAAATAGATGGCAACACATACATCTATCCAAATAAAAAACCACAAAAAGAGATAATTTCGCATGTCTAATAAGAACAAAAAATAGAAAATAGTGGGTACAACTAGACCTGGCAAAACTAATCCGAAACCCGAAACCCAAACCAAATGACCCGAATCCATACCCGAACCGACACTCGAAATTGGATGAACAGATTTGACCCTAAACACCCGAAGCAATCCGATCCAAAACCGAACGAAACCCAAATTATAGCAGGACCCGAAATGACCCACACCCGAAATGATCTGACTCAATTCAAACTCGATCCATAGTGACCCGACCCGAAGTGAACCAAAAATGGACAACCCGAACCCGAACTAAGCTGTACCCAATTTAAAATCGATCCGATTTTTATGTGTCTCAATTTTACCCAAATAAGTAGTAGCTTTTATTTGGGTTTTAGTTTTTTCTCTTTTGGAGGGGGGAGGGGATTTTGAATTTTTCAAACTCAATTAGTTGAGTTTAGGTGGGAAAAGAAAAATAACTTAAGATGAAATTTTTACAAATGAAATCAATTAAAAATTTAAGAGGAAAAAATAAAATAGTTGATAGTTTTAAATTTTTAATTTGATAGATATGTAGTAAAAATATAAGAGAAAAAATATTTTGTCACACTAGGAATTAAGAAAAGATAAGCATAATTAACAATTTATTAAACTTATTAGGATCTAGCAATCCTATTTTACTATTTGATTCACTTAACGACTTAATGCAATGTGCGTTATGATTATAAATTTATAATATCATTCTGTGACTACTCTCAAAAATTCTTCACTACTGATCTAAGATTCTAAATCATCTGCATAATATGTTTAATTCTACAAAATTTTATTCAAGAATGTATCGTTGCATATGATCTCATAATAATGTGACTCAATTGAATTATGGACAATTAAATTCCAAGTCTCAAGTTTCGATAATGAGCATTTACAATCACACGAATGTAATCTAATTGACACGTACTCATATATTGTAGTTGCTTTTTAATTTTGACTCATTGAACAAATACAGATCAAGTTATTAATCTCACAAAGAGAAATATTTGAATGTTGATGCAAGATCATTCAACGAGCTATCAAAGAACATTGATTCAATTACTAAAAATGTCGACTTGAACCAACATGTTTCTATTTACTAACTTCAAATATGACAAACGTGAAGTCATAAACCAACACCGAGGTCAAAATAAAAATTTCATTGTTTTCTTTCTTCTTC
>JACYFF010031952.1:22319108-22343803 GCA_017589665.1 Selenicereus undatus | reverse complement strand
TGTGTGTGTGTGTGTGTGTGTGTGAGGGGGAGGTTGTTGTCTGTACAATGCATGGTCTCGAGCAACAATATGATTAAGTGGTACGAATTCAATAATTTTCAATCTATAACCTTTTTTTTGTTTGTTTGGGTGTGAATTCGCGCGCTTTGTTAATGTTAATGAGTTTTGATTGTTTATTTAGGTTGTGTCTATAATTTATGGAATTTTGCGAAACACTATGAAATGCAATTTTCATAGGTTATCCTTTTTGGGTATAGATGAAAGCATATAGGTAGACTATCAACAATATTGAATTTGTACAAAAATTAAAAATACTGTTTGTTTGGATTTTATGTATAAGACAAATTCTTGTTCTATAAATTTGCGTCTTTTATTAAAATATTTTCAGCAACATACTAATCAATTTATTTATAGCAAAAAATAATAAGCTTAAAAATAAAAGTAGTACTCACTTTAAAAGTAAATGTATAGAACTTCTGTTATCCGATTTTACACTTGACTGACTGATTATATAGATCCAATTATTTACCTTTCGTAAATGAGCCCCAAATTTATGTTCAGATGGAGGGAAAAAATGATGTGGAATTTTATGAAAAGTGGGTCTTAAGGAGTTGACGTGAGAGAGGAAGAAAGAGTGCGAGAGAATCAAGAAAGTTACTAATGAATTTTTTATTTTTTTTTTTTGTACGTAGGAGCCACAAAGGGCAATGCAGTGGGGGAGGGGGAAAATCGAACCTGCGACCTAATGTACCTAGTACTTCGGTCACTACTTTTCAATTTTTAAAAACAATTAAATTTTTGATTGATGGCTGAGATTTGCCAGAATATTTGATCAAGGGTTGTAAATAAGTTAACCTCCTAAAATCACTCTCAAGCAAATCAACTTAACATTTTTTTTATATTATATAGTAGATTGGTGTGATTGTCATTGTTGTTGGATTAATATATTATTTTGGAGCTGACCTGAAACAATTGAAATAGATCGCCAAGAAGAGACAAAAAAATTGATACACCAAAAAGATAATTAGTATCTTTTTGGTCCTACTTATTTTATTTTCCTTGATGGAAAAAAAACCTACAACAAAAATGGCTAACATCAAAAACACAAAGTTACAATAACAAAACATACCAACTTCTTTTTTGTAATAAGATAATCAAACTCCACATGCTTTAGCCTGATTAATTCATCAATATCAAGTAGCTTAGTAAGTTTCAACTTAGTAGATTTAATTGAGCCTTCAAGGTGCAAAACTCGTACCATTCTAATGAATTAATCTGCTATATCCCTTTGGATTTCCTTAACAATGACATTTTTCCTAACTACTAATGTTACATCTGTACCAATCATGACTGGCTCTATATTAGCATATATGATCCATACCTTTTTTGTATGTGTTGTGCACTTCCCCTGCTCCTGCAAATTTCTTATATCGTAGAATGATGCTAATGAACGGTGTCTTTGGGTCATTAGTTAGGGTCAACATAACAAGATTCTTCTCAATTATTGCATTGCGCCTTGGACACGGATCGATGATCCTTTTGTTTTTGTTTTTTTTTTTTTTGATGGACCAAAATTTGCCCATATATATATATATTTTTGTATATGTTGTGCACTTCTCTCCTGCACCTGCTAACTTCTTGTGTCGTAGTACGATACTAATGAATGGTGTCTCTGGGCTATCAATTGTGATCACAATGACATGGTGTTCTTCAAGTACTACATGGTGTTTTGGACCTCGATTGATGATTCTATTTTTGATGGACCAAAGTTTATCCCGTTCAATAAGATTATGATTTGTGGAAGCCTCTTGTAGTATCAGTAATAAACATTCTTTTGCTTCTGCATATGATAGGTACATCATTCAATTCAAACAAAAAACTTTGCAAATAGATGTCGCCATAAGTTATAAATCATCTAGAACTTTCAAGTAGTTCTAGAAAGCAAATTATTGAAATAAGAATAGAATATATGCAATGCGTGAGTCTGCAATTACTTTCTAATTTTTCACTAGCATTAAGAACCTATATGATTCATGAAGTATATACATGAACTATTTTTATTTTAAATTATGATTTTTTTTTATTCTTTGATTGAGAAAGATATTAATTCTCATTATGATGAACACATTAAGATTTAATAAAATATAAACCATAATATAATATCATATTTTATAGCCAACATAATAATTGGTTCTTTATGAATATCTATAATTACTCTTAAAAATATTAATGTCACTAGTGTTTTGATCTGTGCATTGTACGGGCTACCACTAAATCACATGTGTATATAATATATCTATTGTGATCGATGACATATCGAGTTCAAATTTCAAAAAATAGTTATCATATTTGGTTGAAAATGGTCACATTTGCTATTTTTTTTTCTTGAAAATAGAAAATCTCATTTAAAGGAAATATATGGAAGTAATAGAGAGTTATACATTAAAATTTTATAAATTAGACCTAGGTACAACGAAAATATTATGTTACACGCACATGTAGCGTGCTAGATATATATTGGCACGTGTAGACAGCTTGTTAGACATGCATGGATGCTTGCTTGCCTGGTGAGTTAAATGACAAAAAAAAAGTTTTTTTTTCTGAAATTTCGAACACCAGAACACTCTCACTGCTACTACTCGTGCTTTTCTCTCTCATCTGCCCATTTTTGTTCATCTCTCTCATCGTTTGCTCGAAATTTCAACCCATTTTCGTTCTCTCATCGTTTTCAACCCATTTTCTCTCTCTTAGGGTTTCACTTTTAGCTCACTATGTTCTTCGGATAAGGTAATGGTCGAGTTTACACTAATTTATCATCCTTCAACTTATTAATGCACTCTTGTTGATTTTTTCGCATTTTGCTCATTGTAATTTTAGATCTTCGAACAATATGGCTAGATGAGAAGATTTCGACGATATTGCAGCAACAAGTTGTGTTTTGTTTCTAATTTTAGCTTCAATTTTGTTGGTTTTGGGTTTATTGTGGTGTTTGCTAGTTGAATATTTAGTTTTTGTGGGATCAATTGACCTATGTTTTCTAGGGGTTCGATTTGTGGATTCTTTGGCTATTGAAATGCAGTAACTCACAACTAAGAAACATCACCTAACAACAGCCAATTTGATATGCAATGCAAAGCCTCTGGCCGGAATTTCAGTATATGCCATGTTATTGTCCCTGCTATCATTGATACTACTACAAGGTATGGGAATGAAGAGATAAAATTTGATAGGAGATAAACTACAGCTCCATAGTATCCATGGAGCCTTTCTCTATGAAAGACCTGCATTAGATAGTGCATTTAGGATTGGAAAAACAATTGTTTTTGGATGTCCAAATCCAAGTTGTTTGACCTTCATTTCTTCAATGTATGACTGGAAGCCTGCAATCGACATAAAAGTCATGTAACCTATTACAAATCCTACACAAGCTCCCCTAGCCAGGATTGGTCCGTAATGAGTACCCACATCAAAAAAATATAGTGCCCACATATATAGATAGTGCTATGTAGAAAATTATGTGTGGCCAATAGTATCTGATGTCTCTCGACATATTTACAGAAGATCTTCGTGTCAATATTGTCAGTTGCTTCCACCAACTTGCTTGGCTTCTCTTCTGTGCTTTAGTTGTGAGTCTTGTCTGCAATAGGCAGGTGATTCATGGGGGGTTCAACAATGGCCAGATAAGCATAGGGTAGATGATCAATTGTGAACTCGTTGCCGATTCTTGGCATGTGACTTGAGGATCTGGATTTGGAGATGACAATTTGAAGCCTCATATTTGCAATTGTCTTAGAGGCTCAGGGGTTAGAGATGTTTAGGATTTCCCCGATGTCTTAGGGAAATCCTATTTGAGTGCAATGTCAGTGCTACACTTTACTTCATAGGTCTTGATTCAAAGTTTGTTGCTTATTGTGTTTGCTACCGTGAAACTTTCATGTCTTATTGTGCACAGTTTCTCCTTTTTGCAGTGAACCTTTTAATGATGCTCCTAACAGTAAGGTTAAAGGTTATTTTTAGTTGAATTGCTTTTAATTGTTCTCATTGATAACAGTGATAGAAGGAAGAAGCAGATCAAACATGTGGCATATAAGACATCAAAAGAAAACACTCAGAAGAAAATGATATTGGTATGCTCCATATATTTTTTAGTCACAACACTTTATATATTAGTGTGCTTCCTATATTGGCACAAAAGGCTCACTACAATTAGTGTGCTTACTACAATTAGTGTGCTTCCTATATTGGTACAAAAGGCTCACTACAATTAGGGAAAGTTTCACTACAGTTTAGGAAAGGTTCCTTACAGTTTGGGAAAGATTCACTGTATTGCGTAAAAGATTTGTTGGATCAAAACTTTATATATTAGTGTGCTTCCTATATTTTTAGTGATAAATTTCTGATTTTGAAATTAGAAAAAAAAAAAAAGCAGAGGAGCAAATTTTTGATAGTGGTAATCAAGATATTGAGGCAGATGACATGGCACAAGTATGTATTTTAATGAATTGATATTGATTTGAATATTTATGTGTCACTAAAAGACTTTTCTTTTCATTTTTTTTAATCGTAGAGGGTGACCCCGAGCAGCCAACAAAAGTTGATCCAGTAATGGAATATGATCCTACTAAGCTTAGGACAAGGATGTCTCCATATGGATTGTGCAGCTTTATACGTAGTATATCAGATGAGCAGAAGAGAGACATTATTGAACTTGGGTTTGAATTTTTATTGACTTTGAGAGTTGATAAAATCCCATCAAGGCTAGCCAGATGGCTCATTGGAAACTTTGATACATGTAGGCAAGTAGTGAAATTGGCTAGCAATGATGGGTTGAGGATTATAGAAGACGATGTACATTTAACAATAGGGTTTCCTAGGGGAAGTAAACCTGATCAAGAAGCCAAAAAGAGTGATAAGCGAGAGTATACGCGGGTACTTGATGAGTGGAAGGATGAGTGGGTAGGTGTGTTACCTAAAACACATCAGGTTCTTGCACAGATGAAAAATCAAAGGCAAGGGGTGATTTGTTTAAGAGAAACTTCATTGTTTATGTTGTTACTACTCTCGTTAAGGGCCAACAAACTTGGAAGGTTAATCATATCGTGCTCAAAAGTTTAGTGAATTTGAAAGACATGAAAGACCTCAATTGGTGTAAGTATAAGCTTGATAGTTTGATTTATTGCATGGACAAGTGGAAAAGGCAACCAAAAGGTGCATATAGAGGCCCTATTTTGCTCCTATTGGTAATGGTTTTTACTTATATGTTTACGAAATTAGTATTTATTCTTATTCTTTTCTTTATTGAAGTATATGCATTAATAACATATTTTTTCTGCTAATGTTCTGTTATAATTGTGCTATGTTGATCGTGTCCTATGCAAGAAAAGAAAGATTGGCAGAGAATTTCCCATTTTAGCAATCTAGACTACCAAAGATCTGTGGACTAGAATGAATTTTGAGTTGAAGAGCTATCAAGGCTTCTGTAAGGAAATTGAAGATGACAGAATTAAGGCACCGGAGACTCCAACTCTATATATTCAAGAAGAAGAAGCAAATATTATGGCAAAAAAGGTTCTATTTTATACTTAATGTTTCTTTTAGTGAACCTTGTTTTCCTGCGTTAGTGTACCTATCCTACCTTGCAGTGTACGTTTTGTTTCTGCAGTGTATCTTTTCATGATTTGTTTTATTTTTTGAACTAATTTTGATACAATCATGTGTGCAAAAGATTTCAAGATCATTGAAGAACTTCGCACGCTTCGTTATTGAGGTTGTTGATGTTGTAAGCGAGGCACAATAGATGCTCCCAGCAAGCACCCAAATGGACAAAGTCCATGATGTGTTGGTAGAGATATTGACTAACTGCTCAAAGCTAGGAACATTCAAGGATGCGGCTGGTCCATCTCGAACACAACCTATAGATGCTAATGTTGGACATCAAGCCACCCCCTCTGGTCAAGATGACAGATTATTTGGTAGTGATCCATCATTTTGGGATGTATGTGTTGAATTAGCAAAGACTTATGAGAAGACTAGTGGGATTGCTTGTCTAGAGACCTTCACACCACCTAGGTTTGATTTAGGGTTTGGTTTTGGGCTTTCTCAGTCAGTCCAAGTTGAGAGCCTTAACCAAGGTGGAAGTTGGGGTGCAAGGGGTATTGGATCTAGTAGTCTGTCTAGCCCTAATTCTCATATACAAAGAAGTCCCGATTTAGGCTCAGAGATTCAGGTGGAGATTCGGTTGGAGATTGCTTGCCCCTGAGGAAGAAGAAGCTTGCCCTTCATTTTAGATCTCCATTTTTTGTAAGACACATTGATGTCTTGAAGTCTTTAATTATTAGAGAAAAGCAAGTGTCTGATTGGGCTTTTCTCCCATTGGATGAAGTTCACTATGATAGGTGATATTATGAGCTTTATTTCTACTTGTATGATTTTTATATTTTGTATATTGATTTATGTTTTAAATTTTTGTTGTTTTTTAATGGGTTTTTTTTAGGTTTGTTGTAGTGAGCTATTATTTGCATATATGAATTTCAACATCACTAGATTTGTAATTAGGACTTTAGGTTGTGGAGATGAATTGGATCATGGTGTTGTTGATTTATTCGCTTATTTGTTGAATCATTCTAAAAAGTTGAAGGACCCTCAATCATTATCATCAAGGTTCTTTTTTTCTTGCAATGCATGTGTAAGTGTTTTTTTTTAATATTATTTAGCTTAAATATTTTAAATTAGATCTTGTTATTTCACTAAAGTTGTTTTTGATTTTTGATGATGTAGACTAAATTATTGGATGGGGGTGCTGAATTTTCTGGTGCAAAGTATAAAAAGTTCAAGCATATTTTGGAAAGTGAAATTCAGATGACTTCTTGGCTGGATTTTTCAAACTTCAAGCTGGTAAGCTGATAACAGTTTAACTTGTAGCATTTAGTGTGTTTTGACTTTGTCTTGTGATCTGAACTGCTGAAATATTAACCTGAGCCAAAATCATTGTGGTGCCTTTGCTTATGGACCTCTGTTTTAGGGGAGGCAAAATTATAAGCATGTTGTATATTTGGTTTCGTTTCTTGTTCTCCTATTCTTGAATAATAAGAGGATAGGTTTGACAAGTTGGATTTAAGGGATTCTTCTTCAAAGTGCTCCCTCGTACTTGTGTGTATCAATTATTTAGCCTCATCAAAAATTGGAGTAAATGCTGGTGTTGTCCATATTTCACCATAGCCATTGTTGCACCACAATCGCAATTTGGCTTACATATGCTTATATAGCTGAATGGTGTACATATGCTTATATAGTTGTGTTAATATGCAAATATTCTTTTCAGTGTTTCACAATGGATATTACTTTGTTGTGCGCTTCAATTTCTTGGCAAAGAAGGTGGAGATTCTCCATTCTGTTAGTCATAACAATGTAGACAATGGTGATATTCTTGTTTGTGTCAGCCTCTTGGTAATTTTCTATATTACCTTTCGTCCTTTGTTATTCTAATCCTCTAATATTTGAAGTTACCTATTATAAATGTATACTATTTTTTTTTTCTATGTTCGGTGCTTCTCAAAGTATTTTTCTAATAAAATCCCCAAATCAGCTAGGGATAAAGCTATTTCTATAGAGTGTTTGTCATTGGAGCAATTAAAACTACCTTGGATGGAAGTTTCAAGAGAAGCTTATCTTGACTCAGGGGTGTATGCAATGCGACACTTGGAGATGTACATGGCAGATGTTGAGAAATGGAAGACCAGGTTTAAGAAGTTCAATGTCAATTCACTTTTTTTTCCCTTGTTATAATTAAGTGAACAATATCATCAAAAGTTTTGACAAGTTTTTTTGCTCTCAATAGGCACCCTTGTTGAAGAAGCTGAGGGCGAAATATTGTTATAGCATTATCACTAGTCAGGAAAATGTAATTGCTCCTCAGATTCTTGATAAGGTTAAGGCTTATCATAATAGCATCATGAAATAGGAGACTGTTGGTTCTCACATTACAAGGCAAAGTCAAAGGTTGAAAGACAAGGCTTAATGTTAGTGTGCTTTTTATTGGGTAGGACAATTGTGGATGGGTTGGACTTTTTTGATTAAAATAGTTGTGTAAGCTTCAATTCTGCATAAACAGTTGTGTTAAAACAACTTTTGATATTTTTCCATTTAAAGTTACACTGCAGTGTTGTAATGGTAGATTATAGGTTAGTAAAGTTTTAATGCAAGCACCCGCTCTATCCTGTTTACTTACTGAGGGGCACGTCTAGATGGATTGAGAGTATAGTTACATGGTATTAGGGGGAACAACTACCACAACAACAGTGACACAATTCCAATTTCATTCCTACCCATTGCTAATAAAAAGAAAGAAAGAAATGCTCGGATCCAACATAAGTCCATATGGCTTGAGGCTTGAAATCCTTATGGTCCTCCTTGGAGAACTTGTTATAGCTCTACAATGCCTCATCTTCAAGCAATCCTTAGAGCTTTCCCTAGCCTATCTCTACAATGCCTCATCTTTAACCAATCCTCAGAGCTTTCCCTAACATAGCAATTAAAATCGACTTAATTTTGCTTCTTGGCACAAAAGATTCACTACAATTGGGGAAAGGTTCCTTACAGTTGGGAAAGGATTCACTACTTTGCATAAAACATCTGAATTTTGCTTCTTGGCACAAAAGGTTCACTGCAATCGAGAAAAAGTTTCCTGCTATTGGGAGAAGATTCACTGTATTGCATAAAAGATTCATTGGATCAAAATTAAGATGTAAAATTACAATCCCCCGACACCAAATAAGAATCAATAATAGCATACACATCTACAATCAGCAAACAGTTCTAACATCTACAAATTCAATCAACTCTAATATCCACAAAATATTAAATTGTGTTGAAAGAAATTATGGTGTCCTCATGCTATCAATTTTGACATTCATAGTTTCACCAAATATTTTCAAGTGCACCATCTCCAACAGATGTCATGGTGCATGCCACCTACATTAACAAATATTGTGTCCTTTAATTATAAAATTTTTCTAACTATATTTGTTAAAATGTAGAGTGATCTTGTAGTTTATTACCTCATTAATTGCAGCTCTAACATTAGTGTTGGACATGCTGGAATCCTCCGGAGGCCTTAGACTACTTGTTGCCTTCAAAAACAACAGAAGTTACTCATTTAATTATAAAGTGAAAATGAAACTTTTCAATTATTTTGTTAATTAAATTTTAACAATTTTAGTATAGTGATACCTCTGGTGTGAAGACGATGGGGCTGATGTTGACAGGGTTGAAACTGTTTGTTGCTTATTTTGCAGCATTTTTCTTTCTTGCCTTGACTTGTTTGCTTTTCTTTTTACCAATGCTTACTTTTCTCTAATTCTTTAGCCCTTTCTCTCTTAATCCAGTGAGATTCTGGACTATTTTGCTTGAGTTCACATTTTCATCTTTTGATCAAGAATGGTATATAGGGCCTATATCCATCTCAATAGCTTCTTTAGCCTTTTGAAACAATTCTTCACATAAAGTTCTTATTCTTGCATTTGTGGCTGAAGCGATGATGAGTGTAGTGAATTTTCCCATCATTTGCAATCGCCAAATAGATGAAGACGTACCAACATACTTATCGAAAGATCTTGCATCATCGGTGCCTTCATAGCCCTTGATATTGTATTTCTCAGGAATTTTTTTAACACAAAACATATTGAACATCCTCAGAATATGAAAGCACAAAATTCCCATCTTTTCAAATTTTTTGCATGTACAAGAAGCTTCTTGAGTTAACCAATTAATGGTGAAAAGGTGGCAAAACTCATCGACATTGTCCAGCCACACTTTATATAGCACGCATGAAGTGGTCTCTTAGACATTCTCCTAGGTGCAAGTTGTCCCTTTTTTGTACTCGTCTTGAAAAATATGATACAGTTCAACAATGTAACCTCTGTTGCATGATTCAATATACTTACATTTGCAAAACATGTTTCCGGCCTTCCATCCTAAGAGTCATAGTCGTTTCCATTCTCCTTACTCCTCCATTCAACAACAATATCAAGGAAGCTCTCATAAAATTCGTACAAGTCAGTGGTTGCCTGAATTCTCCAAGAGATTGAACGGTTGGTTGATTGAACCCTTTGTGAAGACAAAATTCTTGAAGAAAAGTAATCTCTACTGAATGTAGGGCACCAATGCTCCCTGCTCGTGTAAAGCTTTTTTAGCCAATCATTCTCAGCACAATTGTATTCTGTAATCAATTTAGGGAAATACAAGGGAAAAAGATGTTGTCAATGAATCGTTTACCTATTGCAGTGAATCTTTGTTAATTTCCAGTGAATCTTTCATTTGTTGCAGAGCATATTTTTCCGCATTATGAAAGCAAAGTTAAATACTAAAGGAAACTGACCTGGTCCAATGATGATTGAACTCTACTTCAGTATCACAATGCATGAGAATCATGTTAAATTTTTCAACAAATCGATGTTGACTTCTAAACATTCTGATGTGAATTTTGAAATTTTCAATAATATGCCATATACACAATCTATGCTTTACTTGTGGAAAAACTGTCTTGATAGCAGCTGTAATTGAAGCTGCTTGGTCTGTCATGATAGTCCTTAGATGCTTTCCACCCATTGCTGCCTAGAAAGTCTAAAAAAGCCATATGAATGATTCTGTTCTTTCATTCAAAATAAACCCACATCCAAGCATTACATTCTTGTCTAACAAACGGTGCACAAATCATGTTATATTCGTTAGTCCTGTAAGTGGCATTAAATATAACAACGTCTCCAAATACATCATAATCATATTTCATTATGCTATCTCTCCAAAAAATGCTATTGAGACTTTCTCCTTCATCAAACACAAAAGCGAAGTAAAAGTTTTGATCTTGATTTTTCCTTTGATTCAACTTCCCCATTAAAGTGTTACTATCAGTGCCATCTAAATTCTTCATTTTATCAAAGGCAAGAGCATTATGTGCATCCTTGTTTGTGAATCGAATGGCTGGTGAACCACCTACCTCCTTCTTCAACATTCTCATAGCATCGGACACTTTAATTCTACATGATTGTATAAGTTTCAGCAGTTCCAATTATTCTTCTGTGACTGTTCTTTGAGATTTCAAAAGATGTCGTTTGCTGAGATCAAAAAATGGATGGTTATGGACCTTATCATGGCTTGTAACTGTCCACACACCATTTCCATCTATTGAAAATTGAACCATTGCTTTGCAACCAACTCGAGTTACTCTTTTGCGATATGACCTTCGGTCGATATGTTCTTCATTTTTTTGCCGGCATTTCTCTTTGTAGCTTGCTTTGAACAACAATATCTCTACGTTGGTATACCACTTCCATAAGCTTTAGTCATTTGTGAATCCCTCCGAATGTTGAACCCACTCTTAGACCATAGGTGTTATATAAATCATATGCTTCTTGCTCAGATTTGACACTTTGTCCAACCAACTCAAGTTCATCATTCTTAATATATTCCTGTCCAATGAGTTCTTGATGCTGAGGAACTGCAATTTAAGGAGTCAATAATGTCATAAGTTATTATATTTATCAATGTATTTGCAGGATAAATAGTGGTTGAAATAGGAAAAAAAATTGTTGCAGTAATGCATTGGAGGAACAAAAGATTCACTAACTGAAAAAGTAATTGTTACTATAATTATATATGAGCTCTATGACTACCTTTTTTATTGCCATCAGTTACAATGTGTACAACACCATATTCTTGGAAGTATAAATCATATGTACCTATCGCTACATGAGCTCTATAACAATTAACTTAACGATTCACTAGCTATAGGATATTGCACTGAATTTTGGAAGTATAAATCATATATACCTATCGCTTGGGGACCATATTCTTGTTCGTTGGGATATTGACTCTGGGGACCTGCAATATAAGAATAATGTCAGTAATTATCATGTTCATTTAGTTATAGTTATTCTATAAATAACAGAATTTGAGACTGTTAACAGTTCCTATTTTTCGGTGTATCTTTCTGAAAATGCAGTGAAACCTTTGTACATTGCAGTGAACCTTTTGCCTAAATCAATGTACCTTCTTTGTCAGCTTACGTGCAACGATTTTGTTATTACAATCCTGCCTTTGGGGAATTTTCTCGAACACCTTATGTGCAATGATGTTTGACTTTAAAAGTTGCACTAGGTAACTATACTTTGCATTGAAGATTGATTTATAATCGTTTGTTTGAGGTATTTTATCAACCATACCTCCAGCCTGAACTCCTAGCATCTATAACTCTTCAATGAGCAATTCCTCTACTTCAGCTATAATTTGTTCCTCAAAATCCATTGATTTTGCTGATTTGTATTGCTAATTTTCAAGATGGATCATGTACTTAGCTGATTTGTATTGCTGATTTTCTTGCTCAAAATTTTCTTGATCAAAATTCGAATATGCAATGTCTGATTTTGCTGATTTTGCCTTTCGTGTGTTTCTCGCTGTATATGTTGGTCTAGTGGGCTACCCAAATGTAAAGAGAAAGCTGGGCCCAAATTTGTATCTGCAGATTGGTGATAATGATTTTTGCTGGCCCAATTTAATAAGATCCCTCTTATATATAGGTGTGTATATTTCTATGGTACATAGGTATGTACCATAGACTAACTGCCTTTAAATAATACTATAACACATGCCTACAATATTTTTTTATTGAACTTCTTTTAAAATTCTCTTCATTGAAAAAGAGACAAACAAATATCAAGAAAACTATAAATATTTTTATTAATAATAAATTATTAATAATAAATTAAATAAATAAATCTATCAAGTGAAACCCAAGACATAATTTTTAATACACACAATGTAAAAAAGAATAATATTCAACAACTAAGCTACATATTAAAGTAGAGGAGAAAAGGGTTAATAGATTATTTGTAAGTTATTTACAAAAATTACACACACATACACACACACACACATACACACACACACACACACACACACACACACACACACACACACACACACACATATATATATATATATATATATATATATATATATATATATATATATATAGATCGATATAGATATTCAACATCTTCAGTATGTCAATGAGTCTGCATCTCACTTATCAAAAATAAAATAACCTACGACACCTTTTTATTAAGCAATCAAAACTAAATAGCAACCAACTATTTTAATTTGTGTCATATAAGGCCTAGATCAATTAACGATGTGAAAATTACAAAATCAAAACACAAAGACTACTCAAATTAACTAATAAAATCAAATGTTGTCTCACATTGTTTGTTAGCTAATAGTAATAACTTGTCTAAAAGAAATTATAAAAAAGAAGAATGAATAATAAATATATGAGGGACATGACTGGAGCAATGGATGTAAATAATTAAAAAAATAAAAATAGATATGAGAAGAGAACAAAGTAGATGAGGAGGAGAAGAAATGAAGTGGTGAATGGCCACAACTCACTAACCGGTGATTATCTTTTCTAGTGAAGTTTTCATCTATTAGCATTTAATTCTTTACCATATATTTAGACTTCGATTTGGCCTGCATTATTACTGGTTTTTATTAATATTTAATACTTTAGACTTTTGATTTGTCTTACATTAGTTGTATATCATCATATCATACATACATATGTATAATATAAAATTGAATGTGTTGTTGTATGAGTGACATTTGTCATTATATCACTGGTCAATTATTTTACCTTTTTTTTGAGTTGAAAATTTAATGCAATACCTTTATAAAATTCAATTAAACAATAATATTTATTGAAAATAATAATTTATGCAATTATGTCTTATGCAATTATAGTAATTGTTACAAAAAAACCTACTATAGTTAATTTTTTTATATATTTTAAGTGACTATAGGCAAATGACGGGAATCAACTACCAAATTAATTACAAAAAAGCATCACCTAAACTATGCATCAAGTAATTAGGTAAAACATAATTAAATCTACAAGCACTAATAGAGTTGGGATAAAATTACTATTTAAGCCATTTATAACAAGAAATAATAAACTCATAAGTGTCTAATAAAATATTTTCAATAATTAGGGCTTTTTTATAACTAAACATTTTACAAGAGTTACAAAGTAAGATAGTTATAAGTATGCCAAATTTCCTACAATGCTTTTTTTTCTTTTTTTAAAAAAAAAATGTAACGTTAAAAGTGAATACATTAGTGTGTGATTGACAATTTTTGCAATATTATTGACTAAATAATAAATTTAAATTTTCCCTTTGAGAAAATACCTCTAAGCCATTAAACTCATTATATTGTTGAGAGTCAAAGAATACTAATGTATTCACTATTAAAATTACTATTTAAGGCATTTATGACCAGAAATAATAAACTCATAAGTGTCTAATAAAGTATTTTCAATAATTAGGGCTTTTTTATAACTAAACATTTTACAATAGTTACTAAGATAGTTATAAGTCTGCCAAATTTCCTCACTACGCGAATCCGGTCCAGTTGAGACCGAAATTTAGAGACCGAAGAAAAAAATCGGTCTCAACAAGTAAGTAGAGACCAAAATTTACAGACCGGTAAGAATGGTCTGAAGTAGAGTCCAATTCAAAGGCCGAAAAAGATTTCGGACTCCAACTGCGACTGGGCTTAGAGACCAAAAATCTTGGACTCAAACATTTTGGGTTGGCCGTGTAACAGAGACTAAAAAATAGAGACCGAAAAAAATATTGGTCTCTAAATAAAATTGGAGACCGAATTCACGTACCAAATTGCAATCAATTCAGAGACCGAAATGAAGTTTCGGTCTCAGATTTTAGGGTTCAATTAGAGACCGCGCAAAACATTCGGTGTCAGATTCAGAGACCGAAGTCTGAAATTGGTTTCTATTTGAGACCAATAAATTTTCGGTCTAAGATTTTAGAGACCAAATTTCAAAATTGGTCTCTAATAGAGACGAAAAAGATTTTTGGTCTCAGATTTAGAGACCAATTTTGTATATCGGTCTCCAATTTCATACCAAGCTTCTAGAACTCAAACTCAGTTTCAGTAGAGACCAAATTGTCGGTCTCTACGTTTCGAACAAAAACATCAGACCAAGCGCGGGCTCCTTCAACCTCTCTGCTCTCTGCTCTCTGCTCTCACTCACTCCCGTCTCACTGCTCTATGCTCTCTGCTCTCACTCACTCGATCCGCTTGCTCCTTCAACCTTTCACTCACTCAGTCACTCAATTCCGTCCTCAGCTTGCTGCTTCAGACGCCCCACACCAGCTGCGCCGTCTCCGCTTGCTTCTTCGAACCCCCCAAACAACACCGAGGTATGGCTTCAAACTCATATCGCCTCTGCTGTTGGCTCATTCCCAATGTTGTGCTCTCATTTGTGTGTCTTCACTTGTATTGGTCTTCTTTGCTCTCAATGGAAGTGCTGATTTTAGGTTTCTAGGGTTGTGACAACTGTATATAGCTTCGTTGGGGTAGGAGTTGCTTGCGGCTGGGTTGTTTCCAGAGTTGCTTTAATTTGCACACCATGTGTTCGTTAAAATGTCTGGAAGCATTGGTTTGTATGAATCCACATTGTGGTGCCAGTGGTCTGAAGTTTCAAACAGGAACTTCTCAAAGGGGAACGATGACAATAATGTAAGGCGTATTTGGCTGAGAAAAGAGAAGTCTGATGACTAAGTTGCATATTAGTTATCGAATTAAAATGTTTCGGTGTTTGACAGGTTCATATTGTATTCTGCTTGCTACTTGACTGTATCACCAGATGTTGCATTTTTCTGCTGGGCTCCATAGGGCATGTATTTTGACATCAAAGCCTAAAGAGGAATATCCAATTGAAAACGGCTAGGTAGCAGCCATCTAGTCTTGGGGGATTTGTGTAGTTAAGGGCCATTGTTAAGATAAAAAGCCTACCCCCTGCAAGTTGGGGGAATGTTATGTAGTCTGGGGATAAAAGACATCCCTAATCTCCTTAGTCCTATCTGATTATGGTATCCTAAAGGCATTAACATACCTTGTATCAACAGTCATGATAGGGATGCAGTTAGGGTAATGCACAGTGCGAAGCATCATAAAATGAGACTAGAAAAAAAAAAAAACAAAAACAGCAAGGCAACTGAAAATTAATAAGGTGGGACCTTACATTAGCAGCAAAGGGAGGCATATGATTGTGTTCTTGGGTTCCATTTTTTTTCCCTTGTCCCACTGTTATGTCATAAGCTATGGCTAATTTGAACTTCGTAGAAAACAATTACCGTATTTTAATGTCCGTTTGCCAGCCTACTGAAGCTTGATGTGCCTAACTAGCATCTCTCTGCTTTCCAGGGTTTCGATAGTTTGGCGGGAGCGGAAGCTATTACAAGCCTACTGAAGCTTTGATCGATCTAGGTTTTTTTCTTCCCTAAATATCTCGTTTAATGTGAGTTTCAGGTTGTGCCTCCCTCCTTGATGTCAATAACTTGTTGAAGTAGGGTCCTAGCACTTTTATATATAAATATATATAAATATAAAAATATATATATGTGTACATATATATGCCTGTATATATATGTGTGTATATACATATGAATATACATATACACATGTGTATATATATATATATGTACATCCATAAATATCATATACACATGTGTGATCCGTTGAGATGTGTACTTGGTGTGCTCCGGGCGTGTGACCCGTTGAGTGTGAGAATGTCTTTTGTATTTTTATTTATTGCAGGGATGTAATGTATGGCTTTAAGCCTGGGTTATTGTCAATTTTAAGGGGGAACTCTGTCTGTTTCTTTCCAGACGTGTGTATATATGTGTGTGTGTATATACATATATATATACATATATATACATATATGTATATAGATGTGTGTGTGTGTATATATGTGTGTGTACACACATATATGTTCACCCCCCCAACACACACAATCCCTCCCCCCCTCCCCACACCAACGTTGATTTGAGTTACGTAAGTATTGATAGATAAATTGATTAAGGTACATCATACTCATCGAACGCCTATCATTTCACATAAATTCATCGAACATGTATGCGACATACATATTGATTTTGTTTTCCCCTTTTTTTGGGATGTAAACCCCAATACTCCGGATGTGTGATCCGTTGAGATGTATACTTGGTGTACTCCGGGCGTGTGGCCCGTTGAGCGTGCAAATGTCTTTTGTATATTTATTTACTGCAGGGAGGTAATGTATGGTTTTAAGCCAGAGATATGGTGAATTTTAAGGTAGAACTCTGTCCGTTTCTTTCCAGAAATATATACACATATACACCCACACAAATCCGCTCCCCATGTGGAGAGAGAGAGAGGTATATGAAGGCGTAATGTATTATTGGTAGTGGTTGTTCTATACATTTATGAGGTGAGAATGATATCGTTATTGAGTTATTCATAACTGTAATCACCAATCTGTACATTACATTATATATGTGTGTCTCTAAAGCAATGTTGTCAATTGCATGTGCAGGAACGATTCACATGGGATCCCGAGCATGAGGACTTAGTCAGAAGAGAATGGTAGCAGAAGGTGCGTGTCAGACTGAAAGATATAGTGAACAAGGCCTTGAAGGACCCTCTGCAGAAGATCATTCCTTGGATGACGGATGGTATTCGCACATCATTAACGACCAAGAGGGAAACTGATGAAGAATTCAAGAAGCGATCGGAGCGGAATAGGAAGAATAAGATAGAGGGGCCGAACGCTAAGATTGGGCACAGTCAGGGGTCAATATCAGCCACAATGTGGGTTGAGAGACTGGTACGAAAATGTTAATTATTTCAATGGAATACATTGTCTTAACTTTGAAAGGTTGGGAATGAAAAAATATATATGTGTATATGATAGACGCAGCAACTGGGAAGAAGACCTTCGACTGCTGAGTTGTTCGCTACCACTCATTCAAAGGTTGATGAGAGCGGTCAACGGATTTGGTGCGATACGTACGCATAGAGTGTCTATGTAAGTACTATAGCAATACTTCGTACACAAGGTAGATGACTGAAATCTGAACAGAAGCTTTTTGTTTGCCTTTTTCAACTCATTCCAATGATGCAGGAAAAATATGAGCAACTGAAAGTAGGAATTGATGTGCAAGTCGGTTCCGTAGCAGATGATCACTTGTTCTTCAAGGCAAGTGGTGGTTGGAGTGAGAAGGGCACCATATACGGACTTGGAAGAGAGGGTCCTGCTATGTTTGAGAGACCGATCACGTCCAGGCGTAGTGGCGGCGGCACTTCATCGGCATATTCTTCCCTAATAGTGATCTAGCTCCAGGATCAATTGCAAGCGACACAGAATGAGCTGCAAACGACTCAATCACGACTTCATTCGACAGAGGAGGAGTACTAGGGATGAGTTGGAAGTTACAAGGAAGCACTTGGATGAGCAACGAATTGGGCTGTTGGAGCTTAATGCTCGATTTGATAGCTTCTAATGCTTGGCCACCCCACCCGAACGGACAACTCTCAAGCATCATCGTAGGTGTAGGTATGTATAGTTGTAATCGTTAGTGAACATTGTAATGAGGAACTTTGGGTTTTGAACTTCATGTATGTGAACTGCTGAACCTTGTAACTATTGTATTCCTGGAATGTGAAATTGTAGATATTTGGGTGGATATTTTGGTCCAAATTGTGTGTAATGTTGGTGCAATTTTGGCAACATTGGGTGGAATGTGTGTAATGTGGGTGGATATATAAAAAAATAGGGCCAGGTTAGAGACCGAAATTGATATTCCGGTCTCTGTTTGAGACCGAAATTAAAGTTTGGTCTCCAGTGGAGACTGATCTCCTTCGGTCTCCACTGCTGCCCATTTTGGTCTCTAATGGAGACCAATATTTTTGGTATCAGATAGAGACTAAATAGATTGGTCTCTAATTGAGACCAAAATTAGTGGTCTCAATTGGAGACCGGTCTACTTTGGTCTCTAATAGAGACCAGCTAAATTGGTCTCAGTTAGAGACCGGTCCAGCTTGGTCTCAGTTAGAGACCAATAAAGTTGGTCTCAATTAGAGACCGATCAGCTTTGGAGACCGAGCTGTTTGGTCTCTATTTGAGACCAGAAAATTTGGTCTCAATTAGAGACCAGCCCATTTTGGTCTCAAGTAGAGACCAATGTGGTACAATTTGGTCTCTAAATTTGAATTGCTACCAAAGATTTAGAGACCGATGCTTTTCGGTCTCTGTTCGGTCTCTAAAATTAAATAGAGACTGATTTTTCTCATTTAGAAACCGAAAAGCTTCGGTCTCTAACTGTGCGGAATGCTTTTTTTTCCTTTTTTGTTAAAGTGTAGCATTAAAAGTGAATACATTAGTGTGTGACTGACAATTGTCACAATATTATTGACTAAATAATAAATTTAAATTTTTCCCTTTGAGAAAATACCTCCAAGCCATTAAAATCACTATATTGTTGAGAGTCAAAGAATATTAATTTTCATAAGACTTAGACCTTTACTAGAATTGTGATCTCTCAATACATATATATTTTTGAATTTTTTGACTACATATAATTATCCATGTAATTATTTTTGCTACTAAAGAGATATAATATATGTAAAAACTAATCATACACACACACGCACAAGTATAAACCTTTAAATGTGTTTAATTATTTTTACAGTTATCTTGGAATACAAAACATTGTAACAAAAATATATATAATTATTTTTAGCATTGAAAATCATTCATTTGGCAACATTTTAACTTTTGATTAATCCTTGGCTTTAATAATCCATAATTAATTGATGGTATGCATGGGGATGATAACCTTCACAAGTTTTATTGAACAAGTCTACCAGTCATCTACTAATTTGTAACGTTTTCATTATCTATGGCGTTAATGTTAAGTTTGAGTATCATTATTCTTTTGTCGATGGTTATGTGGGAAACCTTTATAATTTGTACAAGTACTCCTTTCCAATCACAAAGGTAGCCCCGAAAAGTTGTATTACCTATTGATCTTATTTAGCCTTGCAAAGTAACATAATCTTTCGGAACCCTCCAGCGTCATAATTTGCAAAAATACTTGTCTCCAATCACCAAGGTAGCCTTGTGAAGTTGTATTAACCATTGATCCTAGTTAGCGTTGCAAAGCAAAATAATGTTTGACAATCCTCTTACAGTTACTTTTTCAATTTTTTTAATTTTATGTTTTATTTTCAGCATGGGTAAATAGTTGGTTCAAGAAATTCTTTCATTGCATTTGAAGAAATTTAGTGGGTTATTGTAACTTGGGATTGAATTTCAACTATTGAACAGGGGATGCTCTTTTATTGTGAAAGTGTCTAACGTGTTCAACCTAGATCATCTCTAAACCTTACTCGCAATTAAGTTATTATACTGTTATATATCTAATAGTGTAAATTTTTTTAATGATGTATGTTGCATATATATTTGATGTGAGAAGAGTAGATCTTATTTGATATTTACTTGATACAAACTGATATGATTCATACTTCATATTGTCCCCATGAGAATGTTAATATTTTTGTTGAACTTAACCATTATGTATTTTAATTTGATGTATACAACAAAGATAAATTGTTACAAAGAAAGAAATTAGATCAGTTAACTTTATGGTATAGATGGCAACTCCAACATCTTAAGTGCTCTCTAATTAATCCTTTAGAAATCATATTCAATCATAAATCTATGCTAAAACACTATATTCAATCATTTATTTTCTATACCATTCATGTTTAGTAAATAAAAAACTTACCATTCTCATAACACCTTTTATTTATTTCTTTTCTTTTAACAATTTCAATACATTTTATATAGATTGTCGTATATTTTCCTAATGAATGAATATGATACATTGATTTGACAAGTAGCACTACTTACTTTAAGTTTTATATTATATATTATAAAATAAAATGTATTTGTTGCTTATGCATTGTTCTTATTATATACTAGTCTGGACCCGTGCTTTGCTTTGCACGGTGCATACTACGGTAGATAGTTTGTGTTTGTGTGTATGTGTGTATGTGTGTGTGTGTGTGTGTATAGAGAGAGAGAGAGAGAGAGAGAATCAAAATAATATAGGAATGTTCAACAGAAACTCAAATTTATTGAAAGATATAAGTAGATAGCAATTTCATACACACCCGTTAAAACTCAATAATTAAAACAACATATGATTGTAAAAGACATGATGTAAAGTATGATAGAGATTATAGGTAGTTCAAATGTAACTAAAATCATGCTAAATGACATGTTAATATGTTAATTTGTGACGCCAATGACGGAGAATCCACCTTCTCTTCTTATACCTACAGTAAAAATTAAGTTCTTAGTAATTATTTAATTAACAATGATATAATTGAAGCCTATAATTGCATTATGGGTACCTTTTTTTTAAAAAAAATTTAGTTGATTTAACTTTTGTTTATTTTTGTTGCATTTTTTCATTCGATTTCCTTTTTCACTTAAATATTAAACATGAAAGACATAACGTAATATAGTTATATTGGAATAATGATTTTCATGGTAGTTGTTAGTATCCCAGTTTGAGTTCTAATTGTTCATAGTAATCTTCTACATTTCATTTCTTTGGGGGGGGGGGGAGGGTACACGATGTTGCATTGCTAATTTGATTACTTTGATATTCAATTCTACTAATTGAAATAAATGGATTTGTTTTTATTTTGATGGAATTGATCTTAATTTTAGATTGCTTTTGGTATTTGGGGCATGGAAAATGAAGATGAGCTTATAATTCATTTGCTTATTCAACTGTTATTTAATATATTCTATTAAAATAAATTTGATTCACAATGAGTACCTTCAACAAAGAATCAGCAAGTATTCACATCATATTTAGTGTGTATCGAATTTTATACATGATAAATCATTGAATAACATTTATTGAAGGTTCAAGAATGATATATTTTTAATCTATAATTTTCATAGTTATTTGTTACTAACTACTTCATAATTCATATTTCCATAATTATGGGACTATTCTTTATTGGGATTTGACGTTATTATTTAAAATAATACTAAAGGTATAGTCACTCCATAATCTTTATTTCAACCATTACAGAATTATACTTTCCAAGATTATGCTTTCCTATGATCATTTTCTTAGTTGTTAATGATTTTTTTTTCCACTATTACAGAATTATACTTCCTGATATTATATTTCTCGGGATTAATATTTTTTTACAACCTCGTGGTGATACGGAGATAGAATGAATTCAAAAGGTTTAAGAAGGATATTTTTTTATAATTTTCATAATCACTAATTACTGCATAATCATTCCTTTTAGAAAAACATGCTCCACAATCCTCATTTCGACAATTATGGAATTATATTTCATAAGATTATACTTTCTTACAATCATTTCCTTATTAATGAATTTTTTCATTATTACCATGTGAGAGATTTGAAAATTATAAATTAATTATTTTCAACAATCGGATGGTTGTAATGAGGAGAGAGAATGAATCTAAGGGTTCGAAATCTCTAATTAATGAGAATGCAAGAAAATTCCACATCATCACAACATTGTTTTTTTATATAGTATAGATTATCATTTCAAAGTTTAACTTAGATAAACATATAAATTAAATGACCTAAAAAATTGACGAGAAATAACATAACAACAATATCTTTAAACTGTTGGGAAAGTTTGGGATGTCTTATACAATTTAACATCATGATCCATATGAATTTCACAAATATATTATTTTGAAGAAAAAAATGTTGAATAATTGTGATTTAAGATTACCATTGAAAATTCGTTAACAAATATTATAATGTAAGGATTCCATGAATGTCTTAGTAATTATAATTTTGAATGACCCGGTTCACAGTAGCAAATTATTGTACGTACCATTCAATATCAATTAGCTAACAACTTGAATATCAAACAAAGTTTGACATATATCCATACAAAGCATGGGATGTATACTAGTGATTACATAATTTTTACTAATACTATTAACACCATTATATCAATGTTGCATTATTAACTTTTTCTGTTAATAATAATTTAAATGAAGGATTTAGGGGTGCAAGATAAGCTGATCCATATTTCATTCCAATTGCTTAGATATGGATGTGTATTGACTGAACTAATTAATAAAGTAAATGTACATATAACTAATTCATATGCATTAAATAGCAATTCTAGTCATTTAGTATTCCTCATTTATAGACCTTCAAATCCCATCCCCAAAACAGAAAAAATATATGCATATATATGATATGATATGGTATGATGTAATTTGAATGGGAGTTGTACATGACTTTGGAAATCATAATCTTTTATTATCGAAATCTTTATTAACAAATTTGGTATTATCAAGCGCTAGCAAATATTTGGTAATATTGAAAATCAAAATATTTTATTATATACTAGTTCATACACGTGCTCTAGCACGGTATTTTAAATTAAAAAATAATTTAAATAAATGAGCTCTAAAATGGATGAAAAATAATTTAATAATGTAGAGGAATTAGTCCTAAAATGGAAAAAAAAATAGCAATGCCAAAATGCTAAAGATTCAATCAAATGTCAAATACAAATTGCCATATAAGTGAATAATTAAAATAGACGTATAGAATACAAAATTATCAACATGTAGTATGGTTAGGAACAAAACGGCATAGATGATGTTGCCTTGACAATATTTATTTAATAAATTGTAAAATTTTATCCTTCTACGTAGAGATTTACATCATAAAAGTTTGTGATGTTAATAATTTTTTCTTTACATCTTTACTTGTTGCTTCCCATAACATCAGTTCCTCTATCCCCAGATAAAAGGAACAAGTTGGATACGTTGTACATATACCATGTCCCACCATTACATCTGTAAGGGTCCTTTTTGAAAGTTAAAAAAAAAAGGTTAATGATAAGCTTGTAAAATTCAAGGGGAAAATATAATGTTATTCCAAGTTCTTGGAATGATCAACCCATCCAAACATGGTAAGGGGATATGACATATTGAAGGTTTATGCGTTCAAATTTCAAATACATAGAAGGTATTTTAGTAATAAGATAGCATATAATTATTTGATATTATTATTCAAGATATTTCTTTAATTAATATCTTCGATCTATCGTGATATATGGTTCCTCTGAAGATTTGCACATATCATGTTGTACCATAGCCACCAGTGTCTGTTATGTAATGCTTGGTAGTCTGATAATATTTGAACATATTATTTTCATGAAGGTGGGGATGACAACTAGTTGGATTCAGATCGGATGTGTAGACATTTAAATCCGATCCAAGTAATAATCGGATTTGAAAATCCGATCCAAATTTGACTCCATTGCTTCGGATCACATTTAATTCAAATATAATCGGATATAATCCAATGGTGCATTTTTATTCAATATTTGCATAATTTTTTTCTCTCTAACATTGTTTTGCCTGACTTGTAATCGTAATGCTAAACACCTCTTTAATGTCAAATAACTTTTAATATCAACCATTATTAAAAAAGTGTTGGAGAAAGAGAATACGAATTTGCTTCAGAGGGAAAGAGATAGATAGTAGTAAGACAACTGGAAGGAAAGGGGAAAAAGTACAACTTTGATTGACAAAGAGGAGAGATCGAGAAGAAAATTGGAACATAAGAGGAAATTAGTTAATAAAGAAAAGTGTATTGCTTGTAGAATGCGAGCCTTATGCAGATTTTGCAGGGTTATGATATTAGGATTTTTCTATTTTCAAAGAAAAAGATGAAATTATTAAAAAAAGATATCGGGTC
>JACYFF010031952.1:22302583-22319098 GCA_017589665.1 Selenicereus undatus | reverse complement strand
TCCTGACAATCGATCTATATAAATAGGGCATCGTCTTGATAAAAGTAAATTATGAATAGGGAAATTGACCATCGTTTAATTATGAAAGAAGCATACGAAACAGGAGCTTCTTTATTTTAGATAGAAATATTGTTCTCCAACCTCTTGTTCTAAGTTCATAAGTATGTCTGTACATAGCATAGAAAACTAAGAAACGCGCAATAAAATAGAAGAATTATCAACAAGATAGGCACATTGATATAAATTGATCAAATCTAAAATTTAGCATGAAAGTCTACGATACTTAAAACAGTAAACTAGTGATGGATCTGGACTAGGGTTGTCAAATAGGTCAGGTCGGATCGGGTTCGTGTTCGGGTTGAAATTAAATGGGTTGGAGACCCCCCGACTTGAACCTGACCTGTTTAATAAACGGGGTGGAAAAATCCAAACTGAAACCGTTTAATTATTAAACGGGTCACCCTAATACTGACCCAAATACCCGTTTAAGTTAAGTGGGTCAAAATCAGGTACCCATTTACCTATTTACCTATTTAACCCACTTAATTTGTAAACATTGAATACAACATGCACAAGTTCATGGGCATGTTTGACAGTCATAGGCCACAACTAGCAACAATCAACCTGCAAGGGTGCAACATTCATGGGGCATGTCAGCCTGTAATTCATGGGAATGCCAACCAACGTACATGTTTACAAGCCATTCACAATGACTAAATTAACCTAAATTAACACCCAAAGTTTCAAGTTCAACATCCAAAGTTCAACGAACCATATCAAACACCCAAATCAAGCACAAACCAACAAGCCTATGTTCAAAAGTTACTACATCACCAAATTCATAAGTTCAAACTTCAAAGGAATAGAGCATAGATTCTAGTTAACCAAAGCTGAGTTTTGTCCAAAACCATTGCCAACTGCACTCTTTGATTGATCTAATGATGGTTGGAGGATGGAGGCCTTTAACTTGCAATTAGCAATTTCAGTCAGATCAAAAGAACAAAGAGAGCAAGACAGTCAGATCAACAAAGAGAGGAATCAACAAAGAGAGACATTGACAAAGAGAGGCAGAGCAAGAGAAAGAGAGCGAGACAATCAAATCTAGAGAACAAAGAGCAACGAGATTGACATTCCCACAACAAATCGCAAGCAATTTCAGACTTCAATATAAAGAACGAACAAATCACAAGCAATTTCAGACTTCAGTCTTCCCAAAAACATCTCAAATTTTTGGATCGACATTCCCACAACAAATAACTTCAAAAATCACAAGCAATTTCAGATATTCCCACAACGAATAACTTGAAAATCACATGCAATTTCAGATAGATGAGATCGACATGCCCACGACAATAAAAGCTTGAAAATCAAAGCAAAAATCCATCGCAAAAAACCAGGTCGTATCGTGGTTGTCAACTCTTGGTGCTGAGGTTGTAACAGTTGTCGACTTGGACCACCTGGTGTTGTCATTGTTGTGGAGGCGTGGAGTCTCTAAGAGTTTGAGAGTTTAAGAGTGTGAGTGAGAGACTGAGAGTTTGAGAGAGTCGGAGAGAGAGAGTTGAGAATTGAGTCTACATTGAGTGAGAATTTGAGAGAGAGAGAGAGACCGAGTGCCTGAGTTTGTCTTTGGGGGAGTTGAGGTTTTGAAGGTTTCTTACTTATATAGCTAGGGTTTAAATGGCTAAATGGTCAGTTTACTCAGTTAGTTTAGCTAAATAAATAAATAAATAAATAAACTAGGGTTTTCTAGTTCCCCAAAATGTAAACTTCCAAAATTTAAGTTCCCTCCCAAATAAGCGGGTTAAACGAGTTCGAATTATACGGGTTAAACGGGCTGACCTATTAACCCATTTAATTAAACGGGTTAAATAGGTATTTTTTTTCGTATCAAAAATCTCATCCTGAACCTAACCCGTTTAATTAAACGGGTTAGTCGTGACAACCCGTTTAATTAAAGGGGTTTAAAAATCTTTACCCAAACCTACCTAATTTTGTGTTCGGTTCGAGTCGGTAATTGTGTCGGGTCAGCTTTTGACAGCCCTAATCTGGACATTTAGGTTAGAGATGTCCACCTGCTAATGTTTATCATTTTATACACAATAAAGAAAATAAATAAATTACTCTACTCATCTTCAACAGGCTTCTTGTAAGTTCTTTTCTTCAAAAGAAAATAAATAAATAAATAAATGAAAAAAATGAAAAAACCTAATTTAACCAAACTTGTCATATTTTCAACTCATTTCTTTGATGGGGCATGTAACGCCCCAATAACACATAAATCATAGCTAAACATCAAGAACTCCATGGATGGGCGTTACCGCCGTCCGCAAGGACAAGGCTTCTCTAAAATATGAAAGTTTAACCATAAAATCAAAGTATAACCTTAGAGGGCATTACGAGTAATCGAAACATTTAACAACACACAGAAATGATTCTAACTTCCCAGGGTTACGTCATATATGACCCAGCTTGAGCTTACAATTATAACATTAAAATACATATTACAGTTCAGATATACAGTTGGGACACCAAAATGCACCACAAAAAGGCATGAAAACATCTTAGCACTTCTATCCGCCAGTGATAGGGACGGTCCTGATTTATTTATCACCTTCAGCCTCCCTGCCCGCCTGAGAGCGGTTTACTGAGCATTTTCCTAAAATAAAACATAAAAGCATTTCGAACTATGAGTCAAAGCTCAGTACATGCATCTCTATACTGATAAAGATTCAATGGGAATTTCGAATTATGAGGGCCCGCTTTGCAATTCATTTTGATTTTAAAACAGGGAATGAGATGTATATAAAACTAAATTGCCAATTATTATCTGTTAGTGCACTCCTTAGTAACTGTTACGATCTATGTATAGGTGTACACCTGCCAAGCCGACCGGAAGACCTGACCTGAAGCCGTGCGGGTAACTGAAGGGCAAAACCCTGTAACTGATAACTGATGAGGTCACTAATTATGTGATAAATCACTGGTTCAATTGGTTCATTGATGTACTTACCAAAACATTATAATTTCGATAAATACATGCTAATTTCTAAAGATACAGTCAATGAACGTACCTAGGGTCTTTAAAAGTTAGTTCACAGATTAAATAGATGTACTAAAATGGAGAGGATGAGAGCTTAGGCCTTGATGCTGTTCAAAATCATTACAGGCATAAAATTAGTACAATGGATACCCTTAAATAGAAAGGGCTTATAAAGAATTTGTGTGAATCATTTAAATAGAAAAGGCTTATAAAACTGATAAAGTTAAATAAAGTATGGAAATGCCAAGTTAAAGCACGGTAGCGAGTTTAGAGGGTAGGGTTTATGACGAGGTACGGGATGAATAATCCACAACTTATACTCCCGACCTCCAACTGAGACATAAGAACCCAATATAAACAGCTTAGGAGGTCCTCTAAAACTTTCCTGAATGGCACATAACCGGATTCCTATGACAGGTTTCATAAATGGGGTTAGAACAACAACATGTCAGGTTTTGGTGCTAAAAACAACCATTTTGTCCATTCTGCCCAGGTTCAGTAAAATAGCCATAACTTCCTCCACAGGCCTTGGATTAAGGCGATTCAAGAGTCATTTTAAAGCTAACATCCAGACCTATCTACCCACCAAAAATCAGAATTTTTGACCTGGCCGATCATTACCATTTTTGCTCCAAATTTCGTCCTGTTTCACTGAAATTTCCAGCCTCACTGATTTAGGTGTTCTCTCACTTTTTCACACCAAACCTCAACTTAAACTCTTTCTTAAGAGCATGTAAGCACACTATGGTACATTCCAACATCATACAAGATCACCACACTCAAATTCACTTCATATATATATATCCAACAAGGCTTACTTTCTGGGCACATAAACACATACCTCAAGTTTAACACAAATTTGGTCCAAACCATGCATTCATGGATAAAACCCTAACTTTGGGTCAACTTGAATCCCATCTCATCTTTCCAACACATCATAAAAACCATAATAAACTCCAATACATTAAAATATAAGCAAAAACATGGAGAAAACAAGCCATAAATATCACTTGAACAAGAAGCTTGCATACCCAAGATGAAACCCTAACCCTAACTTCATCCAAAATCAACTCCACCATAAACCCTCAACAAGGTGATTCTTAATACCACAAAAACAGCTTAATCTATCATTAATACAACCAAAATAAAGAACAAAAACCAACAAGATAAAATATCAAAAACAAAATCAGCATAGAGGTGCAAGAACACTCACTTTGTGCTAGCAAAAGAGGTTAAAATGATCTTAGATTCTTGAGGAAGTAAGAGGGTGGTTGGGGGTGGATGTTTTGTGGTTTTTTGGTGATTTAAAGGTGGCTAAGATGGTGGTTTTGCTGCTGCTCCAGCCGTGTAGAGAGAGAAAGAGAAGAGGGAAGAGAGAGAAAGTCTCTAGCAAGCTTGGTGGAGAATGAATTAAAATGAAAATTTTTGACCATTTATATGCAATTTACTTGGCTGAAAATTAAGGTAGAAAAGTCAATAATTTCATGCTTGGATTAAGGCTTAATTAAGAGGGTTTAGCTAAAGAAATAAGGATCAAGTCTTGCCGCACCGAAATCGACTTTAAACGGGCTCGGGTTTGGCGAAAAACTGAAACCGAGTGCATTTACGAATTTTTTTTTAAAAAAAATTGAAATAAATGGTTGTGATGCCATGAAAAAGAATTTTAGACATTAAATTCTTAAATATCAAGGCCTAACTCAATTTCCAAAATTGACAAGAAGAAATCCCCAAATTGCAAAGTAAGGGCCCGTTAGAAATGTCCAAATGAGAATAATAAAAAGATGGGAATATAAAAAAAGAAATGATGTGAATGAAATGAACTCAATCACATAGGTTAGTGACATGAAATTAATAAACAAAATTTAGGGTCGGACTACTACAGGTCATCGTCAATTTCTTTACATAGTGATGCATGCTTTTGGGTAATATAATGTTACAAGAAGGGTACTAGGAAAAAGGAGCAGTGGCGTAAGACATTGGGGGGGGGGGGGCGGGGGGGGGAAGAAAAAAATTCAATTTGGATTTTTAGGTCTGCTTTGATGGTGGCGTGAGACTCTGAGAGGCGGAGAGAGACAAAATAAATTTAATTTTGTTATTTTCATCTAATTTTAATGCAATTGACAACTATAGTCCATAGTTTTCATTAAAAAAAAAATAAATAAAGATGTTGACAGCGGTACTTGGGCTTGCTAGCTGGCGTGATGCAAGGGGTGTCCAAGGCTTTTGGGCCTTTTTCATGGTTGTTGACTTATACTATTTTCCACCCCTATAACATAGTTTATTAGAATTGTTTTGTTAGGTCAAGGACACCCCTAAGCTGGAAGGAGATCCGCCCTTACAGTAAGCAACATGACTTTTGTTTAATGTCACTTGCATTTTTGTGTTTTTGTATCTATTTTTTTTTGGGGGGGGGGGGCCGGGTTCGTGTATGAAATTATAGGAACTCTTCAGAAGAAGGATTGAAATTAAAAAAAAAATCAAAAAATATTTCTTAGGAAATGTGATAAATTATGGTACATATGAAAGGGTTTATTTAGCCGTTTAATAGTATTTGAATCTCGCATTGCTCTCTCTCTCTCTATCTCTCTCTCTCTCTAATGCTCTATCCATTCCTTAATTTGTAACTACTCTGATTTGTATTCTTCGGTCATTTTGCCGCCCATTTCGTAAATTTGAGGGCTAGGATGGTTTGATTTTTGGCCATCATGAACGTCTTACTTAGTATCTTCTTTCTTTCCTGTTAGTATCTCAATAATTTTAGTAGTATTTCTCTTGGATTGTGAGAGTTATCATTTCTCACCGGTTGTGAGAGTTTTATTTTATAGTTGTTGTGATGTGTTTTTATCGAATTATTTCGCCTAAGTTTGGAGGGATGAAGTTCTATTCAATTGCAAAATGACACTTTAGCCGAATTCGACACTTTGAATACATTGTTTTATATCTAAAAAGTATCCGCCTAGAAAAATTACATTAAATCAGTAGATCTATTTTCAAAACGATATTACAATAGATCTGTAGATCTCTTCTCCATGTTGTACTCTAGAGCAACGGTCATGGGAAGCCAAACAATCAGTGTGTATAAAAGTAATTTTCTTAGGATGGATGTTGTATTTGTAGGACTTGTATATCTAAATCAATGGCAGGGAAATAAGAGGGGGAGTTCTGCCATGAAGTACCACTGCCTTTAAAACGATTTCGGCTCAACCTGAGTGCAAATCAAAGCAGGTGTTTGCTCCCCAATATTTACATAGCTAGCCTCTGAATGCATGCTCTTGCATATAGAACCTTGGAATACATAAGACTACAATTGCCGAGAACAGTAGAGAGAATAGGCAGCAGAGAACAAGAGAGGAGGAGTGTTTTAGTGTTTGTTGCAGCATCAAGAGAGATGAGTATTTATGCTGCAAAAAATAGCCATTGGAAGTGAGAAAAATCTTGTGACATATGGGATTTCGTGGCTAGAAATCAGGGCCACTAGTCGTCATTGGAGGAAAGGGGGAGTCAAATCAGCAAGACATTGTTGACTGTTATGCGCCAAACGGACAAAAATATAAAAGAATTTTCCTCCAAAAATTAGCAAACAAGGCCTACAACGCAAGGACCACAACCATGGTCGGCCCATACTGGACCGGGTAGGCGGACGACACGGGTGCCTGTGTAGTGGTTCACCCTCACCCCACAACACTACTAAAACAAACTCAAAGGAATTCAACAAGTTTAAGAAAAAGGGAGTAAACAAAACTCCACAAGAGGCTCTTAATCCTCCAGTGTGGGACAAGGAGTAGGTATGAAAAAGAGCTAACTTTTGCCATTACCTCCAACAATCCCTAGCTAATGACGTACGGACTAACGAAGAAAGGATCTGGGCAAAGGAAGGGTTAGATACATAAGTATTAATGTCTTTCAATTGAATTGATACGTAGTGAAGTAGGGTAAGAACCGAATCTATCGAGTGAACTAATCCTAAACTTGATAGATCCTGGCTGAGATGCCCACAACACATATCACCCCTTATGGTTACTGTTAGACCTGTCAGTTCAGACAAACATGTTAAATACGTGATAGGTGTATTCAGGTTCGGATAAGATATAGGTTGGGTGTCTTTTCGGATTCAGGTAGAATAAGGGCAAGTGTATTTTGGTTTTATGGGTTTCGGATTAACCCAACGGGTTTGGAGTGCTTTTTTAGTGAGTTATTTCTTTTTTTTTCAAAATCAAAAGCTTGACATATTTATTACTTAAAATCGTTTGTATTTAATGAATAAGCATTCTAATTGTAATTTCTTAAAAGAACATAAAAAATATTCAAACTTTTCAATATGATGTATGAACGCCATATACTGGTGGACAATGAGTCACATTTGGGTGGGTTGGTCTGTATATTAAAATACTAATAATAGGTTGGTCATTCATGGGCAGGCCCATCTAAAGCATGATAACAAGTTGCAGCGGTTCGACCTATTAATAACTCATTTAATGATTCGATATTTTGTTAATTAATTTACCTTTGCCTAATCATGTATGCTTTATTAATTGGTCGATCCTAACACAAACACAAGTTGACCCATTGCCCAACATTGACATCAAGTTCGAGATTGATTAGAAGGAAGACAAATGAAAGAATATGATAGACACACAAGATATTATAATTATTAATTAATTATAAAATCAAAAATTTAGATTATTACAGAGTAATATTATTTAAAATACGATGAGACGTATTCATTTCACTAAAAATATAATGGTACAACTTGAACATTTTTAATACTTTCGAAATTGATTTTCTTAAGACTAGATATTTCATATCCGTTTTCTAAATTGTTCCATTTATAAGTTGTATATGACATTATTTTATGGCATGAATTTAAAAATGAGTGAGTACCTTTGTCTAATTTGCGAAGGGATACAATAGTTATACGACCTCTCTATAAACGATTTGTTGTAATGAAAAACTATTATTGTTAAGGGGAAAAAAATTAAAGAAACATAAAAAAATAAGGATATAATATTCGGGTTGAGTGGGCGGCTTTGGATTTGGGTTTGGGTCGGGTTTGACCCAAAACTTTTAGGAGGGGTTCAGATTGGGTTTCCGGGTTGGGTCTATATTTGCCAGATCTAGTTACTGTGTATTCCACGACAATTAACTTGCACTTTTTAAGGCCATGCGCATATCTCGGGTCTCATAAGTGCTCTAGAGAAACAACCCATAGTTTCTCATCTTGACACTTACGTAGGCAGTTCCATTAGGTCCGTCTCAACATGGACCACCATAATCATGGATATGAAATTATTAAGAGCGGAATTTTGCTCAACCTCATGCATATAAGGTGTTGAATATATCAATTGCGTCTCAATAGCACCACCCTCATAGGCTATGAATCCATTAAGAGCATAAGAGCTCAACCTCTCAGAAGTACTACTATACGCCATAACGATGGATATATAGTGCATATTAAGACCAATATGGTGTGATTTGAGCACAAATTGTATCTACCATATTACCTCAATCCGTGGGCTTTAGTCCCATCTCCCTCAATGTCTCGAGAACTATTCACCTAGTCAAGCCCTTGGTTAGTGGATATGCTAATTCTCTCAGATCTCACATATTCCAAGGAGATGACACCAAGTTTTAGCATCTGTTTTACAACACTATGTCTAATGCGAAAGTGTCTCTTTTTTGTATTATACACACTGTTTTGTGCAACTCCGATTGCTGCATGCAAGTCTCAATGAAGGGAAATAGTAGTAGGTTGCATCCCACACAGTGGCATATTTGCTAGTAGATTTTTCAGCCACTCCACTTCTTGGCCTACTAACTCAAGAGCAATGAATTCAGCTTCCATGGTAGAGCGAGCTACACAAGTATGCTTGGTAGACTTCCATGAAATAGCTCCTCTGCCAAAGGTAAGCACATAACCACTAGTAGAACTAACTTCATCATTATTAGAGACCCAGTTTGCATGACAAAATCTTTCTAATATAACATGAAGTTTATTAAAATGCAAACACTAGTCCATAGTACCTCTCAAGTACTTGAGTAATCAAAACAATGCATCTCAATGCTCTTTTGTAGAGTTATGAGTATAACAACTTAACCTACTAACAGCATAAGTATTGTTAGGTCGAGTATACTTCATAAGAAACATTACACTTCCTATGATTTTAGCATACTCAGTTTGGGATATACTAAACCCTTTGTTCTTTTTAAGGTGTATGCTAAGATCATAAGGAATTCTTATAGGAGTCACATCAAAACTATTAAATTTCTTTAAGATTTTTCTGAATGTATTGAGACTGGCACAAAGAAAAACCATCATTTGTTTTTCTAATTTTAATCCCCAAGATCACATATGCCTTCCCCCATGTCCTTCATTTCAAATAAGAAGATAACAACTCTTTCATCTTATTAACAACATGCACTTTAGTACCAAAGATAAACATGTCATCGACATAAAGACATATTATCACACAATCTGAACCAATCAATTTTGAATACACACAAGAATAAGAAGAGTTCACAGCAAACTATGTTGTATCATCATACTGCCAAACTTTTAATACCACTATTTAGAGGCCTATTTTAGGTAGTAAAGGGATTTTCTAACCTTATAGTTTTCATTCTCCTGCCCAGGAACGATAGATTCCTCAGGTTGAGACATATAAATCTCTTCCTCTAGGTCACCATTAAGGAACGTTGTTTTCACGTCCATGTGATGCACAAGAAGACTATGTATAGTAGCTAAGGCGACTAGAGTCATAATGGTGGCAATTTTGGTAATAGGAGAATAAGTGTCAAAGTAGTCAGTCCCCTTCTTTTAGTCAAATCCTCTAGTCACTAGTCTAGCTTTGTACTTATCAAGTGAACCCTCAGGTCTTACCTTCTTCTTGAAGACCCATTTACTACTAATGGGCCTGCTACCCTTAGGTAAGTTAACATACTCTAAAGTTTGATTTGACATTATAGAGTCTAATTCACTTTTAGTGGCCTCTTTTTAGAAACTATCATCTATTGATCTCATGGCCTCTGCAAAAGTTTTGGATCTTCTTTGATAAAGAAAGCAGAAACTAGTTCATCGATCAAGAAATTCACATCAAAATCTTCAATAAAAAAGGTAGTAAGAAAGTCATGACCAAAACTAGTCTCAACTCTACGTCTCTTACTTTTAAGTTCATCAATTGAGTATCTATCAATGGAACCAAAAGTAGGCATCTTCGCATTTCATGTGCAGGTAGCATTTCATGTGCAGTAATAGAGATATTCTTTTTCAAAGAAAAAACATGCTCAAAGAATTCTGCATCCCTAGATTCACAAATAGAGAAGTCATCCAATGACATGAATCTATATGCAACACTATTTTGGACAAAACCAATAAACACAGAATCAAAGGTTTTAAGATCGATGTTTTCTCGTTTCAACTCAGGTAGGGGAACTTTGGCCAAACACCTTCATACCCTTATAAAACTTAAGTTAGGGGTGTAGCCTCTCCATGTTTCATACGTGATATGGTCTAACTTCTTAGGGGTACTCTATTAAGAATATAGTATGCTGATAAAATAACTTCCCCCCATAATTATTAGAAAGCCCCCATCTTATAAGCATGACATTCATCATTTGTTAGGCGTTCTATTTTTATGTTCGGCTATCCCATTCTATTGGGGAGTATGGGATGCATTAACCTCATGTATGATACCATTTTTTTCACAAAAGGTAGGATGAGAGTTAGTCTCATATTCCCCACTCCTATCGATTCTAAGTCATTTGATTTTTTGGTCCACTTGGTTTTCTACTTCTGCTTTGTATTTCAAAAACATTTCCTCAGCCTCATTTTTAGACCTAAGGAGGTATAATCTGTTATATCTAGAGCAGTCATCCACAAAAGTGATGTAATACTTTTCCCCCCTTTGTTGATTGTGTTTTTGAAGTCTGCTAGGTCTGAATGCACTAGTTGTAGTAGTTTTGTTTTTCCATTAGTGATGGATTTGAAAGGCCTTTTGGTATATTTGGCTTCCACACATATAGGACATTTAGAAAAATTATCAACATTCACAGCGAAAATTAAGCATAGATTCTTGAGTCATTTTACAGAAGGAAAATTTAAATGGCTTAGCCTACCATGGTGAGACCAACAGACTCATCAATATAAGCAGAACTAGAAGAATTTTCATTCATGGTCTCAGAAGTAAGATTAAGTACAAACAAATTTCCATTCAAGTATCCCTTCAAAGACCCCATTATGAGAGATAACAACTTTGTCATCTCCAATAGCAGTTTTCAGCCAGCTTTGTTGAGACCAAAAATCAAGTTTCTATAAAGGGAAGACACATACAATACATTGCTTAAGGACATTAATTTTCCAGTGGTAAATTTATGAATAATCTTCCCTTTACCCATAACTCCAGCAACAGTGGGGTTTTCTATGTAGACGCATTCACCACCTCTCACATCTTTAAAGTCCTACATAAGTTTCTTGTTAGCATAGAAGTGCCTTGAAACTGTAGTGTTGTAGGCCCATTCAGGACTACTTGCCACCAAGTTTGCCTCATCGACTATAGCACAAATGATTCCAGTGTCATCAGCAAGGTTGGCTTGAGCTATAGGTTGTCGGGCAGGCTTCTGGTTCGGTTGAGACTGTCTCTTACGAAGTGGGAACTGGTATGCTTTTATGCCCTTGTTTGGTGCAGACATAGCACAACCCCTTAGGTTCCTGGATCTTATTGCTGAACTTATTATGCTCCCTAGGATGGTTTGGCTTTCAATTCATCTTAACTTTACCTTTAAACCTGTCTCGGTGAGTAAATATAGCAGACTTAAATAAATTAGCTTTAGAAGAATTTAAAGATAGGAAATCAAGCTTATCTTTGAGACGATTAGCCTCTTTAGTTTTTGTGTGGTTGATTAGTTCCTGCAGGGTGAGATCTTTCTTCTTATGTTTCAGTTGACTCTTTTAGTCATTCCAAGATGGTGGGATTTTCTTGATTAACACATTAGTGTGCAGAATCTCACACATCTTCATGTTTTCATTTAGAACTTTAGCACACAGGTTCTTACAAAGATGAACCTGCTCCATGATCGGTTTATCATCAATGATTTGGAACCGTAACCATTCACCAACCACATATTTCTTTTTTCCAACATCATCAGCTCCATATTTGACCTCTAGTCATATATCTTGACAAACTTGAATGTGACAAACAAATCAAATAGGGGGTTAGTCATATGATTCAGCAAATGCCCCCGTACCATTTTATTTTCTTTCTTGAATCTTTTTATGGCAGCCTTATCAATAGATTTTCTTTTGTCTATTCTATCAGGGGAAGCAGTAGAGGTTTCAAATGCATTATTCTCTTCAATTACGTCAAAGAACAACACATAGTCAACTTCTAATTGTTCAAAGAAAATTAGAAGTTTTTGGGACTAGCATTTATAGTTGGTTCCGTCCAGGGGTTCAAGTTTTGAGAGGTCTAAGAGGATTTTGCTAAGTGAGAGAGCTATTGATTTGTGTGTGGTAAAAACTCACCTTCAAATTGTAGGAAATGTATGTCGAAATCAATGGCAGGGAAATGAGAGGGAGAGCTATGTTGTGGAGTATCATTACTTTAAAAGTGATTTAGGCTCGACTTTGGTACACATCAAAGCAGTCGTTCTCTCCCTAAGGTTTACACAATTAGCCTCTAAATGCGTGCACTTGTGACCAGAAGCTTGGAATACACAAGATTGCAATTGCCCAGAGCAGTAGAGAGACTATGTAGTAGACAAGAAGAGCTAAGAAGAAGAGTGCTTTGGTGTATGTTATAGCAGCAAGGGAGAAAAATAGCAGTTGGAGGTGAGAAAAATCTAATAACAGATGGGATTTCATGGCTGACACTACAAAAAAGTATCTTTCACCAACATACATTTACAGACAAAAAAAGTAATTTTTGTTGGTAAAAGTTAGTTTTTGTAACACATTAAGTTATTTGTTGGTATTAAAGTTTTTAAATTTTGGAGGGAAGAATAGGTCCTAATATTTCCAACATATAAAAAATGCTGTGTTGGTGTTATTATCATATTACCAACACGCAAGTTTTCTGTTGGTATTGTAATCACATTACCGATAGACTCATCTATGAAAGAACTGTTGTTGGTATTAATGAAGCATATTATCGCGAGAAAAAATGAATAACTATCTAAAAAATACACATTTGACAATAAAATAAAAAAGTACCTAATAAGGTAATAGCTTGAATCTCAATTTTTTATTTTAATCAGCTAAAACGCGGTTGGCTTTGGTCTTTGTATAAGAACATCTAAACATAAAAGCAGTAGCGGCAGGTTCTTCAAATTCTTTAAACATAAAAAACGCAAACCCTAGTTCATCTTCTTCATTTCGATTGTTTCTTTCTTGGTGTTCGATTCTCATGTTTTGAAGGTATGCATGCGCTCCTCTTATCAACTATTTCATCTACTCTAAGTTTTTGAACATTAGATTATGTCCTTGTAGCCACTTTCTGGAGGGTTTGGTGACGGAAAATTGAGGGTTTGTTGTTGGAAAACAGGGGCAAAATGCAAGTGATCGGGCTTGTTGGTGTTCAATTTGCAATTTATTGAAGGTATTATGTTTTTGCAATTCTATTGAATTTGTTGGGTTTGAATGGGAATTAAGGTAGTAGCTAATTGGAATGAAGAGTTTCGTGTGCTTTGACTTGTGGAGATTATTTGAACTTGAAGAATTCTTGTTACTTCTCCCTTGAATTTCTTATGGTTATTTTTGTAATTTTGCAATTCCCTTGAATGTAAAGGTAGTAGCTGATTGTTCAAGTAGTGAAAATAGTTAAAACGCATTCTGGAGGTAAATTTTGGGAAAACTTGGATCACAAAAGGGAAATCATGGTGGGTCTGTTATGTCCTAACTATAATAGGTTTGTAGTCAAGCACACCTAATTTTCCTTTGCATCACAGACATATGATGAGATGCAAGTTACAAAGTTAACCCATTATCTCTCTATTCCTTTACAGAGAGGCCATTGGGAAATTGCTACTTTATGATCTTCTGAATGCTTATAAAGAGAGATTATTGTTCTGGGTCCAAGTGAAAACATACTTCTAGCATCTGCAGTACTTAAATGTAAACAAGTGTAGGCTACTGTTCTGCAACCATTCGTATCATATCTACTTCAAAATCTTCTTCACTTTTAACACTAGATCTTGATATGCATGACAACTTGATACAGGTTATGACTTATGTATTTCTTCATGCATGGTTATCCACTACATTTTCTCGTTATCTCCCCCTTACTTACCCTCACATGCGCACAGATATAGACATATACACACAGAGCTGCCAATATGGATGGAGTTCCTAAACATGCTTCCGATGCAACACGTTAGAGATGTTTCATTTGACTGACATATCTATGTTAATGTTTATGTAATGCTTACAGTTGTAAGTAGCTACAGCTTTCAGGGAAGTTGACTAAAAATTGGTGATATAAGCAAATGTGAAAATCCTTAATAGCAGAGGATTACACGACACTGCCAAATTGTTAATGTTATCATATAACAGTTTTATTAGAATACCAACATATGCAATTTTAGTAGCATACCAATTAGATAGCAGTTTTGTGCACACTAAAAGAAGCATTCTTGTAACATTGTTGTTGTTATTAGAAGAAGCGTGCTTGTCACATATTGGAAATACACAGGAGTCTTCTTGAGCTAAATTTTTGAAGTTGGTGCTTGTTACAGGGGACCATCTTTACGAATTGGAAGACCTATTTTTCACTCCGTGAAAACCAAACCGCTGTCAAGCTTATCAAATTGTGTTGTTTAACTCTTAGATGCATTTAGAAAAATTCCATGGAAGTGAAGTTAAAAACCATCCAATCAGATATCTGCTTTATAATGTGGTAGGATTTGGATAGAGGAGATATTGCAAATTTTAAAATAGACCTAATGTATAGCAATGATAAACTTATACAATAAACAACACAAATTTAAGATTTACCATACAGATAATTAAATATAAACATAAAAGCGATAGAACAAAATATTAAGATAGAGTAAAACTAATAGCTTCTTATTGTAGATTTTCATTCTTATTCCACTCCCCCTCCTCCTCTTGTCTTTGTTGTTTTATTTATATGTGAGTTGAAATACTTAAATAATTAACAAATGTAATCATTTGGTAATTGAAATGTGTAGCAATGTACTTGTCATTATGAATGTGTTCAAGGGTAAAAGTTCGGTGAAGGTCAGGAGAATACATGATGAATATAAGAAATGTTTAAACACATTCGTTGATCATGCGTTTGCAACTTCTATTGATAATAATAAGATTCCATGCCCGTATTCAATTTGTGCTAACTGCTTTTACCATGAGAGAGAAATTGTGAGAGGTCACCTTATCATGAAGGGAATGGATGCCGATTATCAAAAATGTATTTGGGTTTCCATGGGGAGACAACAATGAGTCATGATGATACTAACAATGATATGGTAGATGATGCATTTAACAATGAAAATTATAGAGCATTTGACCATGACATGCATGGGATGATAGGAGATGCTTTTGAATGTCATGAAGCTAATAAGGGTTCTTCAGGACTTAATGAACAGGCAAAGACCTTCTTTAAGTTAATTGAAGATGCAGGCCAACCTCTTTATCCTAGTCATGAAGAGTTTAGTAAACCCTCATTTGTCGTTGAAATGTATCATCTTAAATGTTTATATGGGGTGACTGATAGGGCATTTGATTCTTGAGCTCTCCTTAAAGATTCAACATTGCCCGACTCTTAAGAAAATGTAAAGGATCATTAAGAAATTTGGCCTTGGCTACAAAAACATCAATGTTTGTTCGAATGAATGTGTTCTTTTTTAGAAAGACAAGGCTAAACTAAATAAGTGCCCTGAGTGCGATGCTCTAAGGCATAAGATGACAGATGATGGAACAATTATGAAATTAGCTTCTAGTAATCTAGTTCTAGTAATGGTTTTGTGCCACTTTCCTTTGATACCTAGACTCAAGAGACTCTTTATGTAATCTAAGACAACTCCCTTAATGAGATGGCATGCAGAGGAACGTAAACAGGATGGTAATTAAGGCATCCAGCTGATACTCACGGATGGAAAGATTTTGATAATAAGTATTCAAAATTTGCTCATGAGCCTCAAAATGTTAGACTTTGCTTATCAAGCAATGGGTTCAATCAATTTAGAAAGATGAGTATTTAGTACAGTATATGGCTAGTTATAGTAACGACGTAAAATTGGCCTCCATGGTTGTGGATTAAGCAACCTTATGTCTTTCTTTCATTGCTTATACTAGGTCCAAAGGCACCAGGAAATGATATTGATGTGTTTTTGGAACCTTTAGTGGATGAGCTAAATGAATTATGGGAGCCAAGTGTGCAAACTTATGATGCCTCCAAAAATGAGACCCTTGATTTGCACGTAGCCCTAATTTGTACAACCAATGATTTTCTTGCATATGGTAACTT
>JACYFF010031952.1:22266133-22283674 GCA_017589665.1 Selenicereus undatus | reverse complement strand
TATATATATATATATATATATATATATACATGTATATGCAATGAAAGTAATGTTTGAGTTAAATTGAGCTTTGAATTCTAAATGCTTACTGCTTTATGGTAATCTCATGCAAATTGAGATAATAAACATTGTTTATGTGATTCAATATTTGAGTATGTAAGAGTTTGTGAACAAGAATCCGGATAGCAAGGAAGATGAATCTCAGGGTTCAGGTAATCAACTGAATGAGGACGCCCAGCAAAACCGTAGTTAGGGCCCAACGGTTACCTTGGAAGTGTCTAATGGTGTGGAGGATTGGAATTATTAGAAAAATTTGGTAATTGAGCGGATGAAGACAATTCCCCCTATACACTCTGTACCCCCTGTACCTCCAGAGAACCCTCCAAAGTCTGACAAACTAGCCAATAGGGTAGCCCGATGCAAACCTAAGGTTTATGACAGAAACCTTAATCCTATAAAAGTGGAAGACTGGATCAGAGCTAGAGGAATGGAAAAGATATTTATAGCAGTTGAATTACCTGAAGAGAAAAAGGTAAACATATGGACTTTTTATTTAGTTGGTGAAGCAGATATCTAGTGGAGTACTGTGAAAGATAAGTTAGAAGGACCCAAGCTTACTTAGGCTAAATTTCTTGATGAACTTAGGGCTAAATTCTAACAATTCAACGACAGAAGGAAAACGAGCTCATAGAGTTAAAGATGAGTGGTAATATGATGGTGATGCAATGTGCCCGTAAGTTTACAAAGTTATCAAGATTCACTCCAGACTTTGTGGCGATCAAAAGGTTGAAAATGAGAAGGTTTGAGGAAGGTTTAGCCTTTCACATTTGAAATCAATTGGCGGGCTAGCCAATTCAAACTTACCAAGAATTGTACAAAAGAGCTATTGAGGTGGAACGAGTGAAGGGTGAGCTAAGGGCTTTGAACCAAGGAAATGAGAAAAGGAAGTGGGTTGATCGTGGTACATCAAGTGAGAGTGTGTGCAGAAGAACCCCATTACTGGCCCTACTAAGAGTCATCCAGCGAAATCAAAGGAACCTTACGCCAAGTGTGAACACACAAACCATACTACACCTGAGTGTCGTGTAGGTACTAACAAGTGCATGTGGTGTGGAAGCCCGAATCATTCAATTGCTACTTGCCCAAGAAGACAAAAAGTATATAGAAAAAGGAGTTGCAAGGCCTGTACCACCCATATGTCAGGGAAACCGGCCCTCGAAACCCCCGGCGGCAGAACGAGTTTACATAATGAGCAAAAAGAAAGCTATAGTTTCTGGTACGGTTATCACTGGAACTTTCTTTTTAAATTCAAAACCATTTTATATTTTGTTTGATTCGAGTGCAACTCATTCATTTATATCCACTCGAGCTGCATTGCAATTGAAGTTGGAAAAAATAAAGACGGGCAGAACTACAGAATTAGTTTGCCAAATGGGCAAGTGATACAATGCCCTGTTCTTTATAAACATGCTCATATTGTAATTGCTGAGTATGAATTCCCTGGGGACTTGATTCAGTTTGATATGTTAGCATTTGATATGATCTTGGGAATGGATTGGTTTACTATTAACAGGGTGAATATAGACTGTAGAAACCTTAAGGTCGTTCTAAAGAATAAGAAGGTCAAGAAGTATGTTTCTATGGGGAAAGACTTAGAAGGAATATTCTATAATTTCAATCATGAAGGCAAATAGGTTTCTAAGGTAAGGATGCATAGGATATTTGGGTTATACTATCGAGGTTAAAGAGGAAGAGATGAAAATAGAAGATATTCTCGTAGTTTGTGAATTTCTTGATGTTTTCCCTGAGGAGTTGTCGGGTCCACCTCCTCAAAGGGAGAATGATTTTGAGATTGAGTTAATTCCTGGTGCACAGCCTATTTCAAAAGCTCCATATAGGATGACCCCAATTAGGCTCAAGGAATTGAAAAGCTAACTGGATGAATTGCTACAAAAAGGGTTTATCAGGCTAAGTTCTTCACTCTGGGGATCCCCAGTGTCGTTGTGAACAAAAAGGATTGAACTTCAAGGTTGTGCATAGATTATCAGGAGTTAAATAAAATAAACATTAAGAATAAATATCCCTTGCCTAGGATAGATGATCTGTTTGATCAATTGTAAGGAACTTGGTGTTTTCAAAGATTGATTTAAGGCCTAGCTATCATCAGCTTAGAATTAAGCGAGATGATATTCTGAAAACAGCCTTCAGAACTAGATATGGCCATTATGAATTTATTGTGATGCCTATTGTGCTTACCAATGCCCCTGTTGTATTTATAGATCTCATGAATAGAGTTTTTAGACCTTATTTGGACAACTTTGTGGTGGTTTTCATAGATGACATCCTGATATACTCCAAGGACAAGGATGAACGTGAGAATCATTTAAGGTTTGTGTTACAAACCTTGAGGGAACATCAATTATTTGCTAAGTTGAAAAGGTGTGAGTTTTGGTTAACTGAGGTGACATTTTTGGGGCACGTAGTTACTAAGGAGGGAATCAAAGTTGATCCTCAAAAGATAAAGGCAGTCACTGAATGGCCCAGGATCACCAATGTGATAGAAGTAAGAAGTTTTCTAGGTCTAGCAAGATATTATAGAAGATTCATGAAAGATTCCTCGAAGATCGTATCTCCACTAACCAACATGTTAAACAAAACTACTAAATTGGAGTGGTCAGACAAGTGTGAAGAAGCATTTTAAGAACTAAAGAGACGCTTAACAACAACGCCTATCCTTACCTTGCCTAAAGAAGGGAAAGAGTACACTATTTATAGTGATGCTTCTAAAAATGGCTTAGGTTGTATACTAATGCAGGATGACAAGGTAATAGCCAACGCTTCTAGGAAACTCAAGCCTTACGAGAAGAACTACCCCACTCATGATCTGGAGTTAGCTGCGATAATGGTTGCCTTTAAAAATCCGACAACACTACCTATATGGAGTGTCGTGCAAGATTTACACTGACCACCAAAGCCTAAAGTATATCTTTACTCAAAAAGAGATCAACTTCAGACAATGATGATAGATGGAATTGCTAAAGGATTATTGATAAGTGCTTAACATATACATCTTTGTAAGGCTATTTTGCCTCATTTTTAGGAGAATTTTATGCTCAAAATGACGTTGTTTACTCTACTCTTCTCGATTTATGCTTGGGTGTAGTTGTTTTATGTGTTTTGCAGGATTTTTAGTCTTTTTACCCAACATTTTCCCTTTAATGGTTGTGTTTTGACCTCTCCCACGGTCATCCATGAGTTGCTACGCCCGTGGAGCAAGAAACTGGTTCCAGCATAGACTACGGTTGGACCTTGGTGGATGCCACGGACCATGGTAGGCCTGTAACTACTGCCTCTTCGTTTTCTCTCGGTTGTGTGGTTAAGAACAACTTGAATTTCCTATAAAGAGCAACGTTCAGCAGCGAAGGAGAGTAATCCCGAGCAACTAAAGCAAGTAGAGTTAGCCTAGTGAAGATTAGTTTAGTTTATTTTCTCTCAAATTTTGTTCTTTGTTTTGTTTTTGCTTTTGTGTGACTTTTGAGTGTGAGAGTTTTGATCTTGAGGCAGTTTTGAAGCCCTTTCCGCTCAGATTTCGCCAATTTTTGGTTAGTTTGTTTATCTTTTATCATGTTTGAGTAGTTTTCTTAGTCTAGGAATTTAGTAGTTTTTAGAAGTGTATTGAATCATGTTTTAGTTTATTCAATTGTGCTTATTTTCACAATTTGTTTGATTTCGTTCTACCAAGTGTTTGGTATGTTGTGAGTTGATTTTTGGACAAAATTTACTTACAGACTTGAAACAATCGAGTGAACATTCGAAAGACGGCATTTGGTTGTTGGACTATTTGAATAGACTTAGCACAACTTCATCTCGAAAGAGAGATTTATATGTTCGGAGGGATAGTAAGTAATCGAATATATTAAACTTGGATTAAGTTAAATTAGTTTGAAAGAACAATATTTGCTTAGTTTAGGTAAATTTGATTGATTTTGAAGGAATAGATCCAGTTTCTAGACAAGATTACTAATTTCCTCGAAATTAAACAATTAGAGAATAGAATATGTTTATTAATTTTGATCCAATTCTCTTCCACAACTGCGAAAATTCCTATACGCTTTTCTCTTATTGATTTAGATGAGTTCATTTGCAGTAGTTAATCGAAACCACATGAAATAGAGTTTTGCTTAGCATATTCTAACAAGACTAGGCTCGATAGATTACTTTAGTCCCTGAGCAACGATATCTTTTATCTATACTACGACTACCCATGCCTTGCAGCAGAGTGGTCAAGTTTTTGGCACCGTTGTCGGGGACTAAATTGCTAACTATTGAATATTGTCTTAAGAACGTGACTAAGCATTTTATTGTTTTGTTTTGTTTTCTTGTTATTTTTCTTTTTCCTATTTAATTGTGCTGGTAGTGTTTGTGAAGGTGCTTGCAGGAATTTTTCCTAGTTTATGCGAAGTCTGATTTTGTATGAGCGCGATCTAGAGATTAAGAGGACTTTTTGCTCAAGAAGGAAAAAGCAAAGGATCGAAGGGAAAAGGCACGAGACAAGAAGGAATTCAAACATGGCGGGTGAAGAAAGAAGGACCCTTCCAGATTTCGTTACTCTTGGATTCCAAGGGATCGCCTCAAGCATAGCTCAACCTGCTGTGGATGCTAATAACTTCGAGCTCAAGCCAACACATATTTCTATGGTGCACTATTCTCAATTCAGCATGACTCATTTGGAAGACCCGAATCTACACCTCTCGGTATTTTCAGAGGTGTGCGATACGCTAAAGTTAAACAGAGTCTCCAATGATGCAATTCGCCTGCGCTTATTCCCTTTCTGATTGAGAGATAAAGCGAGGGCTTGGTTACACTATTTGTTGTCTGGTTATATAACTACTTGGGATGAGTTGACAAGAGCTTTTCTCGCCAAATTCTTCCCTCTAAGCAAGACAGCTAGCCTGAGAAATCAAATCACCAACTTTCTGCAAAAAGAGGACGAGAGGCTCTATGAAGCCTGGGAGCGTTTTAAAGATCTACTGCATTTGTGCCCCCATCATGGTCTTTAGCGTTGGATGATTATCCAGCCCTCTTATAACGGTGTGACCCAATTTGTGAGGTCCACTATTGATGCGACGGCAGGAGGAACTCTAATGAGCAAGACCTAGGATGAAGCCTATAACGTTATCGAGGCGATGACACTTAATAACTTTCAATGATCCACTGAATGAGTCTAACCCAAGCGGGTTAGAGGTAAGCTTGAAGTTGATGCTTTTACTTTACTTTATGCTAAAGTAGATGCCATGACTAAAAGACTAGACCAAATGAATGTTAATTCTGTGAACTCTAGTGCCCCTTCCCCTTGTGAGATTTGTGGTTCAATTGAGTATATATCTTTGCATTTTCAAGTTAGGAGTCCTTTTTCCCAAGACCCCGATGAAGTTTATTATGTTTAAAATTTCAACCCGAGATCGACTAATGACCCTTGCTCTAATACCTATAATCTAGATTGGAAGAATCATTTGAATCTCTCTTATAGATCAAATCCAAACACTGTGAATATGCCCCCTATGAATGCTAGAGTACCCTTGGTTTTCAAAGGGCCGCGTTCCTTTCTCAGATGCCCCAAAAGTTAAATTTAGAGCTAATGATGGAAAACATGCTTATGGCACAATAGAAACAGAATGAGTACATTAAGCAATTAGCCTCAAAGGTTGATATGCTTATGACTCACAATAGGATGTTAGAGACCCAAATTGCCCAAAAAGCTACTTTTTCATCTACGCCCCCAGATAGACTTCCCAGTAAGCCTTAACCCAACCCTCGTGAGCATTGTAACTATGTCACCATGAAAGAGGATGAAGAGGACTTAACTGACTCTGAGGAAGTACCAATGTGAGAGGTTTGAGAGATAACTATGACTTGTAGTAAGGAGAACAACTATAATGGCAAGACTGCCACATTTGTGGAGAATGACTCTATTGAGATCCCCACCAATTTCCCCCCTAAGTTGTCTGACCCAGGTAGTTTATCTATCCCATGCATTGTGGGAGAAGTGGGGATTAAGAGAGGTCTATGTGACTTAGGTGCAAGTGTCAGCATAATGCCCTGCTCTATGTTTCATAAGCTACACCAATGACAGTTACTAGCCTCCCCCTTTTCACTACAGTTGACTGATGGTTATGTGACATAACCCATAGGCAAGTTGGAAGATGTGCCTGTCAATATAAGAGACATTTGGGTTTGACAAGACTTCATCATAATTGATATGACTGAAACTGATGATACCCAAATTATCCTAGGCAGGCCCATTTTGGTGACAGTTGGTTGCCATATTAATGTGAGGGAGGGTTGTCTTTCTTTTGAGGTAAAGGGGAGATTTGCTGTCTTTAGTCATAGGACGGAGTATGCGGCTTCTCCTCATTCTTCTATATTGGATGCATTACCCATTTCCTCTGAGTATGATATGGAGGGTGTCTTGAATGATGAAGATCCTCTTGATTCTGAATGGATTTCATATGAGGACCCTGACCAAGGGTATGTTAAGGTGGAGTTTTCTCCTCTTATGCCGCCTAACAAGCCCGAGGTTGAGGCCCCTGTTTCTAATGATTCTTCAATGAGTAAGTATTGCAGGTTTGCACAAGTTGCTCACTATATTCGCCCTTTGGAAGGTTTCGATGTCGATTTTGATGTAGGGGTTGAACAAGTTGATGATAGCCCGTCCGATGGGCCACATAAGCAATTTGTCTCGTATGTAGATAGTGCATTATGGCACCAAGTTATGAAGATGAAGGACCTATAGCCTGAACTTCTGCGGTGGTACCTTCAACTGAAAAAGTTTGATTTTGTGATCAAGGACAAAGCCAATGTCCATAAACCATCTGATCCGGACCAAGTCTAGAACAAGGGTCAAGCTCTTGACCTTAAAAGAGCACTTCTTGGAAGTCAACCCAAGCTTTCTTTTTTTCTTTCCCCCTTTTTATAGTTTTGATTTTTATTATTTTTTGTAGTTAGATTTTTGAAGAAAAAAAAAACAAGAAAAAGAAAAAAAAAGAGGAGAAGAAAGAAACAAAGACAAAAAAAAATGAATAAAATGTTGGCACAATGGTCAGGAAAACCAAAAATACGACCATGGGGTGCTAACCTTGAAAAAATAGGAAAAAAAAAAACAAGTACCAGCAAACCCCACGAACCGTCCGTGGTGAACCCCATGGTCCGTGGTGGACTGCTACGGGCCACGGTCTATGTTTTTTACCGCGGTGCCTTTTCCCTTTCCCCTCACTTCATCTTCTTCACTCAACTCTTTCTCTCTCTTCCTCCCTTTTCTCTTTCTAAAGCCTCCATAACTGACACCCTCAATCTCCCTCAAATCTTCTCCATTTTTCTTTATTTTCACACCAAATTCCTTCCTTTCACTTAATCTCCCCATTTCATCCACAAAATCTCATCTCTTTTCTTCTTCTTCTTCTTTAAAATTCATCTCACCCTCATTCATCCACCATACTCATCCTTTTCTCTCTCTAATTCTTCATATTTTTACTTATTTTCTTCAATTTTTTAGGATTTGGTTCCTATTTTTGGTTTTAGTTCTGTTTTTGGTTAAGTTTTGTAGCCATGGCACCAACTGAAAGGCAAAGGAGCACCAAGGAGGTTGGTTCATCAAGTCAAGCACCAACCCGACCTCAAAGAACATCCAGAACATCAACCAATGTGCGTGCTAGAGGTAACATTCTTCACGCTCTTGGTTTGAGTCATCCCATTCATGTTGCTAGGTATAATTGTTTGAATGAACATGTAGTACTAGCAACTAGATACTATGATGAGGATTTGTTAGCTCGATTGGAAATGTTGGATGATATTTGTTGGTTGTTTACTAGAGGTGGTATGAGCCACTTTTTAGAACTCAAAGAGCATACGTACCAAGACCTGACCTTAGAAGTTTTAAGTACACTCCATGTCAAGGTCACTAGAGGACCTCAATGTTAAGCTGGACATATATCATTTTATTTGCAGGGACAGTTGTATGAACTGAACTTAGGTACTTTTAACAGCATTTTTGGTTTTCCCCCTAGCATGGACTTAACGTTCCGTCAAGTACCCCGAGAATTCAACCCGAATGCATTTTGGGGTGAACTTTTGGGGAGTGTTAGGTACAGTACCAGGTCATCGAAATGTACGCATATTAGAAAACCCTATATTAGAGTAGCTCAACGTATCCTCGCTTGTTCTCTGTTTGCTCGGGACGATAATCTGAATGTCTCGAGATTGCCTGAGTCGTACGTTCTGTCCTGTATGCTTGTGGAGACCAACTTAACCCAAGTTCATTCTTAACTAGGCAATTACATAGTGCTACTGGTAGCACTAAAGGTAGAATAGTCATTGGTGGGATAATCACTAATATTGCTAGATTCTTTTGGTGTTGAGTCCAATCCTAAGGATAGGGTTTCTGGGTTTGAGCGGCTTGATCAAGCTGCTTTTGAGATTATGAATTTCTGTAAAGTTGAGGCTAGCTGTTTGTGTTGGATTTACCCTGGGGATCGGCTTTTGCCGCTTCCCAATGTCGATCACACCACCCTTTTCACCGGGATAACCTTTATTGGGTACCTGGTGATGATGAGGTTGCTCGCCCCATGCCCCACCAACCAGCCCCTTGATCTAGTCAAGCAGGACCTAGTTCTTTCTCTCAACCGCCCCTACCTAAGTATTCTGATATCCAATACACCCTCAGGTTCATTCAAGAGGAGCAAGTTTCCCTCCGAGAGTTTGTTGCTTCAGCAGGAGCTGCTCTTTGGGACTTTGTCCAAGAGCGCCACGATGAGCTTCATGGGTTGTTTGCTTCCTAGACCCAATATTTCCAAGACTATAGGGCATGTCTAGAGACCTGGTGAGATTGGCATATCTCATGTGGACAACCACCCGAGCCTCCTTCACCTCCTCCTCTCTGATTTTGATTTCTACTACTCCCCTTCCCTTTTTATTATGATGTGCCCACATTGAGGGCAATGTGTGATTCAAGTTCGTTATGAAATTCCCTTTGCTATTCGTTTTTGAGAAAGGGGGGGAGAAATAAGAATTAAAAAAAGAAGAAGAAATGAACAAAAAAAAAAGAAAAAAATTCAAAGGAAGTGATTAGCCTTGGTGGGAATGTAAGATATTTGTGATCTTCAACTCTATCTCTTTTCATTTGGGATTTGTTATGTTGATGAGTTGATATGGTTCGAGAAGGATGTAGCATGATGCATTGGAATTGTTTAAGCTCTTAGTCTATGGCTTCTAGCTCCTCATTTCCAAAAACATTTGTTCTCCTCTTACCTTTACCCTAAGCCCTGTTACATCCCTATGAAAGTCCTCATGATTATTTAGTGTATTTGCATTTTAGTGGTGGCAAATTTAAGAATCTTGTCAAACCTGTGGTAGATTTGTGTCTAAGGAATGAGAATTGAGAGAACCTTCATATATACAGTGTCAAACAGATAAGTGTTGAGTGCCACATAACTATAGTGAGGTTCTACTGGCCTTGCTAGTGTTACTTGATTCATATGCTAGAATGATTGAATTTGACACATTGGGGAAATATTGGTTCAAGTTTTACATTGTGGTTTATAAAACGTTTTTGAAATTTCATTCTCTATTCTATTTGTTAATGATATTTTTGCATCTTTTTAGGCTACCTTTGGATCATTACCTATGTCTATCCTGAGGAGGTTGTGTATACCTTTTTAGTTTTTGTATTGCTTGAGAACAAGCAACAGTTTAAGCATGGGAGAGTTTGATAAGTGCTTAATATGTACATCTTTTTAGGGCTATTTTGGCTCATTTTTAGGAGAATTTTATGCTCAATGATGTTGTTTACTCTCTTATTCTTGATTTATGCTTGGGTGTAGTTGTTTTATGTGTTTTGTAGGATTTTTAGTCTTGTTACCCAGCATTTGCCCTTTAATGGCTGTGTTTTGACCTCCCCTACGGTCATCCATGAGTTGCTACGCCTGTGGAGCAAGAAATCGGTTCCAACACAGACCACGATTGGACCGTGGTGGATGCCATGGACTGTGGTAGGCCTGTAACTGTTGCCTATTCGTTTTCCCTCAGTTGTGTGGTTGAGAACAACTTGAATTTCCTATAAATAGCGACATTCAGCAGCGAAGGAAATCAATCCCTAGCAAGCAAAGCAAGTAGAGTTAGCCTAGTGAAGATTATTTTAGTTTATTTTCTCTCAAATTTTGTTCTTTGTTTTGTTTTTGCTTTTGGGTGAGTTTTAAGTGTGAGAGTTTTGATCCTGAGGCGGTTCTGAAGTCCTTTGTGAAGGCTATCTTATTCGAGCCCCGTCCGCTCAGATTTTTCCGATTTTTGGTTAGTTTGTTTATCTTTTATCATGCCTAAGTAGTTTTCTTAGCCTAGGAATTTAGTAGTTTTTGGAAGTGTATTGGCCGATGTTTATTCAATCGTGCTTATTTTCATGAATTGTTTGATTTCGTTCTATCAAGTGTTTGGTATGTTGTGAGTTGATTTTGGGCTAAAATTTACTTACACACTTGAAACAATCAAGTGAACAATTGAAAGACAAAATTTGATTGTCGGGCTGCTTGAATAGACTTACACAATTGAAACAATTGAGTGCTTAGCATATTCTGACAAGATTAGACTCGACAGATTACATTAGTCCCTGAGGAACGTTATCTCCGTGCGCTTGCGGCGGAGTGGTTAATTATGACTTCCAAATTCAATATCATCCCGGGAAGGCGAATGTAGTAGCAGATGCGTTTAGTAGGAAGACCCAACATGATTTAAATACAATGATAAACACCTAACCTGACATTTTAAGGGACCTTGAAACCATGGGTATGGAGCTTGTGCTACCAGGTTACACATATGGGTTATTGACGGCAATAGAGGTACAACCTTCCATAATAGAAGAAATTAAGGCAAGTCAAAAGGATGATGCAAGGTTAAAGAAGCTTAGATATAATGTTGCACAGGGGAAATCGCCTGGTTTCCTAATACATGAAGATGGAACTTCAAGGTTTCAAAACCAACTGTGCGTGCCAAATAAAGAGGAGTTGAAAAGAAGGATTTTAGAAGAAGCTTACAATACTCGGTACTCAGTGCATCCAGGAGGAACAAAAATGTATACGAATCTGAGGTAATTCTTCTAGTGGGATAACATGAAGAGAGAGATTGCAGAATATGTAGGTAAATGTCTGACGTGTCAAAAGGTGACAGTTGAACATCACCTCCTCATAGGTGAATTGAGACCTTGAAAGATTCCTACCTAGAAGTTGGATTCAATTTCAATGGATTTTATTATGCGATTGCCCCTTTCTGTTTCAAAGACGAATGTTATTTGGGTCATTGTGGACAGACTCACCAAATATGCCCATTTTATACCAATTCATGACACTTAGGGTGTAGAGAGACTAGCACAGTTGTATGTCAAGGAAATAGTTCGATTGTATGGCATACCAAAGGATATAGTGTCTGATTGAGACCAAAGGTTTCAAGCTCGATTTTGACAAGCTCTGTAAAAGGCTTTTGGCACCAAGTTGAATTTTAGCAGGTTATACCACCCTGAGACTGATGGACAAACTGAGAAGGTAAATTAAATTATGGAGGATATGCTTAAGACATGTGTGGTTGACTTCCAGGGAAAGTCGGAAGATTATTTACCATTGGTGGAATTCTCCTATAATAACAACTATTAATCCACTATTAAGACGGCCCGTTTTGAAGCTTTGTATAGGAGAAAGTGTAGAACTCCATTGTGTTGGAGTAAGCTTGATGAAGCACTAACATTAGGACCTGAGTTGATTCAAGAGAGTGTTGAAATGATAAGGAAGATTCAAGAACACATCAAAGTAGCCCAGAGCATATGAAAAGCTATGCAGACAAAAGGAGAACACCATTAGAGTTTCAAGTGGTAAATAAAATATTTTTAAAGGTGTTCCCAGTTAAAGGAGCAAGAAGATTCAACGTCAAGGGCAAACTAAGCCCTAGATATATCGGGCCTTATAAAATTATTGAGAAATTAAATCATGTGGCTTACAAGTTGGATCTACTAACAAAACTTGAGCATGTGCACAACGTTTTTTAAATTTCACAGCTCAGAAAATATATCGCAGATCCAAATCATATCATCATAGCAGAGCCAGTAGAAGTCACTGAGACCTAATGTACGAGGAGCGTCCCGCATAGATATTAGACCACAAAGTTAAGCAACTCCGAACAAAAGCATTCCTCTGGTTAAGGCCCTGTGGGCCAACCATAACTCACCTAAGCCTACATGGGAAACCGAGGAGGACATGAGAAGCAAGTACCCATATCTATTTGAGGTACAAACGATGTTCCTTTTAAACTACGAGTTTCAAGGATGAAACTTATTTTAAGGGGGGAAGGCTGCAATGGCCTGAACCTAAGATTCATGCCAATTACCTTAAATTATCCTAATCACAAATTAATCAACTTGGGCGCCGCATTTAAATTTAGCATTTTATGTATATGTATATATATATTTGTGCTTCGCAGATTGAAACGACAACGTGACCTCAAAATGGTTCTCGTTATACTCCTAAATAATTCATTCAGGTGCTAGTAAATATTTGAATGTCGCTGAATTAAAATTAGTCTAATTACCAAAGGGCTAATTTGAAAAACGATAATAATAATCATAATATATGAATAAATATAGTAACAATATATCAACAACAAAAAGGGCAAGTCAAGTATATAAAAGAAGGAGTTAATAATTAAAAATGAAAATGTCTTCTCCAAATTTTTTATTCATAAGATGTAAAATTTAATTTATTAATTCTAGCCAAAACATTAGTTCAATTTTCCATATATATATATATATATATATATATATATATATGTATGTACATACATATATATATATGTGTGTGTGTGTGTGTGTGTGTGTGTGTGTGTGTGTGTGTGTATGCATATATAAATATATATGTTTGTATATGTAATGAATGGAAATAAAATAAAATAAAGATAAGAAAGAGGATTAGGATAAAAATGAGAAAATTCTAGACAAAAATTAGGTGTCAACAAATAAAAAGGTAGCAACAAAAAGGAAAAAAAAGAATTAATTAAAATTTGAACTAAATAAAGCAAATCAAAAAAAAAAAAAAAAAGAAAAACCCCAAACCCCACCCCCCTTTTTTTACCCGACCCATAAACCCCCCTCTGCCCGGAACAGAGCAGTGTCAGCCCCTCTCCTAACTACCTAGTTCGTCGTCCCAACCATCTTCTTCTTCAGTTCTTTGAGTGTGTTCAAGTGGGGCGAAAGGTGTGAAACCCTAACCCCATAAATTTGAGTTTCACTTGTTAATGACAAAGTTTTGTATTAAATGATGTATTTAGCCTTAATGAATGTCAATTGGTGGTTTTCTTGAATTTTAGTTATGAAATTGAAGGGATCAAGTAAGGTTGGGGATGAATATGATATTAAGGGGAGTGATGTTTGGTGTAAAGATTGGGCTTAGCTATGTTATGTTGATGATGTTGTGGTTGATTTTAGTGCATAATAGAATGAGATTAAGGTGAAATATAGGTTGGATGGATGAGTTTTGACCATGAGCTTAATGGATTACGGTTTATGGCTTGAATGATGCTTAAGTTGATTATGTTGAGTTATTAGTGTTTAAATGGGTTAAGTGATGATTAAATAGGGAAATATGATATATATGCATAAGGTTAATATGGGTGTTTTGTTGTGATCATGGCTTGGTTTGGGTTGTAATTGGAATAAAACTACAAGCTTGATTGTGGTTGAATTGGTGGTTTTAAGTGAATTATAATGATCATTTGAATGAAATTAATGAGAAGTTAGTGTTAAAATTTTGTATATTGGGTGTGTGTGTTTGTCATGAGTTGGCGGTGTAGGGTTAGATGATGGGTGAAGCTTTGGCTTAATAGGAGTACTATAATGATGTTAAGTGTACCTTTGACAATAATTGAGTAAAATGAAAGAAATATATGTATGTGTATGGCATGAGTTAATTGTCAAGCAAGAAATGGAGGGAGAAAGAAATAGGCGTTCTTATGAGTTATAGTTATTAACATAGTATGCCCACGTGGTTTTATTTCACTAACCACTATTTGTATGATCGAGACTCGACTTTAACCCAGAACCAAGTTCATGAAGTTGCCCTAAACTGTATCGCACTCCAAAGTTTAAAGCATAATGACAATTCGCAACAAGGTAACTAGTTAAAGAAGAAAACAATAACTATAATAATAACGTTAATAATAACAATTATGACAAAAATAGCTACAATTCTAACAATAATAACAATAATAATAATAATTAGTAATGTCGCTAATTTTAAATAGGTGCAAAGAAATAATGTTGTCAACAAGTTTACAATGATAATTCGAATGGTACTGGCGGTAACACCGTTAATAATGAACACAAGACGAGTCACCGTTATGTTACTATAACATGTATTAAAATACCGTTAGCCGTGTGAAGGAGAGAAACAAAAATAAATAAGATAGAACTAAATTAAGTTGAAAATAATTGGTATACTAATAATAAAAAGCGACATCCAGGGAATTTAAATTACTCATTAAGTTAATAAATGTAATAAAACTTCTTAATCTTGCACTAATCGAGAAAAATTATATATTTGAAGCAGAAGTGAGGCCACCTCTGTCGCTTCAAGTTGCCAATAAATGATTTTCAGTAAAGCGGAGAGAGATTCTCAAAGACTAGGTACGTGCATTGCCTGTGCCCTTCGAAAACTCACATGTTTCTCAAAATATGCAAAAATTAATATAATATTCACATAATGAATCATTTTTGCAATGTTTTGTCAACTATACAAGTGGCCCCATCAATTATCAATCATCAGGGCTTGTACCCTTCAATTTACCCGCGCGGCTACAACTCAGACTTTCCGATCGACCTGGGAGGTGTGCAACTATCTCAAGATCGCTGTAGACGTCAACAGGGGTCCACTTCCAGATAACAATCGGAAAATCAACTTTACTTACACATTCTCTCTCTCCTGTTTGCAAAACAAAATGTTTTGAAATGCGGACGCCCAACTAATTAAACACAAAACTTATTTTACTGCATAGGGATGTACATGCTGAGCTTTGACTCATACTTCGAATGTTTTTTTTTTTTTGTGTTTTCTGTTGGTAAGGGATCAGTGAACAGTCCTCATCTTAGGAAACCAGAGAGTAGTAAGAAGTGAAAGAGAGTTACAATTCCTTTTCTGAGGATTCACTAGCCAAACACTTACAGTGATTTATAGGCGAGCACCCCTAAAACCTGGTGGTTGTATATTCTTTTGCACATTATGTTCGCTAGTCTTTGGTAATCATACGCTGAGCTGTCAAGAATTGTATAAATGGTTAAATGTATGTTGTTCCAATATTTGGTGAATCAAGTGATTACGTGGGTGATATGGCGTTACAGCTAGACTCAGTTAGCCTTATTCCGTTAGAGAACGGCAATAATGCCTCTAACCAAAAGACTTCTACTACCATTCAAAAAAATTATTAAGTAATTAAGTTAGAATAATTGTGCTATTAGAGATTGGGAGCGTTACACTGAGTCATGTTTTAGTATGGAAGATCGAATTCTAACTACATGGAGAGATTCTCTTCAACCTGAAAATGCGAAGACCTTGGTTACTACTCGTGGTTGGTTGTTTGAATATAAGATCAATGGGGGTAAACTTTACAAACATGTATACTCTTCTTTTTGTATTTTACGTGCATGCTTTATCTTATAATAAGTACATTAATTTCACTTGTAAATATTTGTTGATGCAGATGATGACGATCATGAGCTTAATGGTGTATGTGCTCAATTTTCTAAAGTCACTTTCAATTTGGATAAAGAAGAAGAAGAAGTAGAAGAAGATGAAGAGGAAGAAGAAGAGGTTGAGTGGAATCGTGAGATCACACAGAATTTGGTGATTCTAACATGAGTTAGTTTATGAATCTTGGGAGTTTGAAATTTAAGTACGCTTTGACTGTCTTTATTACGATTTGATTGTTTAAGACTTAAGACTTTGTGTGTTGTGGCTTATTGTAAGGATGACTTCGATGTAGTGATGATGGTAAAACAAATTAGTGTGTGGTTAATTATATATTTTTGCTTCTTCCAGATTCATGACCTTGATCATGTTTAAGGAGTGAAAAGTAAGTAGCTTTTGTACCTTGTTTAATGTCTATAATAGGTATTTCATATTCCATATAGGGTTATTCTTTTAAAGGTATGATTAGTTTTGTTTTTCTTCATTTTTATGAATTTTGAGTTTAGAAACATCCACGGATTTTCATTATGGAATAGCAGAGATATGCATTCAAATAACTTGAGCACCTATAGCCAATTTTATTTACTCAAAAATAGAAAAAAGATTTGGCGATCATGACCCGTTCGGTTTACCCGAAACCGAAAAATTGAAATACACCTAACCTATAATCTATCCGAACCTGAAATGCACCCGACTTGTATTTTACCCGCTCACCCGAATTGACAGGTCTAGTTATTAGACATCTAGGTTGCTCATATAAGAGTTATTTTTTACACATTTAATTCTAACAAATCCAATCTCACTCTAGAAAAAGGCTCATATGTCTTACCAAATACTGAAAATACTTCTATCTGTATCCAATCTAAATTTAGGTCTATAAGTACTACTCCTACATTCTCATTATTTAGCTTTATTCTCTCTAACCCATTCTACCTTTCCTTCCTTTCTCGAAGCCGTAACTATCTCCATTTTTTTTAAAAAAAAAACTTTTCAATCATCAGAATTACAGCTGGCTTTGTAACTTGCGAGTGTTTTTTTTTTAAATTATTTTGTTCCATTAAATCTATTGTTAAGTAGCATTGTTCTCTCGCTCTTTTATATCGCTCTTTTTGAGAGTTGGGCTTAGGTATGGGTTACTTGTTTATAGTGTTCGATTTTTTCCTTGTCAATAATGTGAATTTCTAGCAACTTTGAAATCGATACAATCAGAAAGAATGTGATTCAATCATTTTACAATTATTAGATCGAATATTTCTTTAAGTTTTCAATTAACTTGTCATTATCAAATGACAGTTGGCAATAGAATTTTCATATTACTCTATAAATGTTATCTTTATTTTTTTTCTTTTTAAAAAAAAGTTTCATCTATCTTATTAATTAGATTCATACTTTGTGAAGTCATAGTATCACTCATTGACTCAAGGGAAACAAATTAATGCCTAGGATGCAATTTTGTGGCTAAAGTGGCCTTATGAGTTTAGAGCAAACTACTATGATATTTACTATTAAGCCTTGAGGAGACTAATGTTTGTTGTTGACATTTTAAATTTATTTTTGTTAAAACATTTTGTGTTATGTTTGGTTGGATGTAATGTAATAGTAATGAATGCAATCAACTTTGCACTACTATCATGACTACTTAGTTTGTGGTAATCATAATTATAAGATAGTTATTTTATTGCAACACTATCATACAACCAAACAAAGTAATAAAAATACAATTACAAACTTGTTTGCATTACAAGTTTGATTGCATCTAACCAAACATTACATTACA
>JACYFF010031952.1:22199306-22240472 GCA_017589665.1 Selenicereus undatus | reverse complement strand
TGTTTGCATTACAAGTTTGATTGCATCTAACCAAACATTACATTACATGTGCTATGTAGATATCATATGTGTAGAACTCAAGAAATTTACGTCTCTAACACTCGAATCCCAAATTTTCATTATTTATAGTTCTCAAATGATATAATTAAGCTTTTAACTTTGAAAATTGTTACTAGTTCACTTCAGCCCATACATTGCAATTTAATTAAAGGGCTCTGTAAATTTTTTTTTATTTAAAAAAGCCCGATTTCTTTCATTCATTAGCTAACAAAAGTTTCTAGCAAAGCTTACAATAATAATAATAATAATGATAATTTCTATTATTATTATTATTATTATTATTATTATTATTATTATTATTATTATTATTATTATTATTATAAACAATTCAGATTTTGATTCTTTGAATTCCCTCTTATTTTTCAAATTCAAAATTTAAAATCCTAAATTTGTTTTAGAACATATTTAAAATCCCCCAAATCCTCTATTTATCCACTCTTATACCACTATGCCGCTTATTTAGCTACCAGTCAAGCTCTTGTTCGCTTATCTTGGACCAAGTTAGTTTCTAGCAGCTTGCAAATTGGCCCAACTCATGAACACCTTGGAAGCACTTATAGCGGTAGTCACAAACATAACAACCATAACTAGATAAGTCTACACCATATATTTGTTATCTGTTCATTTGAATCATTGATTTAACTTTTATTTTTTAATGAAACAAATGTACTATAAAAGTCATTAAACATTTATAAATATTGAGACAAAATAATTTTTATTAAGATTGTTTGGATTTTGTTTGTCCCACTCATTATTCTTCAAATTTTCCAATGACCGACTCAAATTTGTCGGTGACGCGTTCAAGTTTTCCAGCAACACATTCTATTTTTCCGGCGATACATTTGAACTTTTGCCCACAAGTTCATTGCCACCCGAGGTCTGCGATTCCTGGTCATCATTGTTGTTTTTCCTGTCTTCGATGTTCCCTCTATCCCCCTCTCTTTCTCATCTCTAGGTAGCAAGCGTGGGCCCATTCGGCAGCCATTATCGCTGATTGTTGTCACCGAGCAACTTAGCTAAAGGAGGTGATGTAGATATCAATCTATGACAAATTTAGTAGCAAGTATTCAAGAGCTTCCTCTACATGAAGAATGATATGGAAAATCATCTCGAAGCATAGGCAAGAGCAAGTTGAATAGGTGATGTTGAAGATGTTTTGGCATATTTATGGGTAAAGAAAGATGTTGATCCGACATACTACCTAAGATATACTGATGATGACAAGGTATATTAGAGAACTTATTTTGGTGTGATAAAACGTCACACTTAGATTGTAAAACTTTTGAGCATGTTCTTACTTTTGATAGCACATACAAGTGTAATGGATGTAATAAGTCACTTGTCGTACTTACTGGTATCAATCAAAATCTAAAGACAATCACTTTTGGTTGTACTCTAGCAGTGCATGAGAACGAAATCTTTTTTATATGGGTTATGGAGTAGTTAATTGAAGCAGGAGATAGGCTAAAACTGAAGACAATTGTAATAAATAGTGACAAGGCTAGAATCAATGCAACTAAGATGGTATTTATAGAAGCACGACATCGCATAGATTATGTATGTGGCATCTAACGAGAAATGTGCAATTAAATAATGGCTCTCAATTTGCAAGTGGCTTCATCAAATGTATCAACAAGTATAGAACTTCAAAAGAGTTTGAATTTGGTTGTAAAGAACTCATGCCTCATTATGGTCTACAATATAGAGAGTAGGTAATGGACTTGTGCAATGATAATGAGAAGTGGGCATAAGCATAGCTGAGGTGGTGTGGTGCGAGAGTGGTAGCAGACATCTCCGATCAAAAGCAGTCAAGTAAGGGGAGCAATCGGCCCCCCTTGGTAGTGGTGGTTGGCAGTGAGAGGGAGAAGAGGGTTTTGAAGGTTTGAATTCTTGGTTGAATTTTTCCAAATAAATGGAGATCCCCCAGCCCCTCTTCTCCCCATTCACCACTATATGTCCAACCCACGTATTGTTGTGACATATTTTTCAAAATTCTTTTCTAATTATTCTTTCTAAATTGTTATTTTTCATTATTTTCAACTAAAAGTCTTTTTCAACTAAAAGTTTGAAATTTTATTACAATAAGCGTCTATATAAAATGGCTTTTAAATAAAATTTTACAAATGGTGATTGCAATTTTTTTAAAATTTATTATATTTTTAGAAGTAAAACAACTCAGATTATAATATCAAACATATCAATAAAAAAACAAACAAATAAACACATGTCCCAAACATAACAACTCATTTTACAATTAGCTTTTCAATCTACTAATTTAAAAACTGCCATGTTGAATTCGCTTACCGCAAGTTTCGCCATGCACTTTAATCGTTCCACTCTCATTTCATATAATTGTATAAAGAGCTAATAAAGTTATTATTAATCATTTTCTACATTATAATCCATTTGTATCGAAAATTTTATCCACCATATACAATGGGAATATAAATTTTTTGCATTATAATTAATTCATATCAAAAGCTTTATTTGGCTCCATGGAATTGTCAGTTGTTTCAATGTCCTTGAGAATAAACATGACATAATCATGACTACAACATAAACATGAGTTCTATAATCTTATGTTATATAGAATGGCTTATGTGTCATTTCCAATTTTTGCTCATGTATTTGGCCGCTTATAGATTATTGGCACTTGAAATTTAAAACTTGATACATCTTAAAACAATTAACACAACTAAGGATCCTCTTCGAAGAACTTTGATGCTTTCAGTAACTGTATTACAATGGCATTAGTATTGTTTGAATAAATTGCTCGAATAATATATTACTTTAATTAATTACCAACTAATGTTCTAATTTAATTCCAATTTCAAATGGACTCATTGAATCCAAATGATACCATCATTTCTTTTTCAAGTTGACCACAACCAATATCTAATGATTTTTGTTTCCATCTAGTAGTAAAATATAAGCCTACATATGCAAATAAAATAGTAACATTAAGTCATTCATATGAAAAGTTAACATTTATGGATTAGTTATGTTTTCATTGCATACCTGCTCAATATGATTAGTATCATCAGGAAGATATAATTCAATATCATTGTAACAAGCATGAATGTGTCTCTTTGAGGATTTTTCACAACTGCTGTCTACAAGAGACATAATTACCTATATAAATAATTTTATATGTGTTGAAAACATTTAAAAAGTATGCTCAGAAAACAAAATGTTAAAGTTATAATAGAGTTTATTACCTAAAGCATGATGACTACATATAGCATATTCCTTATTCCCTCATTTCATGATTTTAGGTGTAAGTCATATAAATATGCATCGATGCCCTATTAAATAAATAAATTGTATTATTATTTTTCAAGTAATATACTTATTCCTACATAATCATGGAATGTATATTTTTCACCTATTCATACACAGTCTGTTAGCCATTTGATAGGAGAAAAACATAGCAATTGATATATGCTGAAAGCTTTGACTATTTGAAGAATCATGATAAACAGCTTCCCTTGTGTCTTTCCAATTAAACATTTTATCACAAATTCTTGCTTCTTTGGAAGTTAAAAAACTACAAATAGTTTTGTACTTCTCATCAACACCATGCATTACATCAACCAATGCCTACAGAGAAAAAGGAAAAATATAATAACCAAACTTCAAAGGGAACAACCTTTATGTACAATAACGAACAAATACACCTAATGTGTTGCACCCTTTTTGGCCACTTCGTTGTCACAGTTTGCAAGTAATGCTTTGTGATATGCTCATGTCATTCAAATTTTAGTAGAATTAAAAATCTATACAAAGTAAAATATATCGAGATAACAAAAATATAGAAATTTCATTACATGATCTTAATTACAAGGAAAAAGAAACTTACTATTCACGACATACCATTGTGTGTTCATTCTATAATGACAAGTCCCTGTCATTATTTGGAGTCAAATTAACATCACCTGGATCTTCCCACATATTGCTCTGTTGGGATCCTCATTGATATAGATTTTGAAATTTCATTGTGTCTACTTTTCTCACTGTGCGACATTTCTTCCTTGTTAACTTATCAATTGCTAACTTTACACCCTCTTGAAGCAATGACCTCACATTTTTTTATGCCTAGATTGTTTTTGTATTTTGTGACTGGACTGCTTGTTAATTTTTTTGTGTGTGAGGTTGCTTCTTTTCATTATTCATAGAAATAGGGCTATCCCTAAGTGTAACTAACCCATTGCAAAGGTTTTCTAAAGCATATGTCAGCTAAGGCATCAGGAATCTCCATTTCAATAATTGGTGAGTTTTAACTCTATTTGCCATTAAGGTCTAGTTTTCTATTAGCATTTTCATTACTAGGCTACCCAAAGTCTTGCCTAGAAACTTACATAAGTGGTGAATTGTAGGCCAGTTTTGATATTTTTTTTCGGACATGTCCGTGGTTTGTGTTTTATTAGGAGTGACAAACGGAATATCAAATTTGTCTTCCAAGTTATCCTCTTTTGTCTTCCACTTTTTAAAATAACTCATTCTCATTGAATGCAAAGTGAACACCATGTTTTTAAATGTATCAAGTTGAGCAAAAAACCATCTTTTTAAAAGTATCAAGTTTAGCATATATTTTTTCAAAATTTTTGGTACCATTACATGGATGATTGGAATTTTCACTCGAAATCTTCTAATTAACCTACAAGAAAAAAAAAATAACAAAACAATGTCACTAACAAATTTCACTCAAAGACGTAGTCCATAAAATAAGCCATATGACAATTATTATTAAAAGAATAACACTCAAAAATTTTCATTCAAAAATAAATAAAGTATATAAAATCTTATAACTAGCATTGCTCTTCATTTCAATTGAACTCAAAAGATCAACATTCAAATTTAATAATCATGCTAATGTACCTAATTAATAACAAATTTTGAAATTATTGTAATTGAATTAAAATCTTGGAACTTAACTTGTCAACCTTTTTTTCACCATGATCACTACAGCTCTATGTTCGTACCAAAAATGAGCTATTTTTAAGGTAATTTTACACCTATTTTATGCTCATTTTGATCGTATTTCTAAGGTTTTTATTTGATTTTATTTTATTTTGTAGGTTTTTAATAAATGTGAAAAAATTTAAGAAAATGGGAAGAAAACGGCGAAAAATGTCGGGAATTGAAGAACCGGCCAAGAAATTACAAGAGAACTGGCCAAGGAAAAAAAAAGGAACAAAACCCGGTTCATTATGAGAAATTTAAAAAAAATCGGCCTAGTTAAAAGACCAGACCGGGTCCAATTGCAATAGAACCCGGCTCGGCTTCTTTACCCCCTTCACGTGCGCCTCGCGTGACCTCATATTACCAGCCCCTCCCCTTCTTCGTTCCTCTTCTTTCCCATTCCCAGAACCCCGAAGCCCCATCCAGCAAACCGAAGCAGACCCCATACCCTGCTCCTTCTCCATCTTCCTCATCCCCGTTTTCTCTCTTCCTTATCTCCTTTATCTCTTTCTCATCCTCCACCACCCGCGTTTCACGCTAGCTATGCCACGACACCACCTTCGCTGTCCCTCATCTCCACCATCCACGACACCCATGCGATCGAAGGGTCGAGAATGAGTTGGGTTCGTGTATAAATTTCAAGCTCCCAGACGCCATTGGGGGAATTAGGTAATGTGGGTTAGGTTAGGTTTACATTCTGCTTTAGGTTTAGATTTTAGTTTTAATTCCAGTTTTATTTCGGTTTTCAGATTAGGGTTTGAAATTTAGGATTAAAGTCGATTTAGGGTTTCGAATTTCAATTGTTTTTAGTATTTGAACTCATGTAGTTAGGTTTGAATTGCGAATTTCGAATGGGTATTCAAGTATTTCAGTTGTAATTGCAAAAATCGCTGGGTTTATTTGAGTGATTTCGCCAGTTTTCCCCTTCCACTGATTTTTGTGTTCTGTTCGGGTTCTTCTCTGCTAGTCTTCACCGTGTTCTGGGCTGTGAACGGTGGTCCTGGTGACCTCCTTGGTGGCTACCAACGTGAATGAAGCTAGGTTTGCTACATACTTCCCTTCCCTGCTGCTGCTTTGTTTTTAGTCTGCTTTCAATTTGTACTTTATGTAATGTTTTTGAAGAGTTTACTGCTTTAACCCGGTTGGTTCGAATTTGCCTTGGTTGCTGAGTTTCAATTCACGTTGGTCTGGTTTCATTATGCTCGGTTATGTTGCTGGTACTAGATTAGACATGGTTAAAACAGGGTCCGATTGTTGCTGAATCGTTGTTCTGTGATTGCTCGTGAATTATGTTCGATTGATTAAGCTCAGCTATGGTCTGGGTTGTACGCCTTGATTTGCTAATAATGTTGAATAATGTTAGTTAGTTGCTTAGGTTTGAATCATGCTTGGATTTTGGTAGATTGATTATGTCTCGTTGGTGTAATGCTTCAGTTTTTGGTAATGATTTGGTTGTTTGATAGAATGCTTTAAGTTTGGTTTATTTGACTTCATTTGAATTGCACGCTTAGGTTTAATTAAACATTGAGTTGAATATTTAGGTTGTTAAATAATACCACTTAGTTTAATGTAGTTAATAAGTTAAACCGTTTCTTTGTAAATGATCGAAATCTCAACGTCGTCCCTGAGGACACGACCCTCAAGTATTACGACGACAGTCGTACGCTTGCGACTTTCCTTTCTCTTTTCAATTTGTCACTCTGAAATTTTCATCAACAATTTTTGGTGCCGTTTCCGAGGATGACGACATGAGATTAGGTCATATTTTGTTATTAGTTGTGATTTGGTTTACTAGTCATCTTGTTTAGTTGATTTGATTTGTTTAGTTGATACTTAGTCATTTCTTACTTAGTCATTTTGTAACTTTATTTTCGTATCGATTCTTACTTTCTCTATTTTGGTATCGTTTTACTTAGTTTAGTCATTTTTTGAAAAATTCCAAAAAACCCAAAAAAATTGAAAAATTTAAAACCCCTAAAGATTGAAAAACTTGAAAATTTTCAAAATGCCAGTTTTTCATTTGCTGCAATTTGAGCGCGAACCTTTTTGGAATTACTTTTCAAGACTTAATGATTATCGTGCTCAAGTGAATCATAATTTTGCAAAATGGAAAATATGTGAGGTCATTGCTTTGGGTTTAAATGTTGAGTCAAGGAGTTATATTGATTCAAATTTTCCTGGAGGTTTAATAGAATGGTTATCTAAAACTCAAAATGAGACTTGGGATTTCTTTGAAAAATTAGCTTGAGAAATCTATGCTTTTGAACAAGCTAATGCGGCTTTTAGATACCCAACTCATGGAGAGTATGATTTTCATGCTAATTCTTACCCTTCAGATCACTTTATGAATTCCTATGACTCATTTCACTCTTATATGCCTCATGTATTGTGCGACTATTGTGAATCTCCTGATCATGCTGCTTATACTTGTCCTTATCAAGATTACATTGATGCTACATGTGCAAGTTTTAAAAAGAAAATTAATGATATGACTGAACAAATGATAGAGATTATGAAATTGAGAATTGCTGAATATTCTCAATGTTTTGCCCAAAATAGGGCGACTTCTAGTGAGATTGATTCTAGTTTAGGATCTGCTAAACCTGACATTAGTCTTTACGAGAATTTTGAACCTTCTTATTCTACTAGGCCTGATTTGAAAGAATCTATGCCTTTGCCTAACTTAGAACAAGAATGTGACCTCTCTAAGTCTCTATCAACAAACCTTGCACCTTGTACTAGCTCACCTAACAGTGTCTCTGAGAATATCTTAGTCGACTTACCCACCACTTTGAACAACTTGTGTGAATTAGAAGTGGGTAAACGATCTGATTTGGTTAGTGAGCTAGATATTAGCATCGCACTTGGAATTGAGCTTCATGATTTGGACGCTTCAACAGATATTTCATAGGAGTTATGTGATGAAGTGACCGCACCCACTATTTTTGGCTTTAATGATGATATCCTTTATGCAGAATATGAATCTTTTTCATATGTGCTTGATGTTACTGAAGGTCTTGATTTGGGTTCCCATGTTGAATATGAATTATTCTCTTTTGATCCCGTCATTTCTGACCTTCTATTTAAATTACATGATAATATTCTGCATATAGAATATGAATCTTTTTGTGGGTTTGATGTTGATATGTGTTTGAGTAAGGATTCCTGTGTTGAGTATGAATCATTTTCTGTTGATCCTATTCAAACTAACCTCCTTTTTTAATATTGCAAGTCTGCTTTTGTTGAGTCTGATTTCGTTACTAAGAACTTTATTTTAGTACAGACTCATATGTATATTGGACTAAACAGACTTGTGAAATTTGCATCCTCCATTTTGCCTAGATTGCTCGTTTATGCTGACATAGTTTCTAGGCCTGTGACCTCACTACTGGCTCATTTTGAGTATGTTCATTTTCTTCCTGATTCGGTCCAATTGTTTGATAAGTTGAAGCGGACCCTTACCTATGATTTATTGACTATGTGGATGTACTCAATCTAGTTCCAACTCACTGTTTTTTATAGGTGTTGTGCTATTTAGAGTTGGGCTTCTGAGTTTGATAAGCTGTTGTGTGCTCTAACGAGTTTTGATTTCAACAGCACTTTTTCAGCTTAATATGGAGTGGCTAATGCTCTGTAAGCTTCATAGTTTGGGTACAATCTGTATCCAACTTGGTATGATCGTTCCACCCTTCTTTTCTTTTTCATTTCTTTTCTTCCTTTTTGTACTTAGTTGTATATATTAGGATTTTGTAAATACTTGTTAATTGTGGATATCTAGGGTTGTTTTTATGTTTCACTTTCTTTTGTTTCTTTATGTTGGTGAGTTTTGGTGTTTCTTTGGTTTAATTTTTTGTTTAATAGTTTCCTTTTGTTGTAAATAAGTATGTTTAGGTCATGTTTGGTTTTGACTTTGGTTTTGGTTTTGCTTTTTTAAATATGTGTGTTTTCTTTGATTTTAGTTTTGATTTTTATTTTCATTTTGGTTTTACTTGGTTTTTGGTTTTGTTTTTTATTTTCCTCATGTTCTAGTTGTATATATATGGTTTTACGGTTGTTTAGCTGATGAGCTTGTTTTTTAGCGCCTTAATTCCCACAATGAGAACATTGTGAAGTTTTGGTGTGGGGGTGAGGTGCCCATTTTTGAATTTTTTTTTTGAAGATTTTTGTTGTTTTTTTGGGGACGTGTGTACCTTTTCTGATTAGCTTGAATCCCATGTGCTTTATTTATTAGCTTGTATATAAGTAGGATGTGCATGATAAGTCTTTAATCTTAAATGTGATATTCTAAGCCCTAATTCTAACCGCAATTGTTCATTAAAGGTCGCATAATCCAATCCTTGTTTATTCTTTCATCATTATCTTTAGGGCTTAGGTTTCTATGAATGATTATCCCACTATCTTGTGACTCGATTACTTTGAAAAAAAAACGTGTATTATGAACAAAGCATGAAAGAATGAAATAGAATAAAATTTGGAATGACAAGTATCCCTTTGAGGCATGCGCTACTGGGCATTACCCTTTGAGGCACGTACTACTAGGTGTTACCATTTGAGGCAATATTGCTACTGGGAAAGCTTGCTTCCAAAGTCAGTATGGTAATGATGTAGTTATGTCAACCAGGTGGGATTGAGTCTAATTCTGGTAAATCTGAGCCCTGGGATGATGATACACTTGCACACGAGCACCGGAATGGATTCAAAATCTTCATGTTCAATGGGGTGAAAAATTAGTTCTCTGATGTCATTGAGGAGGTAGAGGGCTTTGAAGTACATTCTGTGTATATACAGGTCAATAATTGAGTACATGAGTGATTTAGCTGATTAGAATGTGAGCATGTGTTTCCTGAGTTTTGTACATATTAGTTTTGAGAAAAACCCAAAAGACTTTTCTTTAATTTTGGAATAATTTTTGTGGGTATTTCACTTGAAAACCCTCACAAGACCTCACTCGTCCACTTGGGAGTCCGAGGGGTTTAAAGGGCTTGTTGCATAGCTAAATGCAATCGTAATTCCAACGACAGTGAGTTAGGATTTTCTTTTCCTTATTTTTCATTTTCTTTTAGTTAGTTTGTTTTACTCAATGACGAGCAAAATCTTGGTGTGAGAGTATTTGTTCGTACCAAAAATGAGCTATTTTTAAGGTACTTTTACACCTATTTTATGCTCATTTTAATCATATTTCTAAGGTTTTTATTTTATTTTATTTTATTTTGCAGGTTTTTAATAAATGTGAAAAAATGTAAAAAAATTTGAAGAAAATGGCGAAAAATGTCGGGAATTGAAGAACCGGCCAAGAAATTACAAGAGAACAGGCCAAGGAAAAAAAAGGAAGGAGCAAAAGCCGATTCATTTTGAGAAATTTAAAAAAAAATCGGCCTAGTTAAAAAACTAGACCGAGTCCAATTGCAATAGAACCCGGCTCAGCTTCTTTACCCCCTCACGTGCACCTCGTGTGACCTCATATTACCCCCCTCCCCTTCTTCGTTCCTCTTCTTTCCCATTCCCAGAACCCCGAAGGCCCATCCAGCAAACCGAAACAGACCCCATACCCTGCTCCTTCTCCATCTTCCTCATCCCCGTACTCTCTCTTCCTTATCTCCTCTATCTCTTTCTCATCCTCCACCACCCGCATTTCACGCTAGCTATGCCACGACACCACCTTCGATGTCCCTCATCTCCACCATCCACGACACCCATGCGTTCGAAGGGTCGAGAATGAGTTGGGTTCGAGTATAAATTTAAAGCTCGCATACGCCATTAGGGGAAGCTAGGTAATTTAGGATTAGGTTAGGTTTACATTCTGCTTTAGGTCTAGATTTTAGTTTTAATTCCAGGTTTATTTCGATTTTCAGATTAGGGTTGTTTCGATTTAGGGTTTCGATTTTAGGTTCGTTTTCAGCATTCAATTCCATGTAATTAAGCTTTGATTTCGAATCCTCGTTCATGAATTGCAAGAATTTCTGAGGTTTATTTGAGTAATTTTGGTTTCCCCCCTCCCCTGTTTGGTTCTGTTTCGCATAGTGATAATGGCGATGCTACCATTGATGAAACAATTGAGCTGCAAAGCGAGGAGGCCTGAAGTTGTTTAGTTAGTTTTGTTTTCTTCTCCTTGGTTCGAGTTCTGCTAGAGGCAAGGAGAGGGTGCTTGAAGCTTGGGCACGGTTTTGGTTTGCATTCGGCTCCTTCAACTCTCTGATTTCACTAGTTGCTAAATTGCTTCCCTTGCTACTCAATGTCTTGATTTGTTAGTCCTGAAGTTATTTCAGTTTCAAGATTTTTAGGTTTAACTGTAGCATGTTTCTCAGTTCTTCATTCTAACATTCGTAATGGGGTGTGATTGATCAGTGTGATAGATTTCGAAGGTGGGTTGTTGTGTAAAATCGAACCTGAACTGCTATTGAACTGCTATTTTGAAGTTTGATGGACGTTGAGTCTACCATGTTTAGGTTGTAGCTATGGCTTGCATTACCCTGTTGATTGCTCTTGGTTAACTCATTTTGCTTGCTACTGGTTCTAGTTTTGATATTTGATTTATGCTTGAATATTGGATAAGTGTTGAAGGTTGATTTTAGGTCATTTAGGTTACTCACGCTCATTGAAATAGTTAATAGAATGAATAATGTTTGGTTAAATTAAAGTATTAGTTCATTGTAGGTTAAGTTGATCCAGATTAATTAGTTAGTTGAACCGTTTCTTTGTAAATGACCGTAATCTCAACCTCGTCCCTGAGGATTCAACCCTCAAGTACTACGACAACAGTCGTATGCTTGCGGCTTTTTCTTCTTTCAGTTTATCACTTAAATTTCACCAACACTCTGCATTGAAAAATCTATATTGCAAGATTTGATAAAGTTCATGATCATATGCAATTAGTGGAGCTTAGATTACAATGGAGAGAAAAAAAGATTTGTCATAGAACCACACTCGCTACACTACCTTCGCCAATCTTAAGGTCTCAACGTTATGATTACTATTGTAATCTTTGATAGGAAAAACTATGACTTCTGGGAGCGGCTGCCTAGACAACGTTAAAGGTGAATAGTAAGTTAGGGTTCATAGACAGAACCCTAACCAAACCGTAAGCTAGTGAAGATTAAGACTTCTCCAAGACCGATGCTTGGACATGGCTAATTCAACGCTTTGTTCATGGATCCTCAACGTGGTTGACCCTAAGTTAAGGATGACCGCAACCTACTCAGACACTGCCAGAAAGATGTGGGATGACATCAAAAAATGCTATACAGTTGCTAATGCTCCTAAGATCCATAAGTTAAAGGTGAGTATAGCATATTGCAAGCAAAAAGGTCTCGACATGGGTGAATTATATTCCAAACTAATGAACTTGTGGAATGAACTCAACAACCATGTGAAGTTGTCGCTTTGTACTTGTAAGGGATGCAAGTGGGCAACGACAGCAAAAATCATAAGGATGTATCAGGTAGATAAATCCCACCAATTCTTGATGGGATTAAATGATGGCTCACACTCAAATATCCGAAGCCGAATTCTTGCCCAAGAACCGATGCCCTAGCTTGACAAGATATTCAACATAGTGATAGTGATGATCAAGGAGAGATAGTGATGGCCTTTGTTGTGAGCCATAGTGAGAGAACCTAAGCAACAATCGTTAAAGAGAAAGGAACCTGCAGGCATTGCAGGCAGTTCGGGCACAACTAGAGTGATTACTACTAGATAATTGGGCCAGCCAACTGGGGTACATGGGGAAAAGAAAGAGGTCGTGAACAATCTACGTAGGGTGGCAAAACAGGAGGTAATCGAGGCAGAGCTGCTGCTTTGGGAGAGTGCTTACTTGTCTAGTTGAGGAGAGATGTTGCGGTAATGAGGAGGCTCTATAGTCTCGACCTCTAGTTTTCCAGGGCGGACTAATGATCAAGTATTAAGGCTACTTAGCCTCATTAAACCAACCAAATCAGGTCTTGAAAAAATCTCAGGTAATGCTCCTTGGATTATTGATTCTAGAGCTTCATGGCACATGATCGTGAACTTAGAATATCTTGTTAATGGGGAGGCCATAAATCCCATACATGTGGACTACCCTAATGGAAAATCAAGCGTAGCTAATATTCAAGGGAATGTTTGTTTGGGCTTTAGCATCAACATGGACAAAGTGCTTTATATTCCTAGTTTTTTCTGTAATTTAATTTATGTGGATGAACTTATTAGGGAATTAAATTATATTGTGATTTTTGACAAGGATGTTTATGTGATACATGACCACACCTCGACGAGTCTAATTGGTGTGGATGAATTGAGAGGAGAGGTCTACTGCATCAAGGAGTTTGCCAAGTCAAAGATTCAAGTTTTTACAGTGGTCACTCACAATTTGTGGTGTGATCGTCTTGGGCATTCATTAAACCAAGTACTATCTCTACTTTCTAAGGAGTTTGGAATCAAAGGTAGTTGTATGAATAAAATGATTGAACCTTGTGATGTATGCTTTCATGCAAAACAGATACATAATCAGTTTTGTGTTAGTAATAGTAAGGCAGATGAACTATTTGGAAATATCCATTGCAACATTTGGGGATCTTATAAGACTGTTTCTTAATGTTGTGCTTATTACTTTCCTTCTATTATTGATGATGCAAGTGAAGGTGTTTGGGTTTATTTAATGAGAGAAAGGAGTAAGCCTTAAGTTTGTTGCAAAATTTCTTTAAAATTGTTAAAACTCAGTTTGCCAAAAATGGGAAAGTGATATGCAGTGATAATGGTAGTGAATTTGTTTTGGGGCTAATGAAGCAATTTTATTCCGAACAAGGCATCATATATCAAATCACCTTATGGACACTCTTCAGTAGAATGACAGAGTAGCGAGAATGCATAGGCACGTCGTTAATGTTGCCAGAAACCTTCATTACCAAGAACATCTACCCTTAGGATTTTGGGGTGAATGTGCACTTGCTGCAAGTTATCTAATTAATAGAACACAGAGCCATTATTAAATTGGAAACCTCCATATGAGGTACTATTTAGTGCAAAACCGCCCTATGAACAATTGAAGGGTTTTGGGTGCTTATGCTTTGCTTATTTCAAGTCCAAACCAACTAATAAGTTTGCACCTTGGAGCCGTAAATGTGTGTTTATGGGATATCCATTTGGTAAGAAAGGGTGAAAGGTCTTTGATTTAGAAAATCAAGAAATTTAAGTAAGTAGGGATGCAGTGTTTTATGAAACAATGTTTTCTTACTCTAAGGTTAATGAAGACCAAAGTCTTAGCACCAATATGCAGCCAAGCTTGATGAATAATGATCATTTGCATGAGCATGCGTTAGGTGGTTTTGAGCATAACCACAATTTCTTAATAGGGCATGTTGTTAAGTAATTTAAACAAACAAAGGTCAAGCAGTAAGTCAGCCCACTTGAGGTTATTGGGCCACTAGAAGAGGTGTAGACTGAGCAGTAGTTTGGTTCAGCCGAACCTGGAGTGCAACTGAGCCACAGTTGGGGCCAACCTAACCCAAGGCAGGTGCAAGTGTTGATGTTGAGGGGAGCCCAAACGAATCAAGCCAACAGCCCACTGCAAATAGACCAACATCTCACGCACAACCCACTAGAGAGAGATGCCCACCGTCACACTTAGAAGATTAGTTTTGCTATTTTGTTGATGCTTGTCACCCCCTATCACCACCTCACTGAAAAATGACTCTGCAGGTGTGCTGTATGCCCTAGTCAATTATGTCACATGTGATAACTTCTCTGAATCACATAAATATTTTCTTGCCTCTATCACAACGATTGTTGAGCCAAGGAATTATCAAGAAGTCGTCCAAGATCCCCATTGGCAAAAAGCAGTGAAGGATAAATTCAGGAATTAGAATTAAATCAAACATGATTGATCTACTACCGGGTAAGAAGTCCATCAATTGTAAGTGGGAATACAAAGTCAAGTATTAGGCGGATGGAACCATTAAGAGGTTTAAGGCACAATTAGTAGTCTATGGGGATCTGTAGCTAGAGGGTTTTGACTTCAATGAGATGTTTGCATCAGTTGCTAAAATGCCGAGTGTGAGAACATTTCTATCAATGGCAGTTACAAAAGGGTGTGGGCTTCATCAAATGGACATCAATAATGCATCCTTATATGGTGATCTTGAGGAAGATGTCTATGTGCACTTATCTCCAGGTTTTACATGCAGCTTACCTACTAAGGTATGCAAATTGAAAAAATCTTTGTATGGGCTGAGACAAGCACCTCAACAGTGGTTTTCCAAGCTCTCTTCCACCTTACTTGCTTATGGGTTTACACGATCATATGTTAATAACTCTTTGTTCACATACTAAAATGGTGACACCTTCTGGGCTCTTTTGGTCTACATTGATGATATAATTCTTGTTGGGAATATTCAAAGACTTATGCTGAGTTCAAAACATATCTGAATAATTATGTCCACATTAGACCTAGAACCCCTTAAATATTTCCTTTCTATTGAGGTAGCCAGAGGTCCACAAGGACTTTTCCTGTGTCAGTGGAAATATGCATTTGAAATTGTCGAAGAATGTGGATTATTGGTGTAACGCCGTGACCCCCTCTCGGGCCACGGACACTTACCAGGAACGACTTTAGGGATCGTCGACTGGCCCCATAAATCACAACAAAACTTTCCCGCATGCTTCGTCCTCGCTCATACACTGCCTGAGAAACATCCCAGGAGGTCACCTATCCTCAGATTGCTTCCCAACGAGCACACCTAACTGTGGAGTTCTTAAGAGTGGGCTTCCCAAAAAAGAAAGGTGCACCTTTGGTGAAATAAGTACTCACTTAGATCCTTTTAAGCCACACTCGGGGTGTTACAATCACCCCCACTTGAAGCCTACAACGTCCTCGTTGTGCCTTACTAACCAACCGATTTACGAGTCCTCTTGACCGGCAGTCCACGCCCAATATCTTTTCCCCGCTAGGTGACTGCCCATGGGCTCTCCATCTACTGGCGCAACTCACAGTCGCAAGTCGGCTCTAATACCATCTGTAATGCCCAGACCCCCTCCCAGGCAGCGGACAGTTACAAAGAATGGCTTCAAGGATTATCGATTGGCCCCACAAATCACCACAAGCCTTTCCGGCACACTTCGTCCTCGCTCACACGCTGCCTGAGAAACTTCTCAGGAGGTCGCCCATCCTAAGATTACTCCCCAACAAGCACGCTTAACTGTGAAGTTCTTAAGAGTGGGCTTCTTGAAAAGAAAGGTGCACCTTTGGTGATATAAGTAGTCGCATCAAATCCTTTAAACCACTTACGGGGTGTTACAATTGGGCAACAAGCCTTCTGATTTTCTAATGCAAGAAAATCATAAGTTAGCCCTTGCTAGGGGAGAGGTTGTATAGGATCCCAGCCAGTATCAACGACTTATAGGGCATCTTATTTATCTTACAATTAGTAGACCTGAGCTGAGCTATGCAGTTCACATCTTGTCCAAGTTTATGCAAAAGCCCAAGAATGAGCACTTGGAAGCTGCGAAACTTGTCTTGCATTATCTCAAAGCCACACCTGGTTATGGCATTTTATTACATTCTGATTGTAATATACAGGTGCATGCGTATTGTGGTGTAGATTTGGGTTCCTGTCCTCTCACACATCGCTCACTCACAGGTTATCTTGTCATAATTAGTGAATCACCAATTTCTTGGAAGACCAAGAAACAAACAATCATCTCGCAATCATCTGTTGTGGCATAATATCGCTCTATGGCGTCGGTAACTAGTGAGCTTGTATGGCTCAATTCCCTCCTAGCAAGCCTTCGTATGTTTCATGACTCTCCCATGTGCATGTTCTGTGATAACTAGACAACCCTTCATACAACTAAGAATCCTATTTTCCAAGGGAGAATGAAGCACATTGAGATTAACTGTCACTTTGTGCTCAAAAAACTAGAGTCGGGAGTTCTTGTCTCTGCTTTTTTGCTTTCAAAACATCAACCAACTAATATTTCTACTGAGGGTCTCGGCAAGAAGCAATTTCTTTACTTGAGAGACAAGTTGGGCATGATCTCAACCCTCATGCTCTCACTTGAGAGGGAGTATTATAAAAGTTATTGATAATTAGGATAAGAAATCCTTGCAGATATATTTTGTGTTATGTCAAATATTATCTTTCCAATTCTTGTTGATCAAGTTAGGGTTATTGGGGTTGTATGTAATTACATTCATGGGCGTGCTAATAGAATAATTGTGGCCTGTTGTTTGCTAAAGCCATAATCTCTCCATCGTTTGCTCAATTCACTTCATGTTGTGCTTTAGCACTCCTTTCTCTAATTACATTTTTCTATTAATATAAACAAGTAGGGATGACAGTTACATCCAAATTCGAAGCAGATCCGATCTTATCTAAGGAAAAATTATCCGATTCAAATCCGAGATAGAAAAATTCGAGTCTGAATCTGATAAAAATAATCCGAATCCAAGTCGAATTCGGGGGAAGGATAAAATCCGATCCGACTTTCAATCCGGTCCGACTAGTTTTTTAAATATTTCAAATTTAAAATCTAAGTTTAAATTTTAAAATGTTGGGTAAAAAACAAACCCAATATACCCATTCTCCCCCTCACCCCCAAGCTGCCAGCCCAACCTAGTGTTATTTTTGTAGTCAACACATTTTCTTTAATATGAAAAAATTAAAACGTTGAAACCCTAATACGTCTCGCTAGTTACTCTCTCTCTCCTCGACACTTCACCAGTTGCTCTTGCTGCTTGGCGCGGTAGTCGCTCTCAGCCGACCTTTTGCCACTCGCTAGTCAGACTGTCAGAGTAGTCCATCCTCAGTCCTCGCATCCTCGCTCCAACTCCCTACTCTCTCTCTCTCTCTCTCTCTCTCTCTCTCTCTCTCTCTGATTTTTTCTTCTCGCCGTTTCTACGATGCAGATGTCGAGCATTTTATTGTCCCTCTCTTGTCTCTCATGAGTGCATATCTTCTCTTTCTCCTTAATTTAACAGTTCATACAATAAAATCTAAATTTATATTTTTATGACTTGGAGTGTTGTTTAGATTTTTGGTGTTAAGAACAAGAGAAATTGGACTTTGGGTTTTGTCATTTTGGAGTTTGGGAAGATTGTTGATTTTGATCGTTTTTTAGGGTTGATCTGAATTGATGATCCTGTTGATGTGTTATGTTTAAATGAGTGTTCAATTTCTACAAACCTCTATAATAAAACCTTCAATCTTCACTTTTAGCAACCTAAATGTGTCATTGAAAGCGGTTAATGAGGGCCCAATTGGGTAATATGTGGTGATATTACTATGGTTGTGATGAAGATGTAAATGGAATAGACATGATGAGATAAAAAGATAGCAATATATGGATCAATTATATGATCAAAGTTGTATTCTAACACTTAATTCTAATGAAAATCTTAGCTCCATACATATAATACTTATAGATATCATTATATATATACCCCTAGTTGGTGATCAATAGATAAAAAGGGCTAAATGAAGCAAGTAGAGGATTTGTACTCTTAATTTTTTTTTCTTTTTCTGAGTTGGACATGTTATTTGTAATATTTCGGATGTATCTCATAGTTGTTAAGACTTGTAATTGTTGGAATATGTTGTCGTTTTGTTCAGCTTGAAATATGTTCCTTCTTTTATTCTTTCTTTAGCTTAAATGTTTAGGATTCGGTTAATACGATATATGAATGAACATCATTGCATTGATAGATGGGTAGAATATAGAAAAATTGTAGAAAATTATTGCATGGGAAAAGGAATTATTTTGGATTGGATTAAATAAGATTTCGATTCAACTCGGATCGGATTCGAGGTTCTCCTTCGATCCGCCAAATCAGATTTAGATCAGATTTTCGGATCCGAATATAATCGGATACGGATTTGGATATTCCAATATCCCATCCGAATTCTATCCATGGACATCCCTATAGATAAGACATGCTAGAGGAGTACAACTCGAAATTAGGCCTGCTAAATTAAGTTCTATTTCTTGTTCACGGCTCTATGAAAGGGGGTGCATGGTGATGGAAATAGGATAGAAAACTATGCACTTGCGTGTATCTGAGTTCTTGAGTTTTTTACTTATTAATCTATTTATATTGTTGCCTGATGAAATTTAGCTAGTTTTAAAATATGGTTCATAATCGAACTTCATATGACTTGGGCAGATTAAACACCAATTGGTGGAATTTAGTTTAGAGGCTCATTTGGATTGTCATGTATAAAATGAAATGTGACTTCAGTTGTCTAGGACGTTAAGCTGTAGCCAATTTTGCCCATTTTTGCTTTCACAATCATACTTGATCGTGTGGCAATGAGGACTAGCCATAAATTAAATAAAATAAAATAAAAACAGAAACATAGTGTACGTTTATGAAATTTTCAGGTGGAGTGGGGTTAAAGGTTGATAAATTTTTTGTCATAGTGGAATAGATGGTCATTATTAATCAGTTGCTATATCAAACAATGCGGTGTACAAATGTGTTTGTACACCAAGGCTAGAAAACTAAGCGAATTAGATGAAGCCAGTCTAGAAAACTAGACGGAGCTAGATGAAGTTGTGTAAGGAGGCATGTCATTGATTGGTAAGGTGGATGGTTGGTGAGTTAGGTGCCCCAATTTTAGTTCTTATTAAGAGCAATTGAAACATTTGTTTCCCTTTTTCATTGTTTCTCCTTTTCTTCACTAATTACTATCTTTCCTTGTTTTTGTGAGATAATTACTCTTCCTTTTTTGTTTTGAGGTAATTAATTTTTCATTTTCATCCCTCTTGTTTATTCTCATTTCTCTTTCATATTTAAAAAATTTTCTTAAATTTTTTTTGGCTATGAACTACTTTCTTTTTTTGTTTTAGATTCATTTGTTTTCCTTTTGTCCACCACTTACTTACTTTCCTGTTTTGTGTGATAATTACCCTCCCTTTTTGATGAGATGATTAATTTTTCATTTTCATCCCTCTTTTTTATTTTCGTTTCTCTTTTCATATCTAATTTTTTTAATTTTTTTCGCTATTAACTACTTTTCTTCTTTTGAGATAATTACTTTTTCCATTTTACTCCTCTTTTTTAATTTTTCTCTTTTCTTAGGGATCACATACACATCTTTAGCAAGCACATACACGTATAGTTCATATTATGAGATATAATATTAGCTTGGTGAGATGTATTGTATCTTTTGCTGAGTTGTGGAATGTGTTTAGTGAGATATACATTATTTAATCTTTCGAATTATTATGACATATCTTTTGCTCAACTCAAATCTAAGAATAGCTACTTGAAAAGTTTTGGTGAGTTGTACTATGTCTTTTTAGTGAGCTTTTATATAAAATTTTTGGTTACCAATGCACACTTATAGTGAGCAAAAACTAGAAAAAGTTATTTTCCAGTTATCTGTATTGTATTTTTTTAGTGAGTTATACTATTTATTTAGTGAGCTGCAATAAGTTTTTAATGATATATGAGATACAATTTGATGAAAAATATAATTTATTGAATACTAACTATTTATACTCAAAATGAGTGAGCAAACAGTAAGATATTATGTCTTTTTGGTGAGCTTTTATATAAGGTTTTGTTGAGCTATGATGTACATTTGGGGCATATTCTTTTCTATTTATCATAAATACTAATCATCAGCATTCAACAACTTTCAGTACAATTCAACATCATTCAGCACGATTCAACACTTGTTAAGTAATTATTGAACATATCTAGTTATGTTTTCTTCAACCATTCAGCATATCTCAACATGGAGCAACATTATTCATCATATTCGAGTATGTTTGCCCAGGATTCAGGATGTTTCAGTAATAAGCACCAATAACTACTTCGCACAAGTTGAAAAGAACATGCCCTTAGTAAGAACAAACCTTAAAAAATTAGTTGCTAATGATCTGTACCTTTTTTTTTAATTGACCTATGTTATTTATTTAGTGAGTTACGATAAACATTTAGTGAGCTATGAAATATTTTCGATTATCAGTATGATTTATGGAGCAATGCAAACTATCTATCTATCTATCTATCTATCCATCTATCTGTCTAACTATACTTAAAATTGAGTGATCACACACTGTTTAGACACTTGGTAATCACTCATTAGATATAAGTATTTTTTTTTCTTTTTATTTTTTCAAATATTGATTAAGGCATTAATTAAGACTTATTAGCAAAAGTAATTAGATCAATTTAATGTGGGCATTCAACATATATGTTTTTTTTTTGTATTCACGAAATGCTTTAAATTACCAGTCCAATTTTGTGTTCCAAGTTTTCTTTTTTAAAAAAAATAAGAATTGGTATCTTCTTAGAATGTACAAATTCTATATTCATAATCTTAATATTATAAATATAGAAAATGGCAAAATCGTGGGTCAAGAATATTACAAATATCATTTAAAAAAATTATCATTTTAATTAATTATTTTATCATAGTTTCATTAATGTTTATTTATAAATATTTAGCTTGCCCGAAAAAAGGTTTACGTTTTAGTCTTAATGTTAGTTTTTGAGAATCGGTAAAACAACTATTAGCTCTTGATTCTTTTTAACACTTTGATGATATTGATTGATGAAACTTTAATTTTTGTAATCAAACTTTTGTAACTGATCAATATTTGTAACTGAGGCTTCTTCTTTTAACCTGTTTTGCATGGATTAGTTTTAATATTTCAACTTTTCTCCCCGCATAAAAAGAATGCCATAAGAAGATATGCTCTAAAAGTAACAGGCCAAGTCAGTGCTAACATCCAGAAATTACTTTTCACAATTTGTGGACGAAGGTTGTTTTTGATAAAATATCTTAATTATAACGTTTATGCTTCTATTGTTTTTTCAAAAGATTTTATTACTCTTATTATGGTTTGAGTATTGGATAATTTATCGATTTAGTGCTATTATCATGGGGATAATAAAACATGACCAGATGGTTGTTGAGGTATTGGAAATGTTATTAAGACGACAAGTTTAGTTTTTTTCTTTTTTTGTAGGACTGAGATCCTTTTAGAACCTTACACAAATCTTGCATTTGTAATCTTAATATTATAAAAGTACAAATAAGAAAATCATGGGTCAAGAATATGTAAATACCATTTTTTAAAAATAGGATTGAAAATAACTATTTTATTATAGTCCATAATATATATTTACAAACATATTAGGTCGCCAAAGAAAAGATTTTAATTTTATTCATAATCCTAATGTTAATTAAGAATGTGCACAATGACTATGAACTCTTTTATTCTCCTTAGCATTTTGATGATATTAATTGATGATTTTTGAATTTTTTAAATCAAACTTTTGTACCTAATAGATATTTGTAACTAAGGTTGCTTCTTTTAACTTATTATGTATGCACGAATCCTTTTTTTTTTAAAGAAACTTTGTAACTAAGAGATATTTTAATTTTTTAATGAATGATAATTTCATTAATAGCAATAACATGCGCGATGTCATTTAGTAAATATATAGTAATTCAAGAATAATTAGAATGGATGCAAGTAGTATTTTAAGAGTTAGTATAAATCGATGGGATTAGTACCTAAATAAATTGCTTTTCTGTCCCTCAAGGTTTGATGAAATGACTTTCTGATACCACGTTTTTAGAAAAATATTTATGGGACTACTTAGTTTAGCACAAATGGTTTCTGGAGCACAAAACTTTGGGTTATCTGATTTCTGGGTCACAAATATTTATTTTTAGATCCCTGAAGGACTTCAAATGCAAATACTTCGAAGTTTTGGGCTTTTTTGTAAAACTAGGCTTATATTTATGTTTAGACTTCTTATAATGACTTTAATGGTACTAATTATCATAATCTACTACTTATACCTCAAATATTATATTTTCTATGATTAACGGTCCATCATGCTTAGCAAAATAATTAAACTTAATTAGAGAGTTTCGACCATTACGTGAACTTAGTTGACGCTAGACTCCGACAATCCTCTAGTTTTCGGTTTACACAGATTGTTAATCTCAACCGCTCCTTCCTTAGATCAGGCACATCACAGATCCATTTTATTTCCTACCTTGGACCATAGTCACTAATCAAGTGTTATATATTTTTAAAGGATAGTGGGACTTTAATCAAGAAATTATAATATTTAGGACATAAGGTTCAATTAAATAACGTTCCCTACTGGGAAACTTATTTTATTGAAAGCTTGAAAGTGAAAATATTACAATGGAAAGTTTTGAAAAGGAACTTAAGCTAAGATTATTAGAGATGCTTGCTCATAGAAAAATGGAGAATCCCGACTTCTCTTTTACTAGAATGCTCAAATGGCTGTATCCCCTCTCAACTTATCGACCTATCCTTTTACAGAAGGAATGGGGTACATAGGATGCCCTATTGGTTATAGTACACACTGATTTTTCACATGGCTACAGTACATACTGACTCTTCACATTGCTACAATCCACACTTTATTTTACAGACTTGACATTTATCAAAATAGTACAATCATCGGGCAACAACTTTTCAGAGCTTTTAATGATGACAACACTAGTCATCATTATTGAGATTCTGTATGCCTTCATCTCCAATTATATCTTCCAGACTATCATTATCTAGATAGTCATCAAAACCTTCATCTAATTGAAGATACTCTGGATCCCATTTTTTAAATAATTCCAGAAGATATTTCTTTCCTTTTCTGATAAGAATTTTCCAACTCCAACATCAAAGAGATAATCAAAGATATCTTCTGAGACTGCTCCTTCGACCTTCATGTGTTCTTTAAACTCATTGTCCTAGGCGAAAGTAGTATTTCTACAATGCATTATCTTTTTTCCTTGTTCAATTAATGCCCAAGTTTGATGATAAATATTGTAAAAAATGATAGCTCTTGCTAAAGTGGGATCGGTAACAAATCCTCCTCGTTCTAGAAACCAGTCTTATCGCTGATCGTAGGGATCGTCATAATCAACTATCTGAACAAGACAATGGGCTAGTGTACCTTTTCTATTTTCATATTCGATTAGTGCACAATGTACCTCCAAATATAGAAGTCTACTGTATGGAATTTTTGTTAGACCATCAGAAGATCTAAGAATCCAATGGATCTTCGTGAACATGCATTGTTGGAATTTGGTTAGTATTGAGAAAAATGGAAACTTTGGATCTGTGATCTCCATAAAGTAAACTATCATCCCGTATTCCCAGGCTTTAATGAGGGGGTCATTTGGAGAGATTAAATTTTTTGGGAAACTAACACGACCAACTCCAAACTTATCAAGAAAATAGATCATTGTATTCCAAGACTCCCAAATATCATAAGAATAGTTATGATAATAATCGATGCAGGCTGCATACCACTCATTGAACCATTTTTGTTGAACATGAGAGCTTATTTTTTCTTTAATATCATAAGGACATCTAAGGTAATTAACTTGTAACTCTAAAACGGAAAATCGTCCTAGTAGGAATGACATTTCATTATGGATTTTCACCTTTTCTAGCAGGAGGCCAGTTTTGATGATCACCATTGGCGAGTTCTCAAGTTAGACTATCTGCCAGAGAGTTCTTCGATTCCTGTACATGTTCAATAGAGAACAAAAACTGGTTAAGCCATAATTGCCAACACAAGAGTCGCCATTGTGCTTGCATATTTGATAAATTCTTTTTTCACAAAACAAAGTATTCCTTTGCAATCAGCTCGAATAAGAAAAGGTTTTGTGGCTAAAAAAATTAAGAACTTTTCAATTCCCCTTATGAGTGTAAGGATTTCTTTCTCCATTGTGGGATAGTTGCATTCTGCCTTATTAAAACTTCCACTGCAATATTTGCAGAGTATTTCGCTTCTTTGATTTTGAGTACTGCGCTCCTGTGCTCATTGCTGGCATTTCTCTTAAGAACTAAGTCATCTCTTTCATTAGGAAAATTAAGAACAGGAAGATTTTTACACATCTTTTTGAAATTCTGAACAATCTTTGTATCATTAGTAGTCGACGTTCAACTTATTTCTTTTTTGAGTTTTTGCTGCAATGGCTTTCTTAGTTTAGCTAAATCTTTAATAAAATCTGAAGCATAGGTAAGGCATCCAAAAAACCTTTACAATTGCTTTCTATCTTCAATCTTTTCAGGAAAATTTTCTATTTTTTCCAAGATATGCTTTTGTAGGATGATCTGCCCAGCCTTTATCTTTAGACTTAAAAACTTAATTTCTTGTTCAGCATAACTACATTTGTTCTTTTCAAGTATAATACCATGATCAATGCATCTTTGGGTGATGGCTAAGACATCATCTTTGTGCTGTTCTATGGTTCTGAAAAAGACAAGGATATCATCGATGAAAACTAAACAACAATGATTAAGGTCTTTGAAGATATTATCCATTCTTCTCTAGAATATTTAAAGTATATGTTTAAGACCAAATGGCATTACTATCCATTCATAAAGTCTTTGTGGGGCACTAAATGCAGTTAAAACTTTCCTCATCCATTTTTATTTGCCAATAACCTCTTTTGCAGTCTATTTTTTAGAACCCAGAGGCTCCTTGAATTCTGTTGAAAATGACTGTTTTGTTAAAAATATAATAACCATCAAAGATAGTGTTATCATTAAACGTTTCATAATTGATCACCATTCTTGTTTTTCCTCTTTTTTCTTCTGCATAATTTCTTACCATGAAAGCGAGACTGGTGTGAGAACTCTGACTGTTTCTACTTAATCATTTATCCAGAAGTTCTTTGTTCATCAAATTCTGGATATCTTGGTGTGTATACACCATTTGTTTGACTCAGATAATAGTGTTAGAATTTAATAGAGTGATTTTAGCAAACACTTTATCTTTATCCCAAAATTTTAGTGGATTATCATAGTAAAATTCTTTGCATAATTTTTCTAGCTTGTTGTTCGACAATGTGCTCTTTAATAGATAATTCAAATAATGAGATTGCCAGTGCTATCTTATGTTGTGCTAGCATTATAAACTATATTTTTAGATGAGTGTAAGTCTTACTTAATTTTTTAATAGGAATTAAGCTATCATTGATTGTGAATATTATTTGGTTTATGGTCTGTATGCATGGAGAATATAATCTCTGAAAATTATTTTCAATAATCATGTCATGAGAGGGATGATCAATAGCCCATAGAATTGACATGATGCATTGAACTCCTCCCAATCCTATGGATAACCCTTTTATGGCTTCATTGGGACTCATAATGCTATTATCAGACATCCTTACTTGTAAATGATTTTTAGCTCTTTTCCACATAAATTCCTGAAATAATGATCTTTTCCCAAAGCATATGGAACAACTACTATCTATGTAGGCACAACACTCATATTTATTATATCCCTCTAGGCATACATTTATTGGGATATAGATGCTATAAGGATTTGTGTCTATGACTTCATACCATATTTACATAGTCATATTCTTCACTGATTCACCTTTATTGTAAGAGCCCAACCCTAAATTACTTAATTATGCTTATTTATTTAATTACCTCATGTTCAAGATTTGTTTTCTCATATGTATTTATCGCATTTATTCACCCCAGTGGGGAAAATTTTATTTGGGCCCTCACTTGGCAATTCGGATTTTATTTGCTTATTTAATTGATTAATGCAAACTTTGGAAGAATTGATAGCAGGTCCTAACAAGTTTACTCTAAGTAATTAATTTTGTTTTCCGTAACATTACAAAGATTTAATTTTGAGTTTCGTAAAAACATTATCGCTACGAAGTATTTTATTCCGAAACCCAACTTATTTCGACCATTTTGAAGCCCAAGAAGTTTGCTTATTAATCTAACTAATTACCATGACTAAACTTAACCATGGCCAGCCAAAAAAAGTTACTTTTCTAGTTAAATATTTAGCCAAGTTGTGGATTAGTAAAAAAATCACAACTCAATCCAAAAACTCTATTTTCTCTCTCCTCTCTCTCTCCCCCGCGGTAGTTAGCCTCTAGCAGGTATTGGGTGTTTTTCTACTAGTTTTTAGGCCAAATTCAATGATCTCTGACCCCCCTAACATCCTTCTACCCCTAGCCACCATCCTCCATCATCAAAACCACTAAACATCACCTCCATCTCTAATTGTCTTCAAGCAAAGTGAGTAATCCTAAAACTTGATCTTGTTGGTTTTGCTTTTTATTTTAGTTTTGATTCTTGTTTGATGTTTGTGATCTTTGATCATGATGTTTTGATAAGAAATAAGAGTTATTTTGGTGTTGATCATGGTGGAGTTGAGGTTGGATTATGCTAGGGTTAGGGTTAATCTTTAATCATACAAGCTTGATGATAAAGTGTTGGATTTTTATTGTTTTATCTTTGATTTGGTCATCTTGTAACTTATTGGTGTTTATGATGATGTTTTTGATGATTTGAAATGCATTGGAGTGATTCCAAGTTGGCCATAAACTAGAGTTTTGGCAAATAGTGTATGGTTTGGATCAAACCAACTTTAAGCTTGGTTTATGTGTGATTTGATTCAAAAGTGATCTTGGTTGGATGTGATTATGAATTGAATTTGAGTGTGGTGATTTTGTATGATGTTGGGATAAACCCAAAGCTTCTTTACATGCTTTTAAGGAATGGTTTAACTTGAAGACTTGTGTAAAAAGACATGGAACAGCTAAAATAGTGAGGGCTGAAAATTTCAGGAAAACAGGACAGACTTCACGATTAAACTGGTAATGATCGACCCATTGAAAAATTATGATTTTTTATGGATTGATAGTTTAGTGTGTTAGCTTTCAAATGCCTTTTGAATCACATTAATTTGAGGTCTGTGGAAAAGGTTATGGTCATTTTACCAAAACCATGCAGAATGGATCAAAACTGATATGTTTGTGTTCTAGTCTCATTTTGGGAATTCTATTGTGGGAATCAAGCTTGGCATTCCAAATGAAAGATTTTTGGAACTTCCTAAACTTTTTGTATTGGGGTTTTGAGTCTCAATCAAAGGTTGGATGAATAAGTTATGAGTCATTCTTGGTAAGCCCTTGTTATGCTCTTACTTTTCTTTTACTAAATTATTAGCTATGAAATAAATATTTTTACTAACCGTATATTCCTACAACGATAATTTTGTATAGAATCAGGGCCTAATCTATCATTCCTTTCACTGTTGTGCATAATATTATTCAGTGAGCTTACATTTAAAAATTCTAGGTACATTCGTTGCCTATATCTTTAGAAATCAGCACGTATTTATCAAAATTATAATATTTTGGAAAGTACATCAATGAATCAGTTTAATCAGTGATTTATTACATAATTAGTGCCCCCATTAGTTATTAGTTACAGGACATAGCCCTTTAATTACCTGTGCGGCTTCAGGCCAGATTCCATGGTTAGTTTGACAAGTGTACGCCTATCTTCAAATCGTAACAGTTACTAGGGGTTCACTATCAGATAATAATTGACAATGCAGTTTCATATTTATCTCATTCCCTGTTTTTAATTAAAAATGAATTGTAATACGGGCCCAACCAGTTTTTCCATTAATGTTTAACAATACAGGAATGCACTGAGCTTCAGCTCACAGTTCGAAATGCTTTCATGTTTTGTTTTAGGAAAGTGTTCGGTGAATCGCCCTCAAGAAGGCAGGACAATTGAAGATGATACGTGAGCCGAGAAGTCTATGTGGAATGGTGGTGTATTATCGTTGATATGTTTATAACATCATATTGTGATATATTTTTGTGTTGAGACTGTATATTTTATCAGAATTCTATATTTTGGTGTAATCCTTGAGATGTTTGAATGGTTTTGATGTTAGACCAATTTCTATATTTATCTAAATGGTCTGATGGGTTGTGATGGTGTGAATGCCTTTGATGGTAAACATTGATTATTATGGCTAAGTTTATCATGTACAGGCAAAATCTTGTCCTTGTTGGACTTAGGTTATCATTTCTAATTAGGGAAACTAATAAAAGAAATGCAAATAGTGATTTATGTACATTTGGGGTGTTACAGATTTGGTATCAGAGCCATGTTGAGATTTTCTTTGTGGAATGTGGAGTTTAGAAATAAGAAGGTGAGAATGGTTGGTAGTGAGCACCATTGTATACTGCTAGAGTGATATTAGAAGTGTAGTAACGATATTAGAAATGCAGGTTACTTACATTCGCATGTTCCTTAATTACGGTTATGTATGCCTCTCATATATGTGTTTTCTTTGTTAGATGGACGCTTATGGTGTTAACATGATGTCGGGTGTATCTATGGCTACTCACATTGCGTTGTTGCATGCTAGCATAGAGCCACAATTGATCCGTGGGTGGAGTTTAGCCTCCGTTATCATCAGTTTATGGTAACAGGGAACCCAGGTTAGGAAGGGCCTAGATTTCAGGCCCAGGGGGCTTGGATGACTATCGCTACAGAGTTGTTGTTGAGGAAGGAATTTGAGCATAGGGGGATTACCATGGAGACTCCACAGCATGTCTTTCTGTTACATCAGGCACATCCCTCGCTTACAGCCCCAGCACCAGCACCAGCACAGGAACCACCCTCCACACCCGCACCAGGTACCCCACTGATGCCTAACAGTCTTGGGGAGGCTCATGTGGTAATAGACCTCCTTGATACACCAGAGACAGAAGTGGTTAGTTCTGAGGATAAGGGCCATCCGGAGGAGGAGGATGATCCCAGGAGGATCAAGACAGTGATGAGGCAGTGGTAGAGTAACAGTGGGATCAATAGATTGATGAGATGATAGTGGAGCAACAAGTTGAGCAGGAGCAACAGGTTGAGTAGGAGGTTGGTGATGCCGAGTCAAAGGCATCGACTACCAACTTCGATTGAAGCAAAGAGCCTGATTATGAGTCCTAGGGATCGTTAGGTGGTTCTAGGGGTTAGTGTTAGTAGTTTTCTTTTTGAGCCCTATTTGTTTTTAGCATTGTCAGTTTGGATGGATGTATTTTGTATAGGATATGACGTATATAGTTAGTTAGATCCTCTCCAATCGTGATGGCATGGTTCGTATCTCTTTTTGGTCATGTGACAGACCTAGTGTCTTGAGGATAGTTAGTGTTTAGGGTTGAGGTGGGAGTGAAAAATGACTTTGCCTAGTCAGTTAGATTTAATATGTTTTGCTAATCATGTATATAAATAGGCAGTTATGTATTTAAAAAAAATCAGTTATGAAATGACATAATGAAGCTTTGAGGTTGTTTTTAATAATCTTTGAGTTATATTAAATGTATTTGTTGGGCATGCTTATCTTATATGTTTGAGGATTCCAATGATTGAATTGTCTCATTTAATGTATGATCAGAATGTCCGAATCAGTATACCACAATGAAGAGGTTCATATAGAGGAAATCTTGGATCATGGCCAGGGATCGGGTGATCAAGCCTCCCATCATGTGCCACCAAATTTTGGCCAAATGCTACCAATTCCTTCTGAGTTAGCTAACAACATTGGGGACCCAAACTACTGGTCGGCCTTAGTAGCTGAATTAATGAAGCGGATTCCCCAAGTACCTACTGAAACTCCTCCTAAAGAGGATAAATTAGCGAATAGGGTAGCACGATGCAACCCTAAAGTTTCTGATAGAACTTATGATCCAGTGGTATTGGAGGAATGGATAAGGGGAATAGAGAAAATCTTTACGGTGGTAGAAGTGCCAGAAGAAAAGAAAGTAAATATTGGGACGTATTATTTGACCAGTGAAGCTGACATTTGGTGGAATACTATTAAGGATAAGCTCGTATGGCCTGAATTCACCTGGAACAAATTCCTGAGTGAGTTGAGGGCACAATTCTACCCAGTTGTGGTCCAAAGACAAAAGGAGAAAGAGTTTATGGAGCTAAAGATGAGTGGCACCATGACTGTGATACAATACGCCAGTAAGTTCACAGAATTATCCAGGTTTGTTCCTGAGTTTGTATCATCTGAAAGGTTCAAGATGAGAAGGTTTAAAGAGGGTTTGGCTTTCTATATTCAAAATCAGTTAGTTGGGCAACCAATTTTAACTTACCAAGAACTATATGAACGAGCGGCTGAAGTGGAGCGAGTAAAGACAGAGTTGAGAGCACTGAATCCAATCAACCGAAAGAGAAAGGAGTTTGAGCGATGAACTCCAAGTGAGAGTGTGAACCAAAAGAAACCTTCTCCTGCTCCTCCCAAGAGTCGTTCTACAGGCTCGACAGTGCGCTGTGCGAAATGCGGAAGAACAAATCACACCACCCCTAAATGCCGAGTAGGAACTCATAATTGCATGTGGTGTGGAAGCCCTGAACACCTTATTACTACATGGCCCCGAAGGATGAGGGCTGTAGACAAAGGTGCAGTAAAACCCTTGGCCCCACCTCGCCAAAGGGCCCCACCACCAAGGTCTGCAGCAGTAGGACGAGCGTATATAATGAACAAGAAGGAAGCTGCCACTTCTGGTATAGTAGTCGCTAGAACTCTCTTTTTAAATTCAAAGCCATTTTGTGTATTATTTGGTACAGGTGCCACTTATTCATTTATATCCACCCGGTCTGCCATGTAATTGAACCTAGAGGATAGGAGGACGGCCAATGATTCTGTGATTGAATACCCCATCTCCTACAAACTTGTTCCCATTACCATTGGTAGAACCACCTTCCCTATGGATTTGATTCAATTTGACTTGTCTGATTTTGACATTATTTTGGGAATGAATTGGTTGCACACCTATGGAGCTAAGATTGACTGTGAGGATCTTAAGGTTATTTTGAAGGATAAAAAGGGAAAGAAGTACTCTTCTATGTGCAGAGAGAGGAAGAATCTTGTTCCTTTATTTTTGCTATGAAAACAAGTAAGCTATTATGTCGAGCGTGTATTGGATATTGGTGTTATGCTATTAAAACCTAATTATAGGAAGAGAAAGCTAGAAGTATTCCTGTAGTCTGTAAATTTGAGGATGTTTTCCCTAAAGAGTTACCAGGATTACCCCCGCTGAGGGAAATCGATTTTGGAATTGAATTAATCTCTGACGCCCAACCTATTTCCGAAGCCCCATATCGTATGGCCCCAACTGAGCTTAAGGAACTAAAGTTTCAATTAGATGAGCTATTATAGAAGGGCTTTATTAGGCCAAGTGTGTCATCATGGGGTGCCCCAGTGCTATTCATAAAGAAAAAAGATGGAACCTTAAGGCTATGTATTGACTACAAGGAGTTTAACAAGATCACCATCAAAAACAAATATCATTTGCCATGAATAGATGACTTGTTTGATCAATTGCAAGGAGCAGAAGTCTTCTCTAAGATTGATTTGAGGTCAGGGTACCACCAACTTAGGATTAAACCTGAAAACATTCCCAAGACTATGTTTAGGACTAGGTATGGTCACTATGAGTTTACAGTGATGCCATTTGGCATCACCAATGCGCCCACAGCCTTCATGGATCTTATGAACAGAGTCTTCAAACCCTACCTGGACACGTTTGTGGTGGTGTTCATAGATGACATTCTTATCTATTCTAAGGATAGATATGAACATGCTGATCATTTAAGGATGGCATTACAAACCCTGAGAGAGCATCAACTTTATGGAAAATTAAAGAAGTGCGAGGTTTGGTTGGAAGAAGTGGTATTCTTAGGACATATAGTTACAAAAGAAGGAATTAAAGTTGACCCCCAGAAGGTGAAGGCAATCACGGAATGGTTAAGGCCTACTAACATCACTGAGACTAGAAGCTTTCTGGGTTTAACAGGCTATTATCGAAGGTTTGTTAAGGACTTTTGAAAAATAGCTTCGCCCCTGACCAATTTGCTGAAGAAAGTGAATAAATTTGAGTGGACACAGAACTATGAAAAGGCTTTTCAAGAGCTAAGGCAGTGACTAACTACCGCCCCAATCTTAACGCAGCCAATGGAAGGTAAGGAGTATACCATTTATAATGATGCTTCAAAGAATGGATTGGGGTGTGTTCTGATGTAGGAAGATAAGGTACTAGCTTATGCCTCTCGACAGCTCAAGCCCTATGAGAAAAACTATCCTACCTATGATTTGGAGTTAGCAGCGATGGTCTTTGCACTGAAAATTTGGAGACACTACTTATATGGAGTACCATGTAAGATTTATACTGACCATCAAAGTTCGAAGTATATCTTCACCCAAAAGGAGCTCAACTTGAGACAACAGCGTTGGCTTGAGCTGCTTAAGGATTATAATTTGCAAATTCAGTTTCATTCAAAAAAAAGCAAATGTTGTAGCAGCTGCCCTGAGTAGGAAAGCGCAACATAGCTCAAATACTGTGGTTATTACTCAGTTGAATCTCTTGAAATAACTTGAGGACTTGGGAATTCAACTAGTGTCCCATAGGCAAGCACGTGTTCAATTATTAGCACTTACCTTACAGCCTTCCATAGTGGAAGAAATTCGAGTGAACCAAGAAAGTGATCATGAACTCTAAATAATAAAGAAAATTTGGAGAAAGGAAAGTCTGCCGGGTTTGTAGTACATGAGGATGGGACCCTGCGATTCCAGAATCGCCTATGTGTACCTCGAATTGAGGAATTAAGGATACAGATCCTAGATGAGGCTCACAATACACACTACTCGGTGCATCCAGGAGGCACCAAGATGTATAGAGATTTGGGGCAATACTTCTGGTGGACTAATATGAAAAATGAGGTTGTAGAATATGTAGACAAGTGTCTGACCTGCCAAAAAGTTAAAGAATAGCATCAGCATCCCGTGAGTGAATTGCGACCCCTAGAAATTCCAACTTGGAAGTGGGATTTGATCTCAATGGACTTTGTCATGGGGTTACCCCTTTTTGCCTCGATGAAGAATGTTATCTGGGTTATAGTCGATCGGCTTACCAAGTCGGCCCATTTTCTGCCAATCAAAGATACCTAGGGAGTTGAAAAACTAGTCCAGTTGTATGTTAAACAGATAGTCTGACTACAAGGAATCCCCTTAGATATAGTATCAGATAGGGATCAAGGATTCCAAGCCCGTTTTTGGCAAGCACTTCAAGAGGCCTTTGGAACCAAATTGAACTTTAGCAGCTCAGACAGATGGGCAAACTAAAAGAGTGAATCAAATTCTAGAGGACATGTTAAGAGCTTGTGTATTGCAGTTCCAAGGGAAGTGGGAAGACGATTTACCTTTGATGGAGTTTTCTTATAACAATAGCTATCAGTCCACCATTAGAATGGTCCCGTTTTTAGGCTCTATATGGGAGAAAATGTAGAACCCCACTATGCTGGAGTGATTTGGATGAAGTATTGAGTATAGGCCCTGAAATGATCCAGAAAATCGTGGAAACAATAAGAAGGATCCGAGCATATTAAGGTTGCCTAGAGTAGGCAAAAGAATTATACGAGTAAGAGAAGGATGCATTTGGAGTTTCAAGTAGGCGATAAAGTTTTTCTGAAGGCATCACCAACTAAGGGTATCGGGAGGTTCAGGGTACGAGGCAAATTGAGTCCTGTTTGAACTAAAAATGTGCTATTTTTAAGGTACTTTTTCACCGGTTTTATGCTCGTTTTAATAATATTTTCAAGGTTTTTAATTGATTTTATTTTATTTTGCAGATTTTTAATAAATATGAAAAAAGGGCTGAAAGCGGCGAAAAATACGAGAAAAAGGAAAAAATGATGGGAATTCAAAAACCGGTCCAAAATTTCAAGAAAACCGGCCCAAGCAGCAAAAGAAAAAAACCAGACCGATCCAAATTAAACCGGACCGACCGGTTCAGAGGAAAACCGGTTTGCATGAACCGGTTCACTAATACCCCCCCTTTTCTTCGCGTCTGTCTTCTTCTTCTCCCTCTTTCTCGTGTCCCCAACCCTGAAACCCAAGACCCTCAACCCAGAAATCTTCCTTATCGCCATGCCCATTCTCTCTCTACCTTGTCACCTCTCTCTCTCTTCCAGCACATCACTCCAGCCCCCAGAAATCCTCAGCCCATCGAATCTCCAAAACCAGAAACCACCCCACCCACGGTTTCGACTTCGTCCTATTCATCCCCATCCCACCACCCTTCATTCACGCTGCACACGCCACGACACCAGCATCGTCACCACCTTCATCCACCGTCCACGTACACCAGCAAATCGACCGTCGATAGACGAAGGACGTCGGGTATAAAGCAAGGAGGTGACGCCATTGAAGGGGGTTCGTGTTTTAGGCAATTGAGGTTAGCGATTTAGGCTAGTTTAGGTTTAATTTCTGTTTAATTCCGTTTTAGGTTTAGTTAAATTTCGTTTTCATTTTCGATTTTACTTCGAATTTCAGAATTAGGGTTTGTTCTATTTCAAGTGTTTGATTCGATTCTGTAAAAGCCTTTTCAGGCTTAATTCGAGGTTTGATTTTGTTTATGTTTCTAAAATTAATTTCAGGTTTTAATTTCAAGTTTTGTTTTCGATTTGTAGGGTTCTATCTAGTTCGAAATTCCACTGTTGTCCTTGGGTTTTAATCTGCGTGTGTTGGCCGAGATTAGTAGAATCAGTTTAGTTTGGTTGAATTGTGAGCAAGGGTTGCAATGTCTGGCTTTGAATTTGCTGAATTTGATTCGAGTTGTAAGCTGCTACCATCCTGTTGCTATGCTTTCCCCTGTTTCAGACCAGAGCAGGTTTGATTGCATTCAGTTATGCTAAGCTTGATTATCGTAAGTTCTGGACTGTGAATCCCCTCTACCTGATTTTGGCTTTAGGTTTGAGTGTTCTGATTTAGGTATTATTCATTTCAACTTATGACTGAGTTCATGTTTTTCTGGATTTGCTCACTGTCATTGCTCATCTTTCACTGCTGCTGCCTTCTTTGTTCTATTCTCATATGTGATTGCAAGCTTTAGCAATTTGTGGTTTTGGATGACTTGGTAGTTAGTGTTGGGATTAGTTGGTGGTTAATGATCATGATGTTGCTTAGGGTTAGTATTTCGGAATAATGTGGTTAGTAGCGAGGTTCTAAATCATACTTAATTCAAGCTTAGTTTGGTCTAGGTTGGTTAATTGACATAAGGTTTAGCCTAGGTCTAGTTTACTTAGTTAATCAGTTCGTTTAAATTCTCAGTTAAAAGCAATCAGTTGATTTAGTAGTTTATATGAGCTTCGTTGAATTAGATTATTAGATTGCCTTAAATAATATCATTTAGCGTAATTAATTAGTTTAATTGTTTCGTTTTAAATGACTAAAATCTCACGTCTTCCCTAAGGACTGACCCTCAAGTACTATGATTGACAATCGAGTATTTGAGGTTTCTTTTCTTTAATTTAATTTTCCACCCCCCTCAAAACCACTCTACAAGTCCAAGATATATTGGACCATATGAAATCATTGAAAAGTTGAATCCTGTAGCTTATCGTTTCGATCTACCGGTAGAACTAGAACACGTCCATAATGTGTTTCACATCTCTCATCTTAGAAAGTATACACCAGATCCAAACCACACCACTGTATCTGAACCTGTTGAAATCATTGCAGATTTAGTATATGAAAAGCAACCAACCCAAATACTAGATCGCAGGATTAAGTAGTTGCGCAACAAGCAAATACCTCTAGTCAAAGTGCAATGGTCAAATCATACCTCCCAAGAAGCTACTTGGGAGACTGAAGGGGCAATGAAAGTCAAATACTAACAATTATTTGAGGTAATCTTGCATTACATGGTAACGTCAAAAGTTTTGAGGGCGAAACTCTTTAAGGGGCGAAGGGTATAAGAGCCAAACCCTAAATTATTTAATTATGTTTATTTATTTAATTACCTGATGTTCATGATTTTTTTTTTCTCATATGTATTTATCGCATTTATTCACCCCGGTGGAAAAAATTTTATTTGGGCCCCCACTTGGCAATTCGAATTTTATTTGTTTATTTAATTGATTAGTGAAAACTTTGAAAGAATTGATAGTAGGTCCTAACAAGCTTACTCTAAGTAATTTATTTTGTTTTCCGTAACATTATAAAGATTTAATTTTGAGTTTCATAAAAACATTATCGTTACGAAGTGTATTATTCCCAACCCCAACTTATTTCGGCCATTTTGAAGCCCAACAAGTTTGCTTATTATTCTAACTAATTACCACAATTAAACTTAACCATGGCTAGCCAAAAAAAGTTACTTTTCTAGTTAAATACTTAGCCAAGCTGTGGATTAGTCAAAAAATTAAAACTCAATCCAAAAACTCTATTTTCTCTCTCCTCTCTCTCTCTCGCTCATGGCAGCTAGCCTCCAGTAGGTTCTGGGTGTTTTCCGACCAATTTTCTAACCAACTTTGGTGATCTCCAACCCCCTCTGACATCCTTTTACCCCTAGCCACCATCCTCCATCATCAAAACCACTAAACATCACCTCCATCTCTAATTATCTTCAAGCAAAGTGAGTAATCCTAAAACTTGATCTTATTGGCTTTGCTTTTTATTTTAGTTTTGATTCTTGTTTGATGTTTGTGATCTTTGATCATAATGTTTTGATAAGAACTAAGAGTTATTTTTGTGTTGATCATGGTGGATTTGAGGTTGGATTATGCTAGGGTTAGGGTTAATCTTTAATCATGCAAGCTTGATGATAAAGTGTTGGATTTTTATTGTTTTATCTTTGATTTGGTCATCTTGTAACTTATTGGTGTTTATGATGATGTTTTTGATGATTTGAAATGCGTTGGAGTGAGTCCAAGTTGGCCATAAACTAGAGTTTTGGCAAATAGTATATGGTTTGGATCAAACCAACTTTAAGCTTGGTTTATGTGTGATTTGATTGAAAAGTGATCTTGGTTGGATATGATTATGAAGTGAATTTGAGTGTGGTGATTTTGTATGATGTTGGGATGGACCCAAAGCTTGTTTACAAGCTTTTAAGGAATGGTTTAAGTTGAGGATTTGTGTAAAAAGAGAGGAAAAAGCTAAAACAATGAGAGCCGAAAATTTCAGGAAAACATGACAGAATTCACGATTAAACTGGTAATGATTGGCCCATTGGAAAATTATGATTTTTGGTGGGTAAATAGTTCAATGTGTTAGCTTTCAAATGCCTTTTGAATTGCCTTAATCTGAGGTCTGTGGAAAAAGGTTATGGTCGTTTTACCAAAACTGTGTAGAATGGATCAAAACTGACATGTTTGTGTTCTAGTCTCATTTTGGGAATTCTATTGTGGGAATCAAGCTTGGTATTCTACATGAAAGATTTTTGGGACTTCCTAAACTTTTTGTATTGGGGTTCTGAGTCTCAATGAAAGGTTGGATAACTAAGTTACGAGTCATTCTTGCTAAGCCCTTGTTATGCTCTTGCTTTTCTTTTACTAAATTATTAGCTATGAAATAAATATTTTTGCTAACCGTATATTCCTACAATGATAATTTTGCACAGAATCAGGGCCTAATATATAATTCCTTTCACTATTGTACATAATATTATTCAGTGAGCTTACATTTAAAAATTCCAGGTGTGTTCATTGTTTGTATCTTTAGAAATCTGCACATATTTATCAAAATTATAATGTTTTGGTAAGTACATCAATGAATCAGTTTAATCAGTGATTTATCACATAATTAGTGACCACATCAGTTATCAATTATAGGGCATAGCCCTCAATTACCTACGCGGCTTCAGGTCAGGTTCCCCGATCAGCTTGACAGGTGTACACCTATCTTTAGATCGTAACAGTTACTAGGGGCTCACTGTCAGATAATAATTGACAATGCAGTTTCATATTTATCTCATTCCCTATTTTTAATTAAAAATGAATGGCAATACGGGCCCAACTAGTTTTTCCATTAATGTTTAACAATACAGGAATGCATTTACTGAGTTTCGACTCACAGTTCGAAATGCTTTCATGTTTTGTTTTAGGAAAGTGTTCAGTGAATCGCCCTCGAGCGGATAGGACGGCTGAAGATGATAAGTGAGTCAGGAAGTCTATGTGGAATGGTGGTGTATTATCGTTGAGATGTTTATAACACCGTATTGTGATATATTTTGGTGTTGAGACTGTGTATTTTATCGGAATTCTATATTTTGGTGTAATCCTTGAGATGTTTGGATGGTTTTGATGCTAGAACAATTTCTATATTTATCTAAATGGTTTGATGGATTGTGATGGTGTGAGTGCCTTTGATGGTAAACATTGATTATTATGGCTAAGTTTATCATGTACAGGCAAAACCTTGTCCTTGTTGGATGGCGGTAACGCCTAATCATTTAGGTTATCATTTCTAATTAGGGAACTAATGAAAGAAATGCAAATAGTGATTTATGTACATTTGGAGCATTGCACTAATAAATTGGCTCACTAACAGTTCTTGTTTTATACCCAATGACCTTTCTTTCCATACTCACACTCCGGTCTACACTGGATCTTCCATATTCAAAGCTCATTCTACTCATTTCGCTAGTCACACTAATTGTATCTTCTTTAATTTCTTCTTTAGTTGATGAAGATCTTTCTCCCCATTCTGACCTAGTAATCATGCTTCTTAATAATTTGGGTTTTATGGCTATTCTACCATTCTCATCAATTTTTATCACATTTTTCTTATTGATTTTTGTGGGGTTGGCAAAGTTAGATATCCATGACCTGTCAATCTTTATCTCTTGAGGATTAGATTTAATCCTTTGGATTTTTGGCATAGCTATAGGACTTTCAAACTTTTCTACTTCTATCATTGTCACCTTAGTCTTTGGGTCTATAGTATTATCTAATTTGTAGATAATTTTTCAAAATATCCTTACTGGATATCCTCCTCTTTTCATATCCATCCCAACTATTTTTATTTTAAGAGATAGGAAATTTTTAGCAAATTCATCTTTCAGGCTCACATAATATCCAGGTCGACAATTAAATCCTGCCGATCTATTGCACAAGTTGGTCTTAATCCCAGTGCTAATTTGATTATTAAATTTGGTATGTATGATATCACAGAGTAAAGCATAAAGATAAATATCTTTGCCATAATATTGTAATGGAGCAATTTGAACCTGGATACTTCAGACATGGATGTATCGATATTTGCTATCTTTGTTATGCTTAAGAATGTTTTCCTAGTTAATGAGGTTAACTTCCCTCACATCATTCTCACAATCTTTGATTTCTAGATCTCCTTCCATCATCTTACATACGTATTTGCTTTTTAATTGAAAGATGGATTTTTTATAGATTATGTCCTTCTAGATTATGGGAAGAACACAATCTCCTTTGACTTCTTCATTATCATTATCTACAACAAACTCTTCTCCTTGAAGATCACTAAGACTAATCGAGCTACTTTCCATCATATTACTTGCTTCTTCATAATCATTTTCTTCATATTCATTGTCCAAGATAATTTCAACAATCCCTTTGTTGTTATTTAGGGCTATGTCTAGTGCCTCATCTTCACTAAGCTCAACATAATTTAGGCTTCCCAAGGTTGCAATAAGTTTGTTATTCTTCCTATTTTTGCATTTATTAGCATAATGTCCTTTCTTCACACGCCTAGTATTTGCAGTTGTTTTTCCCTACAGGACAATAAGTTGTTTTCCTAAGAAGTTTACGTTTTTTAGGACTTGGTTTGTTATAATATTTTCTTCTATATTTCTCTTCCCTTTGCTTATTAAAGCTCTTTTTCTTATAAAATTTTCTTTTTCTTCCCTTTTTAGGTTCCTTTCCCCATTAGTGATGTGAACCTAGCAAATTAGGAATTGCTTCTTAATTTTCTTTTGCTTTTGGAGATCAAGGCATTTATCATTGACCCTTGTTGAGTTATTATATTTAAGTTTTGATGATAACAAATCCAAGTGTAAAAATTTGTCCAAGTAATGTTGCTCCAAACACGATCTCCAAACAGGCCTAACTGGTGTTTGTAATCTTTATTGTATTAACTGGTTTGCTACATGTGAGAACAAGTCCTTAAAACAGGTTTCACGTGGTGATTCTACATTAAGTCAAGAACGCCATCTCGACAGTTGATTGTGAGGCATGTTCCTGAACTCTATCAATGCAAAGAACAACCCCAGCAAACAAGATGGCCTTGGTGTTCTCAGCAGCTCTACAAATCTTGGACAAGATGACTGATTCAAAATAAGAAGTCTTGGGTATATAGGTTTTATTTATTTAGACTCTTGTTAATATGCCAATATTGAAAACGCTTTTTAAACACCTCTTGAATCGGTATTTGCGCTAAGTGCTTCAGAACACCAGTTGCGAACAACCCTGCAAACAGGGTGTCTAGGGTGTTTCTGAACTGAAGTGGCCACACCCGGTTATCTTTGATAATTCACTTTGGTTGGCCAAGATCTCCAGTATACCTTCCTTAAACTC
>JACYFF010031952.1:22121541-22188404 GCA_017589665.1 Selenicereus undatus | reverse complement strand
TATTATTATTATTATTATTATTATTATTATTATTATTATTATTATTATTATTATTATTATTATTATTATAAACAAGTCAGATTTTGATTCTTTGAATTCCCTCTTATTTTTCAAATTCAAAATTTAAAATCCTAAGTTTGTTTTAGAACATATTTAAAAATCCCCCAAATCCTCTATTTATCCACTCTTATACCACTGTTCCGCTTATTTAGCTACCAGTCAAACTTTTGTTCGCTTATCTTGGACCAAGTTAGTTTCTAGTAGCTTGCAAATTGGCCCAACTCATAAACACCTTGGAAGCACTTATAGCGGTAGTCACAAACATAACAACAACCATAACTAGATAAGTCTACACCATATATTTGTTATCCCTTGATTTGAATCATTGATTTAACTTTTATTTTTTAATGAAAAAAATGTACTATAAAAGTCATTAAACATTTATAAATATTGAGACAAAATAATTTTTATTAAGATTGTTTGCATTTTCTTTGTCCCACTCATTATTCTTCAAATTTTCCAGTGATCCACTCAAATTTGTCGGTGACGCATTGAAGTTTTCCAGCAACACATTCTATTTTTTCGGCAATACATTTGAACTTTTGGCCACAAGTTCATTGCTGACCGAGGTCTGCAATTCCTAGTCATCGTCGTTGTTTTTGTTGTCTTCGACGTTCCCCCTATCCCCCTCTCTTTCTCATCTCTAGGTTGCAAGCGTAGGCCCATTCAGCAGCCATTATCGTTGATTGTTGTCACCGAGCAACTTAGCTAAAGGAGGTGGTGCAGATATCAATCTATGACAAATTTAGCAGCAAGCAGTGAAGAGCTTCCTTTACATGAAGAATGATATGGAAATCATCTCGACAAGCATAGGCAAGAGCAAGTTGAATAGGTGATGCTAAAGATGTTTTGACATATTTATGGGTAAAGAAAGATGTTGATCCGACATACTACCTAAGATATACTGATGATGACAAGATATATTAGAGAACTTATTTTGGTGTAATAAAACGTCACACTTAGATTGTAAAACTTTTGAGCATGTTCTTACTTTTGATAGCACATACAAGTGTAATGAATGTAATAAGTCACTTGTCGTACTTGTTGGTATCAATCAAAATCTAAAGACAATCACTTTTGGTTGTACTCTAGCAGTGCATGAGAATGAAATCTTTTTTATATGGGTTATGGAGTAGTTAATTGAAGCAGGAAATGGACTAAAACTGAAGACAATGGTAATAAATAGTGATAAGGCTAGAATCAATGCAACTAAGGTGGTATTTCTAGAAGCATGACATCGCATAGATTATGAATGTGGCATTTGACGAGAAATGTGCAATTAAATAATGGCTCTCAATTTGTAAGTGGCTTCATCAAATGTATCAACAAGTATAGAACTTCAAAAGAGTTTGAAGTTGGTTGTAAAGAACTCATGCCTCATTATGGTGTACAATATAGAAAGTAGGCAATGGACTTGTGCAATGATAATGAGAAGTGGGCAGAAGCATAGCTGAGGTGGTGTGGTGGGAGAGTGGCAGCAGACATCTCCGGTCAACAGCAGTCAAGCAAGGGGAGCAATCGACCTCCCTTGGTAGTGGTGGTTGGCAGTGAGAAGAAGAAGAGGGCTTTGAAGGTTTGAATTCTTGGTTGAATTTTTCCAAATAAATGGAGAACCCCCCCCCCCCCTTCTCTCCCCATTCACTACTGTATGTCCAACCTACATATTGTTGTGACATATTTTGCAAAATTCTTTTCTAATTATTCTTTCTAAATTGTTGTTGTTCATTATTTTCAACTAAAAGTTTTTTTCAACTAAAAGTTCGAAATTTTATTACAATAAGCATCTATATAGAATGGCTTTTAAATAAAATTTTACAAATGGTGATTGCAATTTTTTTAAAATTTATTGTATTTTTGGAAAGTAAAACAACTCAAATTATAATATCAAACATATCAATAAAAAAACAAATAAATAAACACATGTCCCAAACATAACAACTCCTTTTACAATTAGCTTTTCAATCTACTAATTTAAAAACTGCCATGTTGAATTCGCTTGCCGCAAGTTTCACCATGCACTTCAATCGTTCCACTCTCATTTCATCTGATTGTATAAAGAGCTAATAAAGTTATTATTCATCATTTTCTACATTATAATCCATTTGTATCGAAAATTTTGTCCACTATATACAATGGGAATATACATTTTTTGCATTATAATTAATTCATATCAAAAGCTTTATTTGGCTCCATGGAATTGTCAGTTGTTTCAATGTCCTTGAGAATAAGCATGACATAATCATGACTACAACATAAACATGAGTTCTATAATCTTATGTTATATAGAATGGCTTATGTGTCATTTCCAATTTTTGCTCATGTATTTGGCTGCTTATAGATTATTGGCACTTGAAATTTAAAAGTTGATACATCTTAAAACAATTAACACAAGTAAGAATCCTCTTCGAAGAACTTTGATGCTTTCAGTAATTGTATTACAATGACATTAGTATTGTTTGAATAAAATTGCTCGAATAATATATTACTTTAATTAATTACCAACTAATGTGCTAATTTAATTCCAATTTCTAATGGACTCATTGAATCCAAATGATACCATCATTTCTTTTTTAAGTTGACCACAACCAATATCTAATGATTTATGTTTCCATCCAGTAGGAAAATATAAGCCTACATATGCAAATAAAATAGAAACATTAATTCATTTATATGAAAAGTTAACATTTACGGATTAGTTATGTTTTCATTGCATACCTGCTCAATATGATTAGTATCATTAGGAAGATATAATTCAATATCGTTGTAAGAAGCATGAATGCGTCTCTTCGAGGATTTTTCACAACTGTTGTATACAAGAGACATAGTTACCTGTATAAATAATTTTATATGTGTTGAAAACATTTAAAAAGTATGCTCAGAAAACAAAATGTTAAAGTTATAATAGAGTTTATTACCTAAAGCATGATGACTACATATAGCATATTCCTTATTCCCTCATTTCATGATTTTAGGTGTAAGTCATATAAATATGCATCGATGCCCTATTAAATAAATAAATTGTATTATTATTTTTGAATTAATATACTTATTCTTACATAATCATGGAATGTATATTTTTCACCTATTCATACACAGTCTGCTAGCGATTTGATAGGAGAAAAACATAGCAATTGATATATGCTGAAAGTTTGACTGTTTGAAGAATCATGATAAACAGCTTCTCTTGTGTCTTTCCAATTAAACATTTTGTCACAAATTCTTGAAAAAAATTACAAATAGTTTTATACTTCTCATCAACACCAAGCATTACATCATCCAATGCCTACAGAGAAAAAGGAAAAATATAATAACCAAACTTCGAAGGGGACAACCTTTATGTACAATAACGAACAAATATACCTAATGTGTTGCACCCTTTTTGGCCACTTTGTTGTCACAGTTTGCAAGTAATGCTTTGTGATATGCTCATGTCATTCAAATTTTAGTAGAATTAAAAATCTAAACAAAGTAAAATATATCAAGATAAAAAAATATAGAAATTTCATTACATGATCTTAATTACAAGGAAAAAGAAATTTACTATTCATGACATACCATTGTGTGTTCATTCTATAATGACAAGTCCCTGTCATTATTTGGAGTCAAATTAACATCACCTGGATCTTCCCACATATTGCTTTGTTGGGATCCACATTGATATAGATTTTGAAATTTCATTGTGTCTACTTTTCTCACTGTACAACATTTCTTCCTTGTTAACTTATCAATTGCTAACTTTAATACCTTTTGAAGCAATAACCTCACATTTTTTTTATGCCTAGATTGTTTTTGTATTTTGTGACTGGACTGCTTGCTAATTTGTTTTGTGTGTGAGGTTGCTTCTTTTCATTATTCATAGAAATAGGGCTATCCCTAAGTGTAACTAACCCATTGCAAAGGTTTTCTAAAGCATATGTCAGCTAAGGCATCAGGAATCTCCATTTCAATAATTGGTGAGTTTTAACTCTATTTGGCATTAAGGTCTAGTTTTCTATTAGCATTTTCATTACTAGCCTACCCAAAGTCTTGCCTAGGAACTTACATAAATGGTGAACTGCAGGGTTGTTTTGATATTTTTTTTTTCGGACATGTTCGTAGTTTGTGTTTTATTAGGAGTGACAAATGGAATGTCAAATTTGTCTTCCAAGTTATCCTCTTTTGTCTTCTACTTATTAAAATAACTCATACTCATTGAATGCAAAGTGAACACCATGTTTTTAATAGTATCAAGTTGAGCAAAAAACCATCTTTTTAAAAGTATCAAGTTTAGTATATATTTTTTCAAAATTTTTGGTACCATTACATGGATGATTGGAATTTTCACTCAAAATCTTCTCATCAATCTACAAGGAAAAAAAATTAACAAAACAATGTCACTAACAAATTTCATTCAAAGACGTAGTCCTTAAAATAAGCCATATGACAATTATTATTAAAAGAATAACACTCAAAAATTTTCATTCAAAAATAATAAAGTATATAAAATCTTATAACTAGCATTGTTCTTGATTTCAATTGAACTCAAAAGATCAACATTCAAATTTAATAATCATGCTAATGTACCCAATTAATAACAAATTTTGAAATTATCGTAATTGAATTAAAATCTTGGAACTTAACTTGTCAACCTTTTTTTCACCATGATCACTAAAGCTCTGCATTGAAAAATCTACATTGCAAGATTTGATAAAGTTCATGATCACATGCAATTAGTGGAGCTTAGATTTATGAGTACTTCAAAAAATTTTACAATTAAAACACTAGGGTTTATATAGGAAGTCTTATATAGTTGTTATTAGAGATTAATTAACCCTAAATCAAATAAAGGAAATTTAATTTATTATATTAGATATTTTGTTCCCATAAACAAAAATACAAAAAAGTAACTTGCCTAAACAAATTGTGAAATAGCCAAAATTTGGAAAACAAAACCTCCTATAGAGGTCTGAACCTGCACCTAGCCGTTCTAAAGGAGACACTCTAACCATTAGCACAATTCACACTTTTGTGTTGTTATGTCTTACTTGTACTATATGCATACTGTGCAGACCATAAAATAAATAAAAAAACATAGCCAACTGCCAGAAACCATGGCGCTTACACCCAACTGCCCCCACCCGTTAGCAGCGGCCAATAGACGGAAAAAAGTCACTGACCAACATATTTGTAACTTCCAGCACAACGAGGTGAATCCTACCAGCAACGGCAAACCTTTGCTGGTCGCCAGAGAGATGAGAAAGAGAAAGCGAGAGAGACTTGAATCTCGCCCACAACCACATACCTTAGCCAGCAATCAATGTCTCGGTAGATGTGTCGTTGCCCAATTTGAGCATGTAGTCGAAAAATTTTAATAGGTACAAGAAAACTTGAAGGAGTCGCCGAAAATAATGAAGACTAATGGGAAACAGTCATCATAGGGTTTAAGGATTAATCACAATCCAAACAACCCTTATAAAAATAATTGGGGTCCAAATTTATAAATATTTTTATGCTTTTCATATTACATTTTGTTCATTTAAAAGTAAAAATTAAATCAATTGTTCAAATTAAGTTAAAACAAATGTATAGTCTAAGGTCCAAGAATTAGTTTATACTCTAACACACCCCCTCACGCGAATGCCTTTTGGGCTTGAAACACAGATACTGCAAAGGTCCCTCCATGCCTTGTGCAATAAATATGGGAGCTATTGAGATTCAAAGGACATTCACGTGAATGGGTGTGTTATAGTATAGAACCAATTCTTAAACGTTCAACCATCAATTTAAGCTTCTCATTGAGTTAGTTCTTAAACAAATTTATCTAGTTATAGTGGTTGTCATATAGTGACAAACACTGTAATTTTTGCATTAAGGGTTGGACTCAAAAGGGTTGGATTGGCTTCCTCTCCCTCGTTATTAAGGCCTTGACTCAAACACTGGTTATTAAGGGCTTGACTTAAAAGGATGGAATTTCTTACACCGAGACTTTTTCTCCTGTCGTCAAGCAAGGCATGTCCTTTCTAACTTAACACAAACCCAATCCTTGCCAACCCTAAACTTGTGTTTTGATTTAGAGGAGGTATAGCCAAAAAGAGAAGTTTCGACTTGGGGGTTTTCCTTGGAAAGGGGTTAGTCTTGGAATGTTAGTGGCGGGGAGAGGGCGAAAGCCTTGTGTGTTAAACACTCAATAAACGGGGAAATTGAAAGCTGAATTCGTTTTAGGGTTACGCCCTGGGGGGTAGAGGGGGGTTTCACCTCTTGGTTTGAGTATGGGTCTCAAACAGTGTGTTATTCGTCTTTGTTCTCTTGTGAATTCTTGGCGTAGGCCTGGGTGAAAAAGGCTTTTTCCACACATTAATGTGGCCCCGGTGGACCATGGCCTTACTCTACCACTGAGTTAAAAGGGCTGGGGTACAAATCCTTATAATAAAATCGAATTGTTCCTCACTTTTTTTAGGTAAAGATATCAGCTTTTTGCATATTAGTAGGAACAGTTGTGTGCGATGGTGAAATCGCGTGAGACCTATATCCGTGGGGCAGAAGTGGCCTTACCTCTGCATTGGACCTGAAGACTCGATCACTGGCGAGAAAAGGGAATGAAATCGCTTGCTTGTGACTTGTTAAGCTATAGTCGATTACCCGTCACATCAACCATAAGAAGAAGAGTTTCGGAAGAATACGCTTCCCTATTTGATAGCTGGCGCTAGCCGTGCCCCCGTTGTCCAACTTCTTTCGTAGTAGATCGAGCCGTTTAAGTAGTAAAAAAGACTGAAGTCTATTCCGGAATTCAATTCAAAAGGGCTACCTTAGCCCCCGGGGGGACCGGCACCTTCTTTTCTTTCATTTCATGACTTTTTACCCCATTTACTGAAGGTCGAGCGTATGAGTCTTCACCCCTTCACCGAACGAATTGCTTTGCTTAAGTTGTGAAGAGATCATGAAAAAGAAGTAAGTAATAAATAGGCGCCTTCTCACGGTGCTCCACGTCAGTGGTAGCCAAACCAATTAGAGAATCTTCTTCTTCTTCAAAGTTAAGGTAGTCGAAGACTTATTGGTCTTTGAAAGGAGTTCAAGGGCACATGACCTAAGGGCAAAATAAAGTGTACAAGTGCTCTTAAGAGATTTCACTTTCAGTGGTTAGAAGGTCGGATATAAGCTGAGGTATAGCCATGACGGTCTGGGATCGAGCCTTTCTCTTCCTCTGGTCTAGTTAGTGACTTCGTTTCCCGCCCTTAATTAGGAGTTCGGGCTTTTTTAGCCAAGCCTTTTTTTCCAAGGAAAGCAGTCATCAAGCCAGAGCTAGTCTAACAACTACCGATTCTTCTGAAGACTCCAACTCAAAATGAATTTCATCCCGACGTTCTATCACTAGGATCCCTATCTGACGCTCTATTCCCTTATGGCTTTCTTTTGCCGGGGTACTTAGAGAGGGATTCAAAGTGAAAGTCAAAAAACTTTCAAACTCAGCGTTTTGAACTTGAAAAAGCGTTTTCTCACACTGACTGGCTAACTTGTCTAAAGGACTGCTTGGCTTTTCAGAATGGGCCCTATCAACTCCTCCGCGCCTAGTAAAGGTTCACTCCTCCCTCCAAAAGCAACTAAAACTGGAATAAAGCTTTCGATCAATAGATGGCTGGGACCATATTACCTCCTAGGGGTGCACCCTATAGTAAGCTACTACCAACTAAAGAAAAAAATCGTCTCGGGTTTTGCGAAAAAAAAAAATGCAACCTTTCCTTAACTCAAAAAATGCATGAATGAGAATTGGCAATGAAACTTCATAAGCTTATGTAATTGGAAAGGCTTACTTTTTTCTCCAATTTGATCTTCAGGCCCCTTTGACCCGGCTAGTTGGCGCCAAAAATGTCTTCTCCTTTGACTTCAAGTCCGCCACCTATAGATGGTCGTTTACTTTTTTTATGTTTGAGGTAGTTCAGGCTTGTTTTGGCCGAGAGTTTGCTTCCAGTGCAGTTCATTCTACAATGGCGTGTTGTGTCTTTGAGGTGCCATTCCTTAAGAAGAAGCACTCTCAAGTCACATTTACAGCGGGGAAACCCCTCGGATATCTGTCCTCTTGGCCCTTGTTCGCTTTGTCACATCATCTTTTGATTTGGCACTACGTGCAGGAGGCGTACCTAGGTCGTTATTTCGATCGTTATGGGGTACTCGGTGATGATGTGGTCATTGCCAACACAGAAGTAGCTAGGTTAGCTCAGCACTATCCCTTGTGTTAAGATTTCTTATCCAAAATCCAACATTTCGGATAGTGGTGTTGCCTCGTTGCTAAGGCTAGGGCTGGAGGGTGGGCTTAGAAAAAGGCTATCCGCTAACCATAAATGGAATATATGATCCCCTTGGCCCTGATCCGAATTTGGGCAAAAAAGAATGATTATTTGCTCCCGGAGCACTCTCTCATCGTTAGTCCTAGCAGGGAATGAAAGTCTTCAAAAAAAGCATATTCAGATAGGAGTCCGTCCTACCTTGGATAGCAGATTGACGGTCTGCAGGATAGAGGCTAGCCAGTTCCCTTTTTGGAGGTTCAGCGCTAGGGGTTGAGCTTGACTTGATAGAGTTGCCTTCCATGCATAGGATGTTAACGGTTATAGGTTCGATATGGAGTAGTACATTCCAGTGACGTCTTTCCTCTACCGTCAGGTGTAAGCATCTCCTGAAAGAAAGTGCTTTTCTCGTATGAGTATGATCAGGATATAAAAGACGGTAGATTTTTTAGGGCGGGTTGTCTTTGTTCTTACATATTGGAGTTGCTTTCCTTCTCCCTTCTATACCAGACCAGAGTGTTCGACATTGGCGTCAGTGACTCCCTGGAATTAGAAGAGTGTTACACTATATAGAGGACGTTGCCATACGCATAGGTTCTATCCAGTCTTTTCTTTCGCAACCCATTTCGTTTTTCTTTCCTCTTGGAATGGAGTCCCTTGTTACAGGGAGTGCTTAGGAGTATGTGGAATGGCCATATCTTTTACTCACTTAAAAAGTTTGAGAAGGAAAGCTTTCTTTTTTTTCTTTTTAGAACTGAAACTGCAAAAAGATTGAAAAGCGTGCTGAAAACGTTATAGCAAAAAGAAAGCTTTCTTTATCTTTATGGATAACCAATTTCTCTCTAATCTCATCGTCTCACTAGGGTCCTTTCGATAGGATTTGAAAGTGCTTTTAAGAAAATGGGTTGACTTTGACTCAAAAGTGATTTCAAAACTGGATGGGAAACGGATGGAAATTTGAACTTACCCGAAGAGCTCAATTACTTTTATATAGTTGAGCATCTTCTTTCTATCGACGAGCGAAGACCGCATTGTTGGTCTAAACCAAAGATATTTGGACCTCATTAATAATGGAATAGAAAGTGTCGTATTTCTTTGTCCAAATTATAGAGAAAAATGTGCATGTTGGGGTAAAGTAGGCTTTCTCATATTCAGTCTCCAGAGTTTAGGTAAGACTTTGTGGTAAAGATGAAAAAATGCTCATTAAGCTACTCTAATCTTATTGGAAAAAAAAGTGTAATGATGGCCTTAATGCAATGCAAGTTTCAAGTAAACTACCTTTTTGATTTCATTCGTATTCCGATCATCTGACGTCTTTTTCTTATGACTATCCTTTTGAAGCGGATAGTGAACAGTGCTCATCCATAGATAGAAGAAAAGAAAAGCAAACTCATGTTTCCACTCCATTTTCATTACGAAGATGTTTCACGTCAAGATTCGTTGCTCAAACCGAATCACGCCAACGTTATGGAAGTTCCTGGATTGTGTGAAATAAGAGTAGTACCAAAGGCAGCACCTTCTGATTTCATAATCCAAAATGGAAAATTGGCTATGGAGATTCCGTGCGGTCAGAAATTAATACAGACACACAGGGGTTCGACAGGAAAGTCCTTTCGATCCAATCCATTCTTGGGGTCACATAAAGACAAAGGATATGTCAATGACCTAGCACGACAAAGCACTCTCCAAGGGCATGGAATGTCTAATTTTTTGGTCAGAATCTCTACAGTAATGTCTCTCTTAAATTATCTGGTCGAAATACGGGAAAACTCCATTCAATTCTCGATGGAAACAGAGTTTTGCGAATTCTCCCCGGAACTAGAAGATCATTTTGAGATCTTCGAACATATAATCGGGTTCAATGTGACTATTGTCACTTCAGCCAACACACAAGATGAGACTTTACTACCGTGGAGCGGCTTTTTGCAAAAAGATGAGGGTCAGTAAGATGTCGGAAAAGCGAAATATATGAGATCACAAACATAGATTGCTAGCAGCTAAAAGACGAAAGCTTTCGAAAGAAAAAGATTCTTTTGTTTTTTAAAGATCCCGCGGGTCGTTCGCCGTTGTCCTTTTTGCCTTCATCTTTTTCCTTTGCACTTTTAAGAAACCGATGTAGTTTCACGGGTCGCCCTCGGAGAGTATATGAGTTCTTTCGAATTTCTCGTCTCGTTTTTCGTGTATTAGCATCTCGAGGTCCTTGATTTTCATAGGTTTGGTAGCAACCACAAAACTAATAGAACAAGGGTTAGCTCTACTTAAGGTCCACAGGCAAGGTTTTTAGGTCCATTACCGGCAGGCTCCGTGACCGAAAAGACCTAACGGAGTAATCCCTTATCTCGAATCGGAGATGCTAACGGGGCGGGAATCGAAGTGGGGGACCTCTCTACCACCTATGTCTATCTCCTGTCAAGTATGCTTTACAAACATAGACTACGTACAGGGTAGTACTGAAGGAAAGATAGAAGATCACCGGGTGAACATAACATTAAGTTACGAAAGTGACTCCCGAAAGCGAAAGATCGACCACTATTCATCATATAGTAAGGCGGAGGACTGAAGTTCATTGGAGCGCCGGAGTGCAGAGGTTGTTCCCATCATTGAAGTCAGAGTGTGGGACTGAGCCTTCCGAATTTGATAAAGAAAAAAAGAGATAGAGATTTGAAAGCGCTTTTCTATTCTAAAAAAGCTTTTGAACTCATAGAGCTATTCTAAAAAAGCTTTTGAACTCATTTCGTTGGAAAAACCAACGCTTTTCGAAAATGGACTTTATCAAACCGTTAAGAAAAGAAAGTGAAAACTGAAGAGTGATTTTATGAAATTCTCTCCTTTGTTGATTCTTTCTCTCACACACCGAAGCCTTCTTACTTCGGATTCTTCTTCTTTTAAGAAAAAAAAAGAAGTTCGAAGTGAAAAAATCGGCGACCTTCAAGAATAGGTCTTGTTAAGGTTAACCCGGGAGAAAGAGGTCAAAACCTCTCAGATTCGGTCACCGAGCAGTCGGACGACTCTTCAGTAACCCTGTCCTTCGACGCTTTTTTCGCTGTATACGCTCTCCATCCTTCGGATGTGGAAGAAAGGGCATCTATATTATCGTCGTTATCTATATCTATATAATAGAACGAACCAGAACACTAAAAAGGTGAGGGAAGAAGAGTTGTAACGATAGATAGGGGGAAATGACACTAAGGAACCAACGATTCTCTGTTCTTAAACAACCCATATTTTCCACACTTAATCAGCATTTGATAGATTATCCAACCCCGAGCAATATTAGTTATTGGTGGGGATTCGGTTCGTTAGCTGGGATTTGTTTAGTCATTCAGATAGTGACTGGCGTTTTTTTAGCTATGCATTATACACCTCATGTGGATCTAGCTTTCAACAGCGTAGAACACATTATGAGAGATGTTGAAGGGGGCTGGTTGCTCCGTTATATGCATGCTAATGGGGCAAGTATGTTTCTCATTGTGGTTCACCTTTATATTTTTCGTGGTCTATATCATGCGAGTTATAGCAGTCCTAGGGAATTTGTTTGGTGTCTCGGAGTTGTAATCTTCTTATTAATGATTGTAACAGCTTTTATAGGATACGTACTACCTTGGGGTCAGATGAGCTTTTGGGGAGCTACAGTAATTACAAGCTTAGCTAGCGTTATACCTATAGTAGGAGATAGCATAGTGACTTGGCTTTGGGGTGGTTTCTCCGTGGACAATGCCACCTTAAATCATTTTTTTAGTCTTCATCATTTACTCCCTTTTATTTTAGTAGGCGCCAGTCTTCTTCATCTGGCCGCATTGCATCAATATGGATCAAATAATCCATTGGGTGTACATTCAGAGATGGATAAAATTGCTTTTTACCCTTATTTTTATGTAAAGGATCTAGTAGGTTGGGTAGCTTTTGCTATCTTTTTTTCCTTTTGGATTTTTTATGCTCCTAATGTTTTGGGGCACCCCGACAATTATATACCTGCTAATCCGATGCCCACCCCGCCTCATATTGTGCCGGAATGGTATTTCCTACCGATCTATGCCATTCTTCGTAGTATACCTGACAAAGTGGGAGGTGTAGCCGCAATAGCACCAGTTTTTACCTGTCTGTTAGCTTTACCTTTTTTTCAAAGTATGTATATACGTAGTTCAAGTTTTCGCCCGATTCACCAAGGAATATTTTGGTTGCTTTTGGCGGATTGCTTACTACTAGGTTGGATCGGATGTCAACCTGTGGAAGCACCATTTGTTACTATTGGAGAAATTCCTTCTTTTGTTTTCTTCTTGTTCTTTGCCATGACGCCCATTCTGGGACGAGTTGGAAGAATAATTCCTAATTCTTACACGAATGAGACTGATCACACCTTATCAGTGAAGAATTTTAACACCAAGAATTAACGAGTGAGTATTACACCAAGAATTGACGAGTATGTAAAAATTAAGGGCTAAACACTAGTTATTAAGGGCTTGACTCGTCACTATACTTCCACATATAGTATGTAAAGGGTTGGATTGGCTTCCTCTCCCTCCTGGATACGATAACGTGTACACCAATAAGAGTTTCCTACTTCCATGGACATAAAAACAAATATGAAGATCCACCAAATATAGAAGCTATTCTCCAAGCACCAAATGTTTGTTCATAATGGATCAGGGTTTTTATGAAACATAAAGGTAGCAAGGTTTCTGTCGAAAGGGTGATTTTTTGGTTTTTTTAGGCACCTTTCGAACCCTTTCCTTTTCCGTTCCCTTTTGTTGTTGTATTACAAAAGATATTGATGATTAGGATAGGAAATCCTTGTAGATATATTTTATATTATCTCAAATATTATCTTTCCAATCCTAGTTCATCATGTTAGGGTTATTAGAGTTGTATATAATTATATTCATAGGCATAACAATAGAATCAGTGTGGCGTGGTTTTTGTTGCAGCCATAATCTCTTCGTCGTTTGCTCAATTCACTTCATGGTATCAGAGCAACGCTGAACTGCAAACTCTTTAAGAAAAAAATTAAATCCATGGTAGGCAGTGGAGAGAAGAAAAGATTTGTCATAGAACCACACTCGCTATACTACCTTCGTCAATCTGAAGGTCTCGACGTTATGATTACTGTTGTAATCTTTGATAGAAAAAACTATGACTTATGGGAGCGGCTATCTAGACAGCGTTAAAGGCGAATAGTAAGTTAGGGTTCATAGAGAGAACCCTAACCAAGCTGTAAGCTAGTGAAGATTAAGACTTCTCCAAGACCGATGCTTGGACATGGTTAATTCAGTGCTATGTTCTTGGATCCTCAACGTGGTTGACCCTAAGTTGAGGATGACCGTAGCCTACTTAGACACTGCCAGAATGATGTGGGATGACATCAAAAAATGCTATACAGTCGCTAATGCTCCCAAGATCCATAAGTTAAAGGAGAGTATAGCATATTGTAAGCAAAAAGGTCTCGACATGGGTGAATTCTATTCCAAATTGATGAACTTGTGGAATGAACTCAACAACCATGTGAAGTTGTCGCTTTGTACTTGTAAGGGATGCAAGTGGGCAATGGCAGCAAAAATCATAAGGATGTATCAGGAAGATAAATTCCACTAATTCTTGATGGGATTAAATGATGACTCGCATTCAAATATCCGAAGTCGAATTCTTGCCTAAGAACCGATGCCCTAGCTTGACAAGATATTCAACATAGTGATAGTGATGATCGAGGCGAGATAGTGATGGCTTTTGTTGTGAGCCATAGTGAGAGAACCCAAGCAACAATCGTCAAAGATAAAGGAACCTGCAGGCATTGCAGGCAGTTCGGGCACAACTAGAGTGATTGCTACTAGATAATTGGGCCACCCAACTGGGGTACACGGGGAAAAGAAAGAGGTTGTGAACAATCTATGTAGGGTGGCAAAATAGCAGGTAACTGAGGCAGAGTTGTTGCTTTAGGAGAGTGCTTACTTGTTTAGTTGAGGAGAGACGCTGCGATAGTGAGGAGGCTCTGTAGTCTCGACCTCTAGTTTTTTGGGGTGGACTAATGATTAGGTATTAAGGTTACTTAGCCTCATTAAACCAACCAATTCGGGTCTTGAAAAACTTTCAGGTAATGCTCCTTGGATTATTGATTCCAGGGCTTCATGGCACATGATCGTGAACTTAGAATATCTTATTAATGGGGAGGCCATAAATCCCATACATGTGGACTACCCTAATGGAAAATCAAGCGTAGCTAATATTCAAGGGAATTTTTGTTTGGGCTTTAGCATCAACATGGACAAAGTGCTTTATATTCCTAGTTTTTTCTGTAATTTAATTTCTATGGTTGAACTTATTAGGGAATTAAATTGCATTGTGATTTTTTACAAGGATGTTTGTGTGATACATGACCACACCTCGAAGAGTCTGATTGGTGTGGATGAATTGAGAGGAGGGGTCTACTGCATCAAGGAGTTTGCCAAGTCAAAGATTCAAGTTTTTGCAATGGTCACTCACAATTTGTGGTGTGATCGTCTTGGGCATCCATCGAACCAAGTATTATCTCTACTTTCTAAGGAGTTTGGAATCAAAGGTAGTTGTATGAATAAAATGATTGAACCTTGTGATGTATGCTTTCGTACAAAACAGATACATAATCAATTTTGTGTTAGTAATAGTAAGGCAGATGAACTGTTTGGAAACATCCATTGCAACATTTGGGGATCTTATAAGACCCTTTCTTAATGTTGTGCTCATTACTTTCCTGCCATTATTGATGATGCAAGTAGAGGTGTTTGGGTTTATTTGATGAGAAAAAGGAGTAAGCCTTAAGTTTGATGCAAAATTTCTTTAAAATTGTTAAAACTCAGTTTGCTAAAAATGGGAAAGTGATATGTAGTGATAATGGTAGTGAATTCGTTTTGGGGCCAATGAAACAATTTTATTCTGAACAAGGCATCATATATCAAATCACCTGTGTGGGCACTATTCAGCAGAATGGCAGAGTAGCGAGAATGCATAGGCACACCCTTAATGTTGCCAGAAACCTTTGTTACCAAGAACATCTACCCTTATGATTTTGGGGTGAATGTGCACTTGTCGCAGGTTATCTAATTAATAGAACACAGAGCCATTATTAAATTGGAAACCTCCATATGAGGTACTATTTAAGGCAAAACCGTCCTACGAACAATTGAAGGGTTTTGGGTGCTTATGCTTTGCCTATTTCAAGTTCAAACCAACTAACAAGTTTGCATCTTGGAGCCGTAAATGTGTGTTTCTGGGATATCCATTTGGTAAGAAAGGGTGGAAGGTCTTTGATTTAGAAACTCAAGAAATTTAAGTAAGTAGGGATGCAGTGTTTTATGAAACAATATTTTCTTACTCTAAGGTTGATGAAGACCAATGTCTTAGCACCAATATGCAGCCAAACTTGATGAATAATGATCATTCGCATGAGCATGCATTAGGTGGTTTTGAGCATGACCCAAATTTCTTAATAGGGCATGTTGTTGAGTAATTTAAACAAACAAAGGCCAAGCAGCAAGTCAGCCCACTTGAGGTTATTGGGCCACTGGAAGGGGTGTAGGCTTAGCAGTAGTTTGGTTCAGCTGAACCTGGAGTGCAACTGAGCCACAGTTTGGGCCAACCTAACCCAAGGCAGGTGCAAGTGTTGATGATGAGGGGAGCCCAAACGAATCAGGCCAACAGCCCACTCCAAACAGACCAACATCTCACGCACAACCCACCAGAGAGAGATGCCCACCATCACACGTAGAAGATTAGTTTTGCTATTTTGTTGATGCTTGTGAACCCTCTATTACCACCTCACTAAAAAATGACTCTGCAGGTACGTTGTATCCCCTAGTCAATTATATCGCATGTGATAAGTTCTCTGAATCACATAAATCTTTTCTTGCCTCTATCACAACGATTGTTGAGCCAAGGAATTATCAAAAAGCCGTCCAAGATCCCGACTAGCGAAAAGCAATGAAGGACAAATTCAGGCATTAGAATTAAATCAAACATGATTGATCTACCGCCGGGTAAGAAGTCCATCAATTGTAAGTGGGAATACAAAGTCAAGTATTAGGCGGATGGAACCATCGAGGGGTTTAAGGCACAATTAGTAGTCTATGGGGATCTGTAGCTAGAGGGTTTTGACTTCAATGAGATGTTTGCATCAGTTGCTAAGATGTTGAGTGTGAGAACATTTCGATCAATGGCAGTTACAAAAGGGTGGGGGCTTTATCAAATGGACATCAATAATGCATCCTTACATGGTGATCTTGAGGAAGATATCTATATGCGCTTATCTCCACGTTTTACATGCAGCTTGCCTACTAAGGTATGCAAATTGAAAAAATCTTTGTATGGGCTGAGACAAGCACCTCAACAGTGGTTTTCCAAGCTCTCTTCCACTTTACTGGCTTATAGGTTTACACGATCATATGCTAATAACTCTTGGTTCACGTACTGAAATGCTAACACCTTCTAGGCTCTTTTGGTCTACATTGATGATATAATTCTTGTTGGGAATATTCAAAGACTTATGCTGAGTTTCAAACATATCTGAATAATTGTTTCCACATTAGACCTAGGACCCCTTAAATATTTCCTTGCTATTGAGGTAGCCAAAGGTCAACAAGGACTTTTCTTGTGTCAGAGGAAATATGCATTTGAAATTGTCGAAGAATGTGGATTATTGGTGTAACGCCGCGACCTCCTCCCGGGCCGCGGACACTTACCAGGAACGGCTTTAGGGATCGTCGACTAGCCCCACAAATCATCACAAAACTTTCCGGTATGCTTCGTCCTCGCTCATACCCTGCCCGAGAAACATCCCAAGAGGTCACCTATCCTAAGATTGCTTCCCAACAAGCACGACTAACTATGGAGTTCTTAAGAGTGGGCTTCCCAAAAAGAAAGGTGCACCTTTGGTGAGATAAGTAGTCACTTCGATCCTTTTAAACCACACTCGGGGTGTTACAATCACCCCCACTTGAAGCCTATAACATCCTCATTGTGCCTTACTAACCGACCGACTTACGAGTCCTCTTGATCTGCGGTCCACACCAATATCTTTTCCCCGCTAGGTGACTGCCGTAGGCTCTCCATCTACTGGCGCAACTCACAGTCACAAGTCGGCTCTGATACCATCTGTAATGCCCAGACCCCCTCCCAGGCCGCGGACAGTTACGAAGAACGGCTTCAAGGATCATCAATTGGCCCCAAAAATCACCATAGGCCTTTTCGGTGCACTTCGCCCTCGCTCACACATTGCCTAAGAAACTTCTCAGGAGGTCCCCCATCCTAAGATTGCTCCCCAGCAAGCACGCTTAACTATGAAGTTCTTAAGAGTAGGCTTCCCGAAAAGAAAGGTGCACATTTGGTGATATCAGTAGTCGCATCAAATCCTTTAAACCACTTACGGGGTGTTACAATTAGGCAACAAGCCTTCTGATTTTCCAACATAAGAAAATCATAAGTTAGCCCTTGCTAGGGGAGAGGTTGTATAGGATCCTAGCCAGTATCAACGACTTATAGGGCATCTTATTTATCTTACAATTAGTAGACCTGAGCTGAGTTATGCAGTTCACATCTTGTCCAAGTTTATGCAAAAGCCTAAGCATGAGCAGTTGGAAGATAAGAAACTTGCCTTGCATTATCTCAAAGCCACGCCTGGCTATGGCATTTTATTACATTCTGATTGTAATTTGCAGGTGCATGCGTATTGTGATGCAGATTTGGGTGCATGTCCTGTCACACATTGCTCACTCATAGGTTATCTTGTCACAATTAGTGAATCACCAGTTTCTTGGAAGACCAAGAAACAAACAATCATCTCGCAATCATCTGTTGTGGCATAATATCGCTCCATGGCTTCAGTAACTAGTGAACTTGTATGGCTTAATTCCCTCCAAGCAAACCTTGGTATGTTTCATGACTCTCCCATGTGCCTGTTTTGTGATAACTAGACAACCCTTCATATAGCTAAGAATCCTATTTTCCAAGGGAGAGCGAAGCACATTGAGATTAACTATCACTTCGTGCTCGAAAAACTAGAGTCGGGAGTTCCTGTCTCTGCTTTTTTGCTTTCAAAACATCAACCAACTAATATTTCTAGTAAGGGTCTCGGCAAGAAGCAAATTCTCTACTTGAGAGACAAGCTGGGCATGATCTCAACCCTCATGCTCTCAATTGAAAGGGAGTATTACAAAAGTTATTGATAATTAGGATAAGAAATCCTTACAGATATATTTTGTGTTATGTCAAATATTATCTTTCCAATTCTTGTTGATCAAGTTAGGGTTATTGGGGTCATATGTAATTACATTCATGGGCATGCTAATAGAATAATTGTGGCATGTTGTTTGCTAAAGCCATAATCTCTCCATTGTTTGCTCAATTCACTTCACATTGTGCCTTGGCACTCCCTTCTCTATTTACATTTTTCTATTAATATAAACAAGTAGGGATGACAGTCACATCCAAATTTGAAGCAGATCTGATCTTATTTGAGGCAAAATTATCCGATTCAAATCCAAGTCCAAGTCGGATTCGAATCGGATTCGGGGGAAGGATAAAATCCGATCCGACTTTCAATCTGATCTGACTAGTTTTTTAAATATTTCAAATTTAAAATCTAAGTTTAAATTTTAAAATTTTGAGAAAAAAACCAACCCAATATACCCATTCTCCCCCTCACCCCCAAGCTGCCAGCCCAACCTAGTGTTATTTTTTTAGTCAACACATTTTCTTTAATATGCAAAAATTAAAACGTTGAAACCCTAATACTCGTCCCTAGTTACTCTCTCTCTCCTCGACACTTCACCAGTTGCTCTCGCTGCTTGGCTCGCTAGTCGCTCTTGATTGACCTTTCTCCACTCGCTAGTTGGACTGTCGGAGTAGTCCATCATTAGTCCTCGCCTCCTCGCTCAAACTCCCTGCTATCTCTCTCTCTGTCTCTCTGTCTCTCTCTCTCTCTCTCTCTCTCTCTCTCTCTCTCTCTCCGATTCTTTTCTTCTCGCCGTTTCTACAATGCAGATGTCGAGCATTTCATTGTCCCTTTCTTGTCCCTCATTAGTGCATATCTTCTCTTTCTCCTTAATTTAACAGTTCATACAATAAAATCTAAATATATATTTTTATGACTTGGAGTGTTGTTTAGATTTTTTGTGTTAAGAACAAGAGAAATTAGACTTTAGGTTTTGTCATTAGGGGGTTTGGGAAGATTGTTGATTTTGATCATTTTTTAGGGTTGATCTGAATTGATGATCCTGTTGATGTGTTATGTTTGAATGAGTGTTCAATTTCTACAAACCTCTATAATAAAACCTTCAATCTTCACTTTTAGCAACCTAAATGTGTCATTGAAAGTGGTCAATGAGGGCCCAATTGGGTAATATGTGGTGATATTACTGTGGTTGTGATGAAGATGTAAATGGAATAGACATGATGAGATAAAAAGATAGCAATATATGGATCAGCTATATGATCAAAGTTATATTCTAACACTTAATTCTAATGAAAATCTTAGCTCCATACACATAATACTAATAGATATCATTATATATATATACCCCTAGTCGGAGACCAATAGAGTAGAAGGGCTAAATGAAGCAAGTGGAGGATTTGTACTCTTTTTTTTTTCTTTTTATGAGTTGGACATGTTATTTGTAATATTTCGGATGTATCTCGTAGTTGTTAAGACTTGTAATTGTTGGAACATGTTGTCGCTTTGTTCAACTTGAAATATGTTCCTTCTTTTATTTTTTGTTTAGCTTAAATGTTCAGGATTCGGTTAATACGATATACGAACGAACAAAATCGCATTGATAGATGGGTAGAATATAGAAAAATTGTATAAAATTATTGTATGAAAAAAGGAATTATTTTGGATTGGATTAAATCCGATTCCGATCCTATTCGATCCGCCTCGGATCGAATTCGAGGTTCTCCTTCGATCCGCCTGATCATATTTAGATCAGATTTTCGAATCCGAATATAATCGGATACGGATTCGGATATTCCAATATCTGATTCGAATTCTATCCATGGACATCCCTATAGACAAGACATGCTGGAGGAGTGCAACTCGAAATTGGGCCTGCTAAATTAAGTTCTATTTCTTGTTCACGGCTCTATGAAAGGTGTTGGATGGCGATGGAAATAGGATAGAAAACTATGCGCTTGCGTGTATCTGGGTGCTGAAGTTTTTTACTTATCAATCTATTTATATTGTCATCTGATGAAATTTAGCTAATTTTAAAATATGGCTCATAATCGAACTTCATATGACTTGGGCAAATTAAACAGCAATTGGTGGAATTTAGTTTAGAGGCTCATTTGGATTGTCATGTATAAAATGAAATGTGACTTCAGTTGTCAAGGACATTAAGTTATAGCCAATTTTGCCCATTTTTTCTTTCACAATCATACTTGACAATGTGGCAATGAGGACAAGCCAAAAATTTTTTAAAAAAAATAGAAACATAGTGTACTTTTATGAAATTTTCGGGTGGAGTGGGGTCACAGGTTGATAATTTTTTTGTCATAGTGGAATAGATGGTAATTATTAATCAGTTGCTATATCAAACAATGGGGTATACAAATGCGTTTGTACACCAAGGCTAGAAAACTAAGCGAAATTAGATGAAGCCAGTCTAGAAAACTAAGCGGAACTAGATGAAGTTGTGTAAGGAGGCATGTGATTGATTGGTAAGGTGGATGGTTGGTGAGTTAGGTGTCCCAATTTTAGTTCTTATTAGGAGCAATTGAAACATTTGTTTCCCTTTTTCATTTTTTCTCCTTTTTCCACTAATTACTATCTTTCCTTGTTTTTGTGAGATAATTACTCTTCCTTTTTTGTTTTGAGGTAATTAATTTTTCATTTTCATTCCTCTTGTTTATTCTCATTTCTCTTTTCATATTTAAAATGTTTTCTTAAATTTTTTTTGGCTATGAACTACTTTCTTTTTTTGTTGTAGATTCATTTGTTTTCCTTTGTCCACCACTTACTTTCTTTCCTGTTTTGTGTGATAATTAACCCTCCCTTTTTGGTGACATAATTAATTTTTCATTTTCATCCCTCTTTCTAATTTTCCTTTCTCTTTTCATATCTAATTTTTTTTATTTTGTTTGGCTATTAACTACTTTTCTTCTTTTGAGATAATTACTTTTTCCATTTTACTCCTCTTTTTTAATTTTCTCTCTTTTCTTTTCTTAGTGATCACATACAGATGTTTAGCAACCACATACACTTATAGTTCATATTATGAGATATAATATTTGTTTGGTGAGATGTATTGTATCTTTTGCTGAGTTGTGGAAAGTGTTTAGTGAGATATACATTATTTAATCTTTTGAATTATTATGGCATATCTTTTGCTCGACTTAAATCTAAGAATAGCTACTTGAAAAGTTTTGGTGAGTTGTACTATGTCTTTTTAGTGAGCTTTTATATAAAATTTTTGGTTACCTATGCACACTTATAGTGAGCAAAAACTTGAAAAAATTATTTTCCAGTTATCTGTATTGTATTTTTTTTAGTGAGTTATACTATTTATTTATTGAGCTGCAATAAGTGTTTAATGAGATATGAGATACAATTTGATGAAAAATATGATTTATTGAATACTAACTATTTATAATCAAAATGAGTGAGCAAACAGTATGATATTATGTCTTTTGGTGAGCTTTCATATAAGGTTTTGTTGAGCCATGATGTGCATTTGGGGCATATTCTTTTCTATTTATCATAAATACTAATCATCAGCATTTAACAACTTTCAGTACAATTCAGCATCATTCAGCACGATTCAACACTTGTTAAGTAATTATTGAAAATATCTAGTTATATTTTCTTCAAACATTCAGCATGTCTCAACATGGTGTAACATGATTCATCATATTCGAGTATGTTTGCCCAGGATTCAGCATGTTTCAGTAATAAGCACCAATAAATACTTTGCACAAGTTGAAAAGAATATGCCCTTAGTAAGCACAAACCTTAAGAAATTAGTTGCTAATGATCTGTACCTTTTTTTTAATTGACCAATGTTATTTATTTAGTGAGTTACAATAAACATTTAGTGAGCTATGAAATATTTTCGATTATCAATATGATTTATGGAGCAATGCAAACTATCTATCTATCTATCTATCTATCTATCTATCTATCTAACAATACTTAAAATTGAGTGATCACACACTGTTTAGACACTTGGCAATCACTCATTAGATATAAGTTTTTTTTTCTTTTTTATTTTTTCAAATATTGATGAAGGCATTAATTAAGACTTATTAGCAAAAGTAATTAGATCAATTTATTGTGGGCATTCAACTTATATGTTTTATTTTGTATTTAGGAAATGCTTAAAATTACTAGTCCAATTTCGTGTTCCAAGTTTTCTTTTAAAAAAAAATAATAAGAATTGGTATCTTCTTAGAATGTACAAATTCTATATTCATAATCTTAATATTATAAATATAGAAAATGGTAAAATTGTGGGTCAAGAATATTGCAAATATCATTTTAAAATATTATGATTTAATTAATTATTTTATCATAGTTTCATTAATGTTTATTTATAAATATTTAGCTTACCCAAAAAAAGGTTTATGTTTTAGTCTTAACGTTAGTTTTTGAGAATCGGTAAAACAACTATTACTTTTTGATTCTTTTTAACATTTTGATGATATTGATTGATGACACTTTAATTTTTTTAATCAAACTTTTGTAACTAATCAATATTTGTAACTGAGGCTTCTTCTTTTAACCTATTTTGCATGGATTAGTTCTAATATTTCAACTTTTCTCCCCGCATAAAAAGAAAGCCTTACGAAGATATGCTCTAAAGCAATAGGCCAAGTCGATGCTAACATCCAGAAATTACTTTTCATAATTTGTGGACGAAGGTTGTTTTGGATAAAATATCTTAATTATATCGTTTATGCTTCTATTGTTTTTTCAAAAGATTTTATTACGCTTATTATGGTTTGAGTATTGGATAATTTATCAATTTAGTACTATTATCATGGGGATATATAAAACATGACCAGATGGTTATTGAGGTATTGGAAATGTTATTAAGATGACAAGTTTAGTTTTTTCCTTTTTTTGTAGGACTGAGATCTTTTTAGAACCTGACACAAATCTTGCATTTGTAATCTTAATATTATAAAATTAAAAAATATAAAATCATGGATCAAGAATATGTAAATACAATTTTTTAAAAATAGGATTGAAAATAACTATTTTATTATAGTCCATAATATATACTTACAAACATATTAGGTCACCAAAGAAAAGGTTTTAATTTTAGTCATAATCCTAATGTTAATTAAGAATGTGCACCATGACTATGAACTCTTTGATTCTCCTTATCATTTTGATGATATTAATTGATGATTTTTGAATTTTTTAAATCAAACTTTTGTACCTAATAGATATTTGTAACTAAGGTTGCTTCTTTTAACTTATTACGTATGCATGAATCCTTTTTTTTTTTTTAAAGAAACTTTGTAACTAAGAGATATTTTAATTTTTTAATGAATGATAATTTCATTAATAGCAATAACATGGGCGATGTCATTTAGTAAATATATAGTAATTCAAGAATAATTAGAATGGATGCAAGTAGTATTTTAAGAGTTAGTATAAATCGATGGGATTAGTACCTAAATAAATTGTTTTTCGGTCCCTCAAGATTTGATGAAATGGTTTTTTGATACCACATTTTTAGAAAAATATTTATGGGACTACTTAGTTTAGCGCAAATGATTTCTGGAGCACAAAACTTTGGGTTATCTGATTTCTGGGTCACACATATTTTTTTTTAGATCCCTAAAGGACTTCAAATGCTAATACTTCAAAGTTTTGGACTGTTTTGTAAAACTAGACTTATATTTATGTTTAGACTTCTTATAATGACTTTAACGGTACTAATTATCACATTCTACTACTTATATGTCAAATATTATATTTTCTATGATTAATGGTCCATCATGCTTAGTAAAATAATTAAACTTAATTAGAGAGTTTCGACCATTATCTGAACTTAGTCGACGCCAGACTCTGGCAATCCTCTAGTTTCCGGTTTACAAAGATTGTTAATCTCAACCGCACATTCCTTAGATCAGGCACATCACAGATCCATTTCATTTCCTACCTCGGACCGTAGTCACTAATCAAGTGTTATATATTTTTAAACGACAGTGAGACTTTAATTCAAGAAATTATAATATTTAGGACATAAGGTTCAATTAAATAATGTTCCCTACTGGGAGACTTATTTTATTGAAAGCTTGAAAGTGAAAATATTACAATGGAAAGTTTTGAAGAGGGACTTAAGCTAAGATCATTAGAGATGTTTGCTTATAGAGAAATGGAGAATCCTGACTTTTCTTTTACTAGAATGCTCAAATGACCGTGTCCCTTCTCAGCTTATCGACCTCTCCTTTTATAGAGGGAATGAGGGTACATAGGATGCCCTATTGGTTACAGTACACACTGGTTTTTCACATGGCTACAGTACATACTGACTCTTCACATGGCTACAGTCCACACTTTATTTTACAGACCTAACATTTATCAAAATAGTACAATAATGGGGCAACAACTTTTCAGAGCTTTTAATGATGACAAGACTAGTCAGCATTATTGAGATTCTGTATGCGTTTATCTCCAGTTATATCTTCTAGACCATCATTATCTGGATAGTCATCAAAACCTTCATCTAATTGAAGATACTCTAAATCCCATTTCTCAAATAATTCCAAAAGATTTTTCTTTTCTTTTCTGATAAGAATTTTCCAGCTCCAACATCAAAGAAATAATCAAAGATATCTTCTGAGACTGCTCCTTCGACCTTCATGTGTTCTTTAAACTTATTGTCCTAGGCGAAACTAGCATTTCTACAATGCATTATCTTTTTCCTTGTTTAATTAATGCCCAAGTTTGATGATAAATATTGTAAAAACCGACGACTCTTGCTAAAGTGGGATCGGTAACAAATCCTCCTCGTTCTAGAAACCAGTCTTATCGTTGATCATCGGGATCGTCGTAATCAACGATCTAGACAAGATGATGGGCTAGTTTACCTTTTCTATTTTCATATTCGATTAGTGCACAATGTACCTCCAAATATAGAAGTCTATTGTATGAAATTTTTGTTAGACCATCAGAAGATCTAAGAATCCAATGGATCTTCGTGAACATGCATTGTTGGAATTTGGTTAGTAATGAGAAAAATGAAAACGTTGGATCTGTGATCTCCATAAAGTAAACTATCATCTCGTATTCCCAGGCTTTAATGAGAGGGTCATTTGGAGAGATTAAATTTGTTGGGAAACTAAAACCACCAACTCTAGACTTATCAAGAAAATAGATCATTGTATTCCAAGACTCCCAAATATCATAAGAATAGTTATGATAATAATCGATGCAGATTGCATACCACTCATTGAACCATTTTTCTTGAACATGAGAGCTTATTTTTCTTGAATATCATAAGGACATCTAAGGTAATTAACTTGTAACTCTAAAACGGAAAATCATTCTAGTAGGCATGGCATTCATTATGGATTTCCTCCTTTTCTTGCAGGAGGCCAGCTTTGATAATCACCATTGGTGAGTTCTTGAGTTAGACTATCCGTCAGAGAGTTCTTCGATTCCTATACATGTTCAATAGAGAACAAAAACTAGTTAAGCCATAATTGCCAATGCAGGAGTCGCCATTGCGCTTGCATATTTGATAAATTCTATTTTCACAAAACAAAGTATTTCTTTACAATCAGCCCGAATAAGAAAAGGTTTTGTGGCTAAAAAAATTAAGAACTTTTAAATTCCCCTTATGACTATAAGAATTTCTTTCTCCATTGTAGGATAGTTGCATTCTGCCTTAATTAAAACTTCCACTGCAATATTTGCAGAGTATTTTGCTTCTTTGATTTTGAGTACTGCGCTTTTGTGCTCATTGTTGTCATTTGTCTTAAGAACTAAGTCATCTCTTTCATTATGAAAATTAAGAACAGGAAGATTTTTACACATCTTTTTGAAATTCTGAACAATCTTTGTATCATTAGTGGTCGACGTTCAACTTATTTCTTTTTTGAGTTTTTGCTGTAATGGCTTTCTTAGTTTAGCTAAATCTTTAATAAAATCTAAAGAACAGGTAAGGCATCCAAGAAACCTTTATAATTTCTTTCTATCTTCAATCTTTTCAGGAAAAATTTCTATTTTTTCCAAGATATGCTTTTGTAGAATGATCTGCCCAGCCATTATCTTTAGACTTAAAAACTTAATTTCTTGTTCAGCATAACTACATTTGTTATTTGCAAGTATAATATCATGATCAATGCATCTTTGGGTGATGGCTAAGACATCATCTTTGTGCTATTCTATGGTTCTAGAAAAGAATATCATCTATGAAAACTAAACAACAATGATTAAGGTCTTTGAAGATATTATTCATTCTTCTCGAGAATATTTAAGGTGTATTTTTAAGACCAAATGGCATTACTATCCATTCATAAAGTCCTTGCGGGGCACTAAATGCAGTTAAAGGAATACTTTTCTCATTCATTTTTATCTGCCAATAACCGCTTTTGCAGCCCATTTTTTAGAACCAAGAGGCTCCTTGAATTCTGCTAAAAAAGACTGTTTTGTTAGGATTATAATAACCATCAAAGACAGTATTATCATTAAACTTTTCATAATTGATCACCATTCTTGTTTTTCCTCTTTTTTCTTATGCATAATTTCTTACCATGAAAGCGGGACTGGTGTGAGGACTCTGACTATTTCTGCTTAATCCTTTATCCAGAAGTTCTTTGATTTGTTCATCAAGTTTCTGGATATCTTGGTGTGTATACACCATTTGTTTGACTCAGATAATAGTGTTAGAATTTCATAGAGTGATTCAGCAAACATTTTATCTTTATCCCAAAATTTTAGTGGATTATTAGAGTAAAGTTCTTTACATAATTTTTCTTATTGTTCGACAATCTGCTCTTTAATAGATAATTCAAGTAATAAGATTTCCAGTGCTATCTCATGTTGTGCTGGCATTATAAAATCAATTTTCTAATGAGTGTAAGTCTTAAGTTTTTAATAGGAATTGAGCTACCATTGATTGTGAATAGTATTTGGTTTATGGTCTGTATGCATGGGAATATAATATCTGAAAATTATTTTCAATAATCATGTCATGAGAGGGACGATCAATAGCCCATAGAACTGATATAATGCATTGAACTCCTCCATATCCTATGGATAACCCTTCTATGGCTTCATCGGGACTCATAATGCTATTATCAGACATCCTTACTTGTAAAAGATTTTTAGCTCTTTTCCATATAAATTCTTGAAATAATGATCTTTTTCCAAAGCATATAGAACAACCACTATCTATGTAGGCACAACACTCATATTTATTATACCCCTCTAGGCATACGTTTATTAGGATATAGATGCTATTAGGATTTTTACATAGTCATATTCTTCACTGATTCATCCTTATTATAAGAGCCCAATCCTAAATTACTTAATTATGTTTATTTATTTAATTACCTCATGTTCATGATTTTTTTCTCATATGTATTTATCGCATTTATTCACCCCGGTGGGGAAAATTTTATTTGGGGCCTCACTTGGCAATTCAAATTTTATTTGTTTATTTAATTGATTAGTGAAAACTTTGAAAGAATTGATAGTGGGTCCTAACAAGTTTACTCTAAGTAATTTATTTTGTTTTCCGTAACATTACAAAGATTTAATTTTGAGTTTCATAAAAATATTATCGTTACGAAGTGTTTTATTCTCAAACCCAACTTATTTCGGCCATTTTGAAGCCCAACAAGTTTGCTTATTAATCTAACTAATTACCATGAGTAAACTTAACCATGGCTAGCCAAAAAAAGTTACTTTCTAGTTAAATACTTAGCCAAGTTGTGGATTAGTCAAAAAATCACAACTCAATCCAAAAACTCTATTTTCTCTCTCCTCTCTCTCCCTCCCCCATAGTAGCTAGCCTCCAGCAGGTTCTGGGTGTTTTTCAACTAGTTTTTCGGCCAAATTCGGTGATCTCTAACCCCCCCTAACATCCTCCTACCCCTAGCCACCATCCTCCATCATGAAAACCACTAAACATCACCTCCATCTCTACTTATCTTCAAGCAAAGTGAGTAATCCTAAAACTTGATCTTGTTGGTTTTGCTTTTTATTTTAGTTTTGATTCTTGTTTTGATGTTTGTGATCTTTGATCATGATGTTTTGATAAGCTATAAGAGTTATTTTGGTGTTGATCATGGTGGAGTTGAGGTTGGATTATGCTAGGGTTAGGGTTAATCTTTAATCATGCAAGCTTGATGATAAAGTGTTGGATTTTGATTGTTTTATCTTTGATTTGGTCATCTTCTAAGTTATTGGTGTTTATGATGATTTTTTTGATGATTTGAACTGCGTTGGAGTGAGTCCAAGTTGGCCCGGTTTAGGCAAATAGTGTATAGTTTGGATTAAACCAGCTTTAAGCTTGGTTTATATGTGTATTTGATTGAAAAGTGATATTGATTGGATATGATTATGAAGTGAATTTGAGTGTGGTGATTTTGTATGATGTTGGAAAGGACCCAAACCTTGTTCACAAGCTTTTAAGGAATATTTTAAGTTGAGGATTTGTGTAAAAAGACAGGGAAAAGCTAAAACAATGAGGGCTGAAAAGTTCAGAAAAACATGACAAACTTCACGATTAAACAGGTAATGATCGGCCCATTGGAAAATTATGATTTTTGGTAGGTCGATAGTTTAGTGTGTTAGCTTTCAAATGCTTTTTGAATCGCATTAATATGAGGTCTGTGGAAAAACGTTATGGTTATTTTATCAAAAATGTGCAGAATGGATCAAAACTGATATGTTTGTGTTCTAGTCTCATTTTGGGAATTCTATTGTGGGAATCAAGCTTGGTATTCCAAATGAAAGATTTTTGGGACTTCCTAAACTTTCTGTATTGGGTTTTTGAGTCTCAATCAAACATTGGATGACTAATTTATGAGTTATTCTTGCTACGCCCTTGTTATGCTCTTACTTTTCTTTTACTAAATTATTAGCTATGAAATAAATATTTTTGCTAACCGTATATTCCTATAACGATAATTTTGTACAGAATCAGGGCCTAATCCATCATTCCTTTTACTGTTGTGCATAATATTATTCAGTGAGCTTACATTTAAAAATTTCAGGTACATTCGGTGTCTGTATCTTTAGAAATCAACACGTATTTATCAAAATTATAATGTTTTGTAAGTACAACTATGAGTCAGTTTAATAAGTGATTTATCACATAATTAGTGACCCCACCAGTTATCAGTTACAGGGCATAGCCCTTTAGTTACCTGCGCGGCTTCAGGCCAGGTTCCCTAGTCAGCTTGATAGGTGTACACCTATCTTCAAATTGTAACAGTTATTAGGGGTTCACTATGAGATAACAATTGACAACGCAGTTTCATATTTATCCCATTTCCTGTTTTTAATTAAAAATGAATTGTAATACAGGCCCAACCAATTTTTCCATTAATGTTTAACAATACAAGAATGCTTGTGCTGAGCTTCGGCTCACAGTTCGAAATGCTTTCATGTTTTGTTTTGGGAAAATGTTCAGTGAATCGCCCTTAAGCGGGCAGGACGACTGAAGATGATAAGTGAGCCGGGGAAGTCTATGTGGAATGGTAGTGTATTATCGTTGATATGTTGATAACACCATATTATGATATATTTTGGTGTTGAGATTGTATATTTTATCAGAATTCTATATTTTGGTGTAATCCTTGAGATGTTTGAATGGTTTTGATGTTAGAACAATTTTGATATTTATCTGAATGGTCTGATGGGTTGTGATGGTGTGAATGCCTTTGATGATAAACATTGATTATTACGGCTAAGTTTATCATGTACAGGCGAAACCTTGTCCTTGTTGGACTTAGGTTATCACTTCTAATTGGGGAAACTAATAAAAGAAATGCAAACAATTATTTATGTACATTTGGGGCGTTACAGATTTGGTATCAGAGCCAGGTTGGGATTTTCTTTGTGGAATGTGGAGTTTAGAAATAAGAAGGTGAGAATGGTTGGTAGTGAGAGCCATTGTATACTGCTAGAGTGATATTAGAAGTGTAGTAACGATATTAGAAATGTAGGTTGCTTACATTTGCATGTTCCTTAATTAAGGTTATGTATGCCTCTCATAAGTGTGTTTTCTTTGTTAGATGGACCCTTATGGTGTTAACATGATACCGGGTGTATCTATGGCTACTCACATCGCGTTGCTGCATGCTAGTATAGAGGCTCATGCACAGGTCCCTTTTTCTAAGTTTCACAGTATTACGTTTCGTGCACATAGGCTGCTCTGGTCCTTACCCACAGTTGATTCGTGGGTGGAGTTTAGCCTCCGTTATCATCACTTTACGGTAACAAGGAACCCAGGTTAGGAAGGGCCTAGGTTTTAGGCCTAGGGGGCTTGGATGACTATTGCTACAGAGTTGTTGTTAAGGAAGGAGTTTGAGCATAGAGGGATTACCATGGAGACTCTACAGTATGTCTTTCCGTTACATCAAGCACATCCCCCGCCTGCGGCTCCAGCACCAGCACAGGAACCACCCTCCCCACCCGCACCAGGTACCCCACTGATGCGTGACAGTCCTGGGAGGCTCATGTGGTGACAGACCTCCCTAATGCACCAGAGATAGTGGTGGTTAGTTCTGAGGGTGAGGTCCATTTGGAGGAGGAGGATGATCCCGAGGACGATCAAGACATAAATGAGGCAGTGGTAGAGTAACAGTGGGGTCAATAGATTGACGAGATGATAGTGGAGCAACAAGTTGAGCAGGAGCAACAGGTTGAGTCGGAGGTTGGTGATGCCAAGTCAAAGGCATCGACTAGCAGCTTCGATTTAGGCGAAGAGCCTGATGATGAGTCCGACCTGAATTACGATCCATCTAGGGATCGTTAGGCGGTTCTAGGGGTTGGTGTTAGTAGTTTTCTTTTTGAGCCCTATTACTTTTTAGCATGGTCGGTTTGGATGGATGTATTTTGTGTAGGATATGACGTTGTATATAGTTAGTTAGATCCTCTCCGACCGTGATGACATGGTCTGTATCCCTTTTTGGTCACGTGACAGACCTAGTGCCTTGGTGCTAGTTAGTGTTTAGGGTTGAGGTGGGAGTGAAAATTGACTTTGCTTAGTCAGCTAGATTTAATATGTTTTGCTAATCAGGTATATAAACAGGCAGTTATGTATTTAAAAAAAATCATTTATGAAATGATATAATGAAGCTTTGGGTTTGTTTTCAATAATCTTTGAGTTATATTAAATGTATTTTTCTGGTATGCTTATCTTATATGTTTGAGTATTCCAGTGATTGAATTGTCTCATTTAACGTATGATCAGAATGTCCGAATCAGTGCACCACAATGAAGAGGTTTATATAGAGGAAATCTCGGATCATGGCCAGGGATCAGGTGATCAAGCCTCCCATCATGTGCCACCAAATTTTGGCCAAATGCTACCAATTCCTTCTGAGTTAGATAACAACATTAGGGACCCAAACTATTGGCCAACGTTAGTAGCTGAATTAATGAAGCGGATTCCCCAAGTACCTACTGAAAACCCTCCTAAACAGGATAAATTAGTGGATAGGGTAGCACGGTGCAACCCTAAAGTTTATGATGGAACTTATGATCCAGTAGTATTGGACGAATGGATAAGGGGAATGGAGAAAATCTTTACGATGGTAGAAATGCCAGAAGAAAAGAAAGTAAATATTGGGACGTATTATTTGACTGATGAAGCTGACATATGGTGGAATATTGTTAAGGATAAGCTCATAGGGCCTGAATTCACCTGGAATAAATTCTTGAGTGAGTTGATGGTACAATTCTACCCAGTTGTGGTCCAAAGGCAAAAGGAGAAAGAGTTTATGGAGCTGAAGATGAGTGGCCCTATGACTGTGATACAGTACACCAGTAAGTTCACAGAATTATCCAGGTTTATTCTTGAGTTTGTATCATCTAAAAGGTTCAAGATAAGAAGGTTTAAAGAGGGTTTGGCTTTCTATATTCAGAATCAGTTAGCTGGGCAACCAATTTTAACTTACCAAGAACTATATGAGCGAGAGGTTGAAATGGAGCGAGTAGAGACAGAGTTGAGAGCACTAAATCCAATCAACCAAAAGAGAAAGGAGTTTAAGTGAGGAACTCTGAGTGAGAGTGTGAACCAGAAGAAACCTTCTCCTGCTCCTCCCAAGATCCGTTCTGCAGGCTCGACAGCGCCTGTGTGAAATGCGGAAGAACAAATCACACCACCCATGAATGTCGAGTAGGAACTAATAAGTGCATGTGGTGTTGAAACCCTAAACACCTTATTACTGCATACCCCTGAAGGATGAAGGCTGTAGACAAAGGTGCAGCAAAACCCTTGGCCCTACCTCGCTAAGGGGCCCCACCACCAAGGCCTGCAGCAGTAGGACGAGCGTATGTAATGAACAAGAAGGAAGCTACCACTTCTGGTATAGTAGTCGCTGGAACTCTCTTTTTAAGTTCAAAGCTATTTTGTGTATTATTTGATGCAGGTGCTACTCATTCATTTATATCCACCCTATCTGCCATGCAATTGAACCTAAAGGATAGGAGGACGAAAACCAATTATATGATCAAGCTGCCCAATGATTCTATGATTGAATGCCCCATCTCCTATAAACTTGTTCCCATTACCATTGGCAGAACCACATTCCCTATGGATTTGATTCAATTTGACTTGTCTGATTTTGACATTATTTTGGGAATGAATTGGTTGCACACCTATAGAGCTAAGATTGACTGTGAGGATCTTAAGGTTATTTTGAAGGATGAAAAGGGACAGAAGTACTCTTCTATGGGCAGATAGAGGAAGAATCTTGTTCCTTAATTTCTGCTATGAAAGCAGGCAAGCTATTATGTCAAGGGTGTATTGGATATTGGTCTTACGCTATTAACACCCAATTAAAAGAAGAGAAAGCTAGAAGTATTCCTGTATTCTGTAAATTTGAGGATGTTTTCCCTGAAGAGTTACCAGGATTACCCCTGTAGAGGGAAATTGATTTTGGAATTGAATTAATCTCTGATGCCCAACCTATTTCCAACGCCCCATATCGTATGGCCCCAACTGAGCTTAAGGAACTAAAGCTTCAATTAGATGAGCTATTGCAGAAGGGCTTTATTAGGCCAAGTGTGTCCTCATGGGGTGCCCCAGTGCTGTTCGTAAAGAAAAAAGATAGAACCTTAAGGCTATGTATTGACTATAGGGAGTTTAACAAGATCACCATCAAAAACAAATATCATTTGCCATGAATAAATGACTTGTTTGATCAATTGCAAGGAGCAGGAGTATTCTCTAAGATTGATTTGAGGTTAGGGTACCACCAACTTAGGATTAAACTTGAAGACATTCCCAAGACTACGTTTAGGACTAGGTATGTCACTATGAGTTTACAGTGACGCCATTTGGCATCATCAATGCCCCCGCAGCCTTCATGGATCTTATGAACAAAGTCTTCAAACCCTACCTATACAAGTTTGTGGTGGTATTCAGAGATGGCATTCTTATCTATTCTAAGGACAAAAATGAACATGCTGATCATTTAAGGATGGCGTTACAAACCCTGAGAGAGCATCAACTTTATGGAAAATTAAAGAAGTGCGAGTTTTGGTTGAAAGAAGTGGTGTTCTGGGGACATATAGTTACAAAAGAAGGAGTCAAAGTTGACCCCCAAAAGGTGAAGGCATTCACGGAATGGTCAAGGCCTACTAACATCACTGAGATTAGAAGCTTTCCGGGTTTAATAGGCTATTATCGAAGGTTTGTTAAGGACTTCTCGAAAATGGCTTCACCCCTTACCAATCTACTGAAGAAAGTGAATAAATTTGAGTGGACAGAGAAGTGTAAAAAAGCTTTTCAAGAGCTAAGGCAGCGACTAACTACCGCCCCAATCCTAACGCTGTTAACGGAAGGTAAGTAGTATACTATTTATAGTGACGCTTCAAAGAATGGATTGAGGTGTGTTCTGATGTAGAAACATAAGGTACTAGCTTATGCCTCTCAACAGCTCAAACCCTATGAGAAAAACTATCTTACCCATGATTTGGAGTTAGCAGTTGTGGTCTTCACACTAAAAATTTGGAAACACTACTTATATGGAGTACCATGCAAGATTTATACTGACCATCAAAGTTTGAAGTATATCTTCACCTAAAAAGAGCTCAACTTGAGACAACGGCGTTGGCTTGAGCTGCTTAAGGATTATAATTTGCAAATTCAGTATCATTAAAAAAAAGCAAATGTTGTAGCAAATGCCCTGAGTAAGAAAGCATAACATAGCTTAAATACTGTGGTGATTACTCAGTTGAATCTCTTGAAATAACTTGCGGACTTGGGAATTCAACTAGTGTCCCATAGGCAAGCACATGTTCAATTATCAGCACTTACCTTACAGCCTTCCACAGTGGAGGAAATTCAAGTGAACCAAGAAAGTGATCATGAACTCCAAATAATAAAGAAAAATTTGGAGAAAGGAAAGTCTCCCGGGCTTGTAGTACATTAAGATGGGGCCCTACGATTCCAAAATCACCTATGTGTACCCCAAATTGAGGAATTAAGGATACAGATCCTAGAGAAGGCTCGCAATACACGCTACTCAGTGCATCCAGGAGGCACCAAGATGTGTACAGATTTGCGGCAATACTTCCGGTGGAATAATATGAAAAATGAGGTTGCAAAATATGTAGACAAGTGTCTGACCTGCCAGAAAGTTAAAGCAGAGCATCAGCGTCCCGTGGGTGAATTGCGACCTGTAGAAATTCCCACTTGGAAGTGGGATTCGATCTCAATGGACTTTGTCATGGGGTTACCCCTTTCTGCCTCGTAGAAGAATGCTATCTAGGTTATAGTCGATCGGCTTACCAAGTCAGCCCATTTTCTGCCGATCAAAGATACCTGGGGAGTTGAAAAACTAGTCCAGTTGTATGTTAAAGAGATAGTCCGACTATACGAAATCCCCTTAGATATAGTATCAGATAGGGATCAAAGATTCCAAGCCCATTTTTGGCAAGCACGTCAAAAGGCATTTGGGACCAAATTGAACTTTAGCAGCTCGGACAGATGGGCAAACTGAAAGAGTGAATCAAATTCTAGAAGACGTGTTAAGAGCTTGTGTATTGCAGTTCCAAGGGAAGTAGGAAGACAATTTACCTTTGGTGGAGTTTTCTATAACAATAGCTATCAGTCCACCATTAGAATGGCCCCGTTTGAGGCTTGTAACGGCCCGAACATAATATTCATACTAATTACTGGGACATCATCTTAATTGCAAAGTTAATCAAGTTGGGCGCCGCATTTCAATTTAGCATTTTCTATATATATGTAATATTTGTGCATTGCAGGTTAAAACGACGACGTGGCCTCAAAATGGACTTCATCATACTAAATAATTCATTTAAAATTGAACGTTAATTAAATGAAAATGCTTTCTTTCGAGATTTTACATCCAAAAGATGAAAATTTTTAACTTAGTAATTTTAGCCAAAAGTATGGATTCAATTGTGTCTATATATCTTGCGTGTGTGTGTGTGTGTGTGTATATATATATATATATATATATATATATATATATATATATATATATATATATGGGTATTTATATAATGAATGGGAAAAAAAACCAATAATATAGAATTTAAAAACAAAAAAACAGAGAAAAGAAAACAAAAGAAAGAGAACACCACCGACATTGTGTGCAAAATAAAAAGGCATTCAAATGCAAACCGACACCAAATTGGAAAAAAAATATAATAATAAAAATTCCCCAATTCCACCATCCCCATTTCTCGTGCTCTACATCTTCGCTACCCCTCATGCCTTTGCTCTTCCTCTACCAGCCCAACCCTACACTGTCACTGGCCACTCCCCAACCGCTGACCACTGACCATCGACAACTTCAGCCGTCGACCACACCACCTGACAGCCCACCATCTCCCTTCTCTGTTTTTCCTACCCCTCCCCCCCGCCCCCAACAAGCTCTTTGACCCCTACTTAGCCTGACATCCTCGAGTCGCCAATCAGCATCGCCGGGCTGCAACGCCGCCGGCCGTCCCTCGATCGTCCCGACCACTATCTGCCGCCAGGCCACCACTGCACCATCACCGAGCACCTCCCAAGCCTTGGCGTGTTGTAGGTGTTGTTTAAGGTGAGCCCTAAAATTTCCTAATTCAATTTTTCCATTTTAATTCTCAATCTAGTTAGTAAAAATTGTGGTTCATAACTTGGATGAAAATTTAATTTATATGAATTGTTTTATTGAGATTGTTTTGAGCATGATTATGGCAGGGAGTTTATGGGCTTTTGGCTGAAGAATTAGTTTTGAGAATATTGTAAAACTGAACCCAATCTAAGTTAATTGGGTGGAATTTTAAGGGATTTGGGGTTGTGAAGTTGAGCCATATAAGTTGATTGTGTTAAATCTTGAGGATTTTTGTGGTTTCTAAATGAAATTAAAAGCTGACCGTGGGCGTGTTGGTCGTTACCATGGAAGGGTTAGCCGAGACTGTAGTCAAAAATGGAGAAAGAAGCGAAGAAGCTGCTGTTGGGATTCCGAGCCCAATGAATCTAATTATTTGCCTTTGGGATGTGAATTTAGGGAGATTGAATGGTGTTTTAATGTGAAATGTATGTGCTAATAATGATTCAAGCTAATTGTGGAGCTTGCTTTTTTTGTGGGATTAGTCAAAGCTGTAAAATTAAGTGAGTAAGATTAGTCTTAATGATAAGTTGAGTATCTATGTACTATGGAAGAATAAGCAAAGCTTGATTCATGCCTAAGTGAATTAAAAATACATATCGTTTGCAACTCAAACCAAATAAAAAAAAAGAAAAGCAATGTTAAATTAGATACCACCTTGAAAAAGAGGATACTTATGAATTGGATGTTCACAAATTATTAATTTGTAAAAGATCGAGATGCAAGTAAGAGCAATACCTATAAATAATGAAGCTAGCACTAACAATAACGATTTAACACAATGCTAGCCATAATAAAATATTAGAATAATAATAATAATAGTGACAAGTGCGACATTAACCATAGCAACTGAGATAGCATAAACAATATTAACGAATTTATAATAATTTGAATGGTATCTCCCCAGACCTCGCGAAAGCGGGACCCACACTGGGAGTTTGTTGTTGTTGTTGTTGTATAATAATTTGAATGGTAATGACGATAACGTTGATATTAATAAACCCAAGGTGAGCCACATTGTCATGCCCTCATAACATTTATTAAACAAATGATAACAATATCAAGAGAAGAAAGAAAACAAAAGAATAAAACAGAATCCAATTAAGTTAACAATAGTTATTGCACGAATAGATTGAGGAAAATTTAAATTATATAATCAGTTAGAAAATTTAATAAACTTTTTTAATCTTGCGCTAATAGCAAAAATAACATATTTGAAGCAAGAATGAGGCTACCTCTGTCGTTTCAAGTTGTCAACGCACGTTCTCCATTATAAAGGAGAGAGATTCTCAAAGACCAGGTACGTACATTGTCTGTACTCTTCGAAAACTCACATGTTTCTCAAATTATGCAAATCAATATTATAATTATATAATGAATCATTTTATGCAATATTTTGTCACATAATCAAGTGGCCCCATCAATTATCAATAATCAGGGTTTATGCCCAACATTATACCCGCGCACAGTGTCAACTCAGGCTTCTCAATCGGCCTGGGGGGTAAGTACCTAAAGTATGATCGTTTCAAGACGTACGTCGATCAAGGAGTCCACTTCTACATAATAATTAGCAAATCAATTTTACTTATACATTCTCTCTCTCCTGTTTGCAAAACAAAGTATTTTGAAATGCGGGTGCCCAACTACTTGCTTATAAAACTTATTTTACTGCATAGGAATGTACGTGCTGAGATTTGGCTCATCATTCGAATGTTTTTATGTTTTCTGTTTTAGGTGGGAGATCTATGAGAATTCTTCCTCTTAGCAAGCCAGAAGACAGCAAGAAGTGAACGAGAGTTGCAGTTTATTGGGCGTTAACTATTCAAAGGCTCACAGTGATGGGAGGTAGAGAATTGCTTATGGTTATACTTCCGAAACTTTGGGGGTTGATAACGTTTAGCATTGGAATGTCAAGTTGTCACGTTTGTTATGAACTAAATGAATGGGCAGATGTTTATTTGTGTCTCGAAAAGTTCAGTAAATCAAGCAGTCGTGTTCCATCATAGAACGGCGGTAATGCCTCTAATCAAATTAAAAGTCTTCCGTTGCTAATTTATAATAAATTAGTGGATAAGTTAGAGTAATCAGACATTAGAAATTGGGGGCGTTACAAGGCTCTAGATGGGAGAAAATGTAGAAGCCCACTGTGCTGGAGTGATTTGGATGAGGTATTGATTATAGGCCCTGAAATGATCCAGAAAACCGTGGAAACAATAAGAAGGATCCGAGAGCATATTAAGGTTTCCAAGAGTCCGCAAAAGAGTTATGTGGATAAGAGAAAGATGCATTTGGAGTTTCAAGTAGGCGATAAAGTTTTTCTGAAGGTATCACCAACTAAGGGTATCAGGAGGTTCGGGGTACGAGGCAAATTGAGTCCAAGATATATTGGACCATATGAAATTATTAAAAAGTTGAATTCTGTAGCTTATCGTTTCGATCAACCGGTAAAACTAGAACACGTCCATAATGTGTTTCACATCTCTTAGCTTAGAAAGTATACACCAGATCCAAACCACACCATTGCATCTAAACCTGTTGAAATCATTGCGGATTTAGTATATGAAGAGCAACCAATCCAAATACTAAATCTCATGATTAAGTAGTTACGCAACAAGCAGATACCTCTAGTCAAAGTGCAATGGTCAAATCATACCTCCCAAGAAGCTACTTGGGAGACTGAAGCGGAAATGAAAGTCAAATACTCACAATTATTTGAGGTAATCTTGCATTACATGGTAACGTCATAAGTTTCAAGAGCGAAACTCTTTGAGGGGGGATGGCTATAAGAGCCCAACCCTAAATTATTTAATTATGTTTATTTATTTAATTACCTCATGTTCATGATTTTTTTTCTCATATGCATTTACCGCATTTATTCACCCCGGTGGGGAAAATTTTATTTGGGCCCTCACTTGGCAATTTGGATTTATTTGTTTATTTAATTGATTAGTGAAAACTTTGGAAGAATTGATAGTGGGTCCTAACAAGTTTACTCTAAGTAATTTATTTTATTTTCCGTAACATTATAAAGATTTAATTTTGAGTTTCGTAAAAACATTATTGTTACGAAGTGTTTTATTCCCAAACCCAACTTATTTTGGCCATTTTGAAGCCCAAAAAGTTTGCTTATTAATCTAACTAATTACCATTATTAAACTTAACCATGGCTAGCCAAAAAAAGTTACTTTCCTAGTTAAATACTTAGCTAAGTTGTGGATTAGTCAAAAAATTACAACTCAATCCAAAAACTCTATGTTCTCTCACCTCTCTCTCTCTCTCCCGTATGGCAGCTAGCCTCTAGCAGATTCTGGGTGTTTTTCGGCTAGTTTTCTGACCAACTTTGGTGATCTCTGACCCCCCTGACATCCTTCTACCCCTAGACATCATCCTCCATCATCAAAACCACTAAACATCACCTTCATCTCTACTTATCTTCAAGCAAAGTGAGTAATCCTAAAACTTGATCTCGTTGGTTTTGCTTTTTATTTTAGTTTTGATTCTTGTTTGATGTTTGTGATCTTTGATTATGATGTTTTGATAAGAAATAAGAGTTATTTTGGTGTTGATCATGGTGGAGTTGAGGTTGGATTATTCTAGGGTTATGGTTAATCTTTAATCATGCAAGCTTGATGATAAAGTGTTGGATTTTGATTGTTTTATTTTCAATTTGGTCATCTTCTAACTTATTGGTGTTTATGATGATGTTTTTTATGATTTGAAATGCGTTGGAGTAAGTCCAAGTTGGCCATAAACTAGGGTTTTGGCAAATAGTGTATGGTTTGGATCAAACCAGCTTTAACCTTGGCTTATATGTGATTTGATTGAAAAGTGATCTTGGTTGGATATGATTATAAAGTGAATTTAAGTATGGTGATTTTGTATGATGTTGGGATGGACCCAAAGCTTGTTTACATGCTTTTAAGGAATGGTTTAAGTTAAGGATTTGTGTAAAAAGAAAGAGAAAAGCTAAAATAGTGAGGACCGAAAATTTGAGGAAAATAGGACAGACTTCACGATTAAACTAGTAATGATTGGCCCATTCGAAAATTATGATTTTTGGTGGGTAGATAGTTCAGTGTGTGAGGTTTCAAATGCCTTTTGAATCGCCTTAATCTGAGGTCTGTGAAAAAAATTTATGGTCATTTTACCAAAACTATGCAGAATGGATCAAAACTGACATGTTTGTGTTCTAGTCTCATTTTGGGAACTCTATTGTGGAAATCAAGCTTGGTATTTTAAACAAGAGATTTTTGGGACTTCCTAAACTTTTTGTATTGGGGTTTTGAGTCTCAATCAGAGGTTGGATGACAAAGTTAAGAGTCATTTTTGCTAAGCCCTTGTTATGCTCTTACTTTTCTTTTACTAAATTATTAACTATGAAATAAATATTTTTGCTAACCGTATATTCCTACAACGGTAATTTTGTACAGAATCAAGGCCTAATCTATCATTCCTTTCACTATTGTGCATAATATTATTCAGTGAGCTTACATTAAAAAATTCCAGGAACATTCGTTATCTGTATATTTAGAAATCAACAAATATTTATCAAAATTATTATGTTTTGGTAAGTACATCAATAAATCAGTTTAATCAGTGATTTATCACATAATTAGTGACCCCATCAATTATCAGTTATAGGGCATAGCCCTTTAGTTACCTGCACGGCTTCAGGCCAGGTTCCCCGATCAGCCTATCAGGTGTACACCTATCTTCAAATCGTAACAGTTACTAGGGGTTCACTATCAGATAATAATTGACAACGCAATTTCATATTTATCTCATTCCCTGTTTTCAATTAAAAATGAATTGCAATATGGGCCCAACCAGTTTTTCCATTAATGTTTAACAATACAGGAATGCATGTACTGAGCTTCAACTCATAGTTCGAAATGCTTTCATATTTTGTTTTCGAAAAGTATTCAGTGAATCACCCTCAGGCGGATAGGACAGCTGAAGATGATAAGTGAGCTGGGAAGTCTATATGGAATGGTGGTGCATTATCGTTGAGATGTTTATAATACCGTATTGTGATATATTTTGGTGTGGAGACTATATATTTTATTGGAATTCTATATTTTGGTGTAATCCTTGAGATGTTTGAATGGTTTTAATGTTAGAACAATTGCTATATTTATCTAAATGGTCTGATGGGTTGTGATGGTGTGAGTGTCTTTGATGGTAAACATTGATTATTATGGCTAAGTTTATCATGTACACGCAAAACCTTGTCCTTGTTGGACTGCAGTAACGCCTAATCATTCGGGTTACCGTTTCTAATTAGGGAAACTAATGAAAGAAATGCAAACAGTGATTTATGTACATTTGGAGTGTTGCACTTATAAATTGGCTCACTAACAGTTCTTGTTTTGTACCCAATGAACTTTCTTTCTAGACTCGCACTCCGGTCTACACTGGGTCTTGCATATTAAAAGCTTATTCTACTCATTTCGCTAGTCATACTAATTATATCTTCTTTAATTTCTTCTTTAGTTGATGAAGATCCTTCTCCCTATTCTGACCTAGTACTCATGTTTCTTAATAATTGGGGTTTTATGGCTATTCTACCATTCTCATCAATTTTTATCACATTTTTCTTATTGATTTTTGTGGGGTTGGCAAAGTTAGGTATCCATGACCTGTCAATCTTTTTCTCTTGAGGATTAGATTTAATCCTCTGGAGTTTTGGCATAGTTGTAGGACTTTTAAAGTTTTCTACTTCTATCATTGTCATCTTAGTCTTTGGGTCTATAGTATTATCTAATTTGTAGATAATTTTTCAAAATGTCCTTAATGGATATCCTCCTCTTTTGATATCCATCCCAACTATTTTTATTTTAAGGGATAGAAAATTTTTAGCAAATTCATCTTTCAGGCTCACATAAGATCCAGGTCGATAATTGAATCCTGCCGATCTGTTGCATAAGTTGGTCTTAATCCCTGTGCTAATTTGATTATTAAATTTGGTATGTTTGATATCACATAGTAAAGCATAAAGATCAATATCTCTGCCATAATATTGTAATGGAGCAATTTGCACCTTGATACTTCAAACATGGATATATCAATATTTGCTATCTTTGTTATGCTTAAGGATGTTTTTCCAGTTAATGAGGTTAACTTCCCTCACATCATACTCACAATCTTTGATTTCTAGATCCCCTTCCATCATCTCACATACGTATTTGCTTTTTAATTGAAAGATGAATTTTTTATAGATCATATCTTTCTAGATTATAGGAAGAACACAATCTCCTTTGACTTCTTCATTATCATTATCTACAACAAACTCTTCTCCTTGAAGATCATCAAGACTAATCGAGCTACTTTCCATCATATTAGTTGTTTCTTCATAATCATTTTCTTCATATTCATTATCCAAGATAATTTCAACAACCCCTTTGTTGTTATTTAGGGCTAGGTCTAGTGCCTCATCTTCACTAAGCTCAACATAATTTAGGCTTCCCAAGGTTTCAATAAGTTTGTTATTCTTCCTATTTTTGCATTCATTAGCATAATGTCCTTTCTTCACACGCCTAGTATTTGCAGTTGTTTTTCCCTACAGGACAATAAGTTGCTTTCCTAAATAGTTTATGTTTTTTAGGACTTGGTTTGTTATAATATTTTCTTCTATATTTCTCTTCCCTTTGCTTATTAAAGCTTTTTTTCTTTTAAAATTTTCTTTTTCTTCTCCTTTTAGGTTCCTTTCCCCATTGGTGAGGTGAATCCCAGCAAGTTAGGAATTGCTTCTTAATTTTCTTTTGCTTTTAGAGATCAAGGCATTTATCATTGATCCATTTTCATAAATAAGAGATAAGAGATTCTTGAACTAAGGGTATCAATGACATCTATTCGTTCAAGCCATGCAATGTATTTTTCATTAATTATAGAATTTATCGGATATGGTAATTTGGCATAGAACATACCAAGATTAGTTTCATTATGCCCAATTTTGTAATAATATTGACTAAATTCAGTAATATAATTTTTCAGATATCTCATATCCCATAATTCTATGTTATTAATCTTTTGCTTCCATTCTCTTGCTTTTTCTTCTAATCAAGTTTAGCTCTGATAAACTCAATTTCAATTTCCTTACATAAATTCTTGAACATTGTTGCTGGTGTTTCCAGCATTCTTAATGTATTTTTACCATCTTCATTTAAGGAATCATACTAATCAGTTACAGTGTCAGAGAAACTGTATTCAATGTAGTTTAGGAAATTTGCAACAGTCTAGGTAGGATTTAGGTTGAAGATACTATTCATGCCCCTTTTTCAATGTTCAAATATTTCTTCTTTATTACGAGTTCCATCTATGTTTAAGACGTATCCTATTTGACTAATTGGGGTAAGGCCAACTTCTTCAAAGGTTGTAGTCTTCCTTGGGATGAACTCGAAGGAAAAATTAGTTGTGCACCTTGTTGGAGCTTACCTAGATCTTATAAAATGAGTATTTCTTTTAGAAGATTCACCAAATTCTTCACGTTTAGGAACAACATTATTAACCGGATTGGTCTCTATCACACCTAAATCAAGTTCTTCTCCAATTTCATTAATCTAATCTTCAACAACCATTTTACCATATTTTTTATCCAGTTTTCTTCTGACTTCTTCAAATGGTAATACATTAAGATCTTCTAGTTTAATAAGGTTCATCTGCTGATATATTTCTTCTTCTAATTGGACATTATTAGTCTCTTTATTATCATCAGATAATATATTATGTTTATCACTAATTGTGCCCATAATCTTGTTTAATTTTTCTAGGTTTTGTTCTTTCTCAAACATATTCCGTAGCTATTCCAAAGTATACTGCTTATACTCCATCTTCCTCTTTTTCTGCTTTTTCTGCCAAATTCTCACCTGATCTTTCTCCAACTTCCTTTTGATTTTTATATCATGTAAAAGAAATGAATTCTTTTTTTCTGGATTTTGAAAAGGATATTTATACTGAAATGGAGTACTAATAGTAAAAACAAATTTCCTGCTATGTCTAACTTCATTAACTAGAGAAAGGTGGATTACAAAAATTTGGTTCTTAAGCTCCTTGACTTTAGTCTTAATTTTAGCTAATTCTTCTTTTAATTCTAAAACTATATCAGTTATATAGTTTAATTAAGGTGCTACTGGAGAAATGTCTTCCGGTGAGTGAACAATATGCGAATAGTTTGGTTCAGGGCAAGCGGGAGATGATTCAAGCATTAATCACAATTAATTATCTTAATTAATTAAGAATTAGCTTAATTATATTAATTATTTTTGATCATGTGGCTCTGATACCAATTGAAAGAGGATCGAAAATACTACTAATGAGAAAAATTACACATACACAAATTTTAGATTTTAGAAAGTAAGTTTTTAAGGATTTGGGTTAAAATGAAAAATTAAAAACCTTAGGGGTCTTTTTGCAATTTAGAAAACTACTTTTGGTAAGTTTGGTTCTGGAAATTATTTGCACCAAAGCTGGATGGACTAGAAAATCGTTTCTAAAGTTATAAGTCCTGAAAATTATTTACGCCAAACTTTGGGGACCGGAATAGAATTTATCCTTGGTACCTTCACAATTAAACTAAACATGGATTCATTAAATATTTTAAATAAGCAGTTACAAATAAGCACAATTAAAATTACCTTTTTTTGTGAATTAGATTGAACAACACCATGTGTTTAACTGTATATACTTCAGATATTAACTAAAAAATTGGACTTCTGGACTATATTTATAAAAATATTTAATTTATTGTGGAAGACATGAGAAAGAGTTTTGCCCAACAATATATTTATTATATATATGTTGATTTATCACATGGAGATTTGTTCCACAAGAAAATTATAACAATCCATGGGAAGCATGAGCCTGACACTAGTTTATACTAAAAAATGAGTAAGCAAACTTGATGAGTTATGTTCAAAATAGAACTTTTTGCTCGAAGAAGGGGAATGTGCCCTCGTGGCTCTAACAATGTATTGCCTCTGCTTCCTATTTGGCTTGGATTTGATGAGAGTTTGATTTGACTAGAGCCCATAGACTCCATGAGCAGAACACGGCTCTATTACAACTAGCATTGGCAAAAATTCGGGCTCGGGCCAAATTTGGGTCGGATAAATCGAACAATGTCAAAATTCAGAAAAAAAAAATTGATGTCTGATACTCGATTTTTCAGGTCAAACAATTCAGATGAGATTAAATTTAGGTCAAAATCTGATTCGGACAATAAAAACATAAAAAGCGTCACATCTAGATTTAAAATTCGGATGAAAAATTCATTAGTATACCCAATTTTTGCCAAGTCCGACATATTTAGATATCTAGGTCAGAAAAATTTTTATCGGTGCTAAATTTACAACCCCGCCTATAACCAGGAGATATTTACCACGCCATCGTATCTACTTAGCACTATGCGCGCCCTAAAGTGTGTGACATACGCGTCGCGCATCAATTTGCTAGGCCTTGGAGATGGTTATATACTTTGCTATTGGACATGAATGGCAAAGAGACTATTGTGGTTTAGTGGTGAGGAGTGTAGCTTTAGACCCTGAGGAATGCGGTTTGAATCTAGGTAACACCTTTTTGTTCCCCCCCCCCCAATTCACTTTCCCCTTATTTTTCTTTTGCCCTTTCTACTGTGTAGTTCTTTTATTATGTCATTATTTATTTTGAGCTTTTTCTAATGATGGTGCGACAATTGTTATGCATAAAATAATTTGCAATCTATTTTAATTAAAGTCACGTTTTTGTCTATTCTCCTAATAGATTTACACTGGTCTTTACCACATAAGAACGTGAACCTTGAGTATCAAATAATGAAGTTTTCGTATATAGTTAATGAATCTTTAGCTATAAATGATAAATGTTTTATATTTTCAGGGTTGAATCTTTAGCTGCACATAGGGATGACAACGGGGCGGGTTGGGGGAGGGAGGCATATTCCCCGTCCCCGTCCTTGTCCCCGCCTCGTTCCCCGTTGCGGGGAAAAAATCCCCCCATCCCAATCCGTAGCGGGGATTTAATCCCCGACGGCGCCCCAATGAGGATTTTTACCCGCTGTTTTTTCCCCTCCATTGTAATACCTATATTACAAGTCTTACAACAAACTCTTCTAAACTCTACGCAACACAAGTATAATAAAATTCAACAAATTTTATAATCCAAACTGAATTAAAGTCTAACAATGTAAAAATTGCACTAAACAATTCAACCAAAGTCTAAATCAAACAGAACCATAATTCAAGAACTAATAGTTTAAAACACAACCAAAGTTCAATAATCCTTCATCACGAAATACAACAATGTCCATAATTTAACAAAGAAATCCAAGTGAAAGTCATCTAGTTGTCGGGTTCATCTTCAATCTCACCATCATCATAATCAGCCAAATGAGTATGGCGATAAGATGTAAATTCACCAACATCTAGAATACATAAATAAAAAAAATAGTAAAAAAAATGAAAATGCTTTTTTATGTTAACTACAAATATATAAAAGAAAGAAAGCATACCTTTCGCCTCTATGGAAGCCCAAATCCAATCTTTAACACACATCAAAGCTTCTAATGTCTTTGGATGTAGGCGGTTACGATGAGGACTTACAAATCTCCATCCTATGCTAAATGCAGACCCAGAAGCTACTATGGAAACAGGTATGACATAAATATCTCTTGCAATCACAGCTAAAATAGGGCACCTCGACTCACATCCCTTCCAATAAGCCAAGATATCAAAGGTATCCACCTCTGCAGTGGTAGGTTCTTCCAAGTATAAATCTAACTAAAATTTTTGTTGAATTGGCAAACCCTTCTTAAACTTTGTGTTATATATGTGCTCCACCGTTCTCCTTCTACTGCCACATCCAATACCTTCAAAAGCCATTGTAGATGCATTTATAGAATCACTAGAAACATTATGACCATGGCCATGACTATGACTTTCATTCGTATGCTTGAACTTTTCTTGATAATCATTGAATAATGCATAAGAAGTATCCTTGATCCTATCAACTTTGCTTTCCACATCAAAATCATAAATCATAGAAAAGCAACAATTCAACATTTCCAATTTATATCTAGGATCCAAAACATAAGCAACTCCCTTTATTCCATGAATTGTATCCCAATATTTCTCCCATTTGTCAAGCATCTTTCTTCCTATAGACTTGATTGTCACATTAGGATCATAAAGCATCACATCCAAAGCCATTCTAACATCAAACACTTTAGGGAAATAAATGTTTGTGGTGGGGAACTTGGTTCCCTGAAAATAATAGTTACTTCATAAAAAACATCCAACTTGTCATAAAACTCTCTAGCTTTGCCCCACTCATTATCATTAGGCAAACATTTATAATTTTTTTTTCCTTTTATCCAACTTTGGAAAACTTCCCTATACATCAAGGCAGTTTGTAGCATCCAAAATGTAGAATTCCATCTCGTTTTGCAGTCAAGTTTTAATTTTTTCAAATAAGAAATACTCAAACTATCACAAACTTGTTGAAAAATTTCCTCCCTTTTTGGTGTTGCCCTCCAATATGCCACACTATCGGATTTCTTTTCAATTGAGCTATCAATGACTTCTAATCCATCCTCCACAATTAAGTTAAGAATGTGTGCACAACAATGCATATGGAAGAACTTACCCTATAAAGGGAGTGCTCTTATGTCCAATTGATCTTTAAGAATAACAATTATAGCATCATTGGTAGAATAATTGTCCATTGTAAGAGAAGATAACTTTCTACCAAGATTCTAATTCGAAAGGCATTCCATTAATTTTTCAAAAATAGCCTCCGCAGTGTGGGGACATGGAACATATGCAAACCTAGAGACATAAGAGAATGAAATTATTTTCATTAAAAAGTATGAAACATAAAGGAGTAATGACTATCTTAATCTTAAAATTTAAGCAAAGAAAAAATACCTCAAAATTCGACTTTGCAACGTCCGTGAATTATCAACCCAATGAGCGATTGTGGCTATAAAACTATGCTTCTGATTTTGAGATGTCCACATATGCGTGGTGATGGCCACCTTACTTTTGATACTTCTCAACAATTTCATTGTTTTGCTTTTTTCATATTCAAAAATTTTGATGATATCTTTCTTGAGAGTGTTTTTTGATATCATCTTAAAATTGGGATTGAGAGCCTTTGAATACCTTTGAAAATCAAGATGGTCCACTATAGCAAGAGGATACTCATGCATGATAACCATATTGCAAAGCTCTCTCCTTACTTCCTCTTCATCATACACCGGGTTTCCAAAACTAAGCTTTCCTTTTTGATTTTCGGAAGTCTCTACCTTTAACTTCTTTTGAGCAAAATATTGAGCAATGTTTCTATATTTCTTCATGGTGCAACTTTGTTGATGATCTCTCAAATGCTTAGTGCCATTTTTAGAAGAACCACCAAGTGCTTTCTTGCAATATTTACAAATGGCTTTATCTATGCCATCTTGAACCTCAAGAGTAAAATGCTCCCAAACATCATAGACAAATTTCCTTGTATTTCCCAATGTTAATGTCGTCCCATTATCATCGGTCGCACTTGGTGTCCCACATGAACCAACATTGGTGTCAACATTCGTATTTGTTGGAGTGGGATCTCCAACTCCTGCATTGGCGACATCTTTGTTTGTGGAACTTGGAGATGGGCCAGATGGCCCACTAGCCATTACTATTAAACCAATAAGAGCTTGCATAATAACTTGCAATCATCAACAGAATAGGCATTAGGCAATTTGTAAACATCAACAAAAAGAGAACTATTAAACAACCATAGAGTCATAGCATTAAGCATTAGTTACTCATTAGGCAACAAAATACACATTATGCAATTTGCATTAAATCAACAAAATAGGCATTGGGCAATTTGTAATCATCAACAAAATACGCATTGGGCAATTTGTAATCATCAACAAAATAGGCTCTAACTATTCAAGACATTCTCATAAAAACAGTAAGCAACTCTCAAGACATTCTCCCAAAAATGCGAAAACCATGTGTAAAGGCCTTCACTTTGATGGTCCAAAAAGCCTCTAACTACTCTATCGCAAAACATTTGACAGTCTATTTTTAGAATAAGAAAATAATTTCAAGGAGCAAGACGGACTCTCACTATCAGTCTAACCAGATATAAGGTTTTTTTCGGGGGGGTTTAGAAAGGAACATGTACATTTTTAGAATACCCAACACATTTTGTACAAATCATTTCCGTATTAAAGGTAAGCTTGTTATGAGGGGAAAAGGAGAGCAATGAAAATATACAAGATTCTATCATTACATCATTGTGAAGTAAAGATAGCAGGAATAAATCGAAGACTTAGTTTAGTTAATTGAAGACTTAATGAACAACCTGCATTTATCCCCAAACCATTTTTTAAAATAAAGAAAAAAACAACGCTTCCATAGATTCCTTTCACTATAAATGTAAAAGGAGAATGCCAGTAAATTGAAGACTTAATTCAGTTAATTCGTGATTGGGCGTCCATTATAGGTGCCCGGTGAGGCAATGAGTCGTGATAGGGTTAGGGCTTCGACCTCGGTGTCTGATCGGCAAGGCTCGTGAGGGAGCCGTTGAGTAGTCGACAAGACTCTAACAAACAGTGATTCACGTCGACGACAGATACTCAAATCTGGTTAACTAGAGCAGATTTGGTTATTAAAAAAAAAGAGAACGTTAATGGAGGTCACGTACCGACGAGGGAGCAGTCGGTGGCAGCAACAGCGTCTGATCGGCGGCGTCAACGGCGTCCCGCATGCTGACTGGTGATGCGCATGGTGGCTCACTAGGACGTAAGGAGTTATTGAGTTAGGACAAGTGAGGACCATTACGTATGTCGAGGAGAGAACTCAGAGAAGAGAATAGGAAGAACGACTCAATGAGGAAGATTGAAAAAATCAACCATTTAGCCCAAAATCCAAATGCCAACAGACAAAATATGGTTATATACCTAGGATTTTTGTGAAAAAATTACAAATATAACCTTACTTGTTTCATTTAAAAAAATTTAAAAATGAGGTTATTTATGTAATTTTAGTTAAAAATGGGAACGGGGATGGGGATTTTTCAGCAGTCAGGGTATCAGGGACGGGGATGGGAACGAGGATAAATCCCCGACGAAGAAACAAGGATGGGGACGGGGCGGACTATGTCCCCATCCCCATCCCCATCCCCACCGGGGGATTAATTTTCCACCCCATCCCTGTCCCCATTGGGGACAGGGATTTTTCCCCATTTCGGGGCAATGGGGACGAGTATTCCCCAACTTTTTGCCATCCCTAGTTGCACAAAATTAGTTCAACCATCTCTTTTAAATAATGAAAGTTTTCAAGAAGTCTTTTGATTATTGACCAATAAAAATAATAATTTTATCTAACTAACCCTTCTAAATGTAATGAATTTTAAATTTTGAGTTGTAAATATTCTAGGTCCAAATGATGAACCTTCAAGTTATATTTAATGAACCTTTAGGTTTAGTTGATCAATCTTTTGATAACTCAAATGATGATTTTTTTTCCTACTATAATATGAATCTTTCCTATTAGATGATAACTTTTGGTGGATCTTCTCAACGATATAGTGAATTTTTTGTACATTGCAGTAAACTTTTTGACTAAATTAATGTAACAATTGATTTAATCAAGTGAGTGATTTCTTACTGGGCTGGTGGAAATGAAATAGTGGCTAGTCCAATTATAGAATGCCTCTTATATAGGTGTTTATGGTGTACCTTAGTATAGTACATGGGTATGTACATTAAAATTGTTGCTATCACCAAGGGCTTTCTCTTATTCACTACAGAGCATCTTTTGTCTTTTTTCAATGCCTCATTGTGGCCGCATAAGATTTTGGAAGCGGACAAGTGAAAGCACATTCTGAAATGGCTGTTTGGCCTTGATTTTGAAACTACTTTGAGCATTCTAAAACAGAAATTGGTTCAAACACCTATTTTTCCAAAAGTGAAAAATAGCTTTTGAAAAGTGATTTTAGAGAGAAGAGTCCCTAAAAGCAGAAGCACCGAATTGGTGCTTTTGTTTCTACTCCTCACTGATGGATGTGGTACATTAAGTGTTTATTTTATGTCTTTAACCATTAGATCTTTATGAATACAATTAATTCCTTCCTGCCTCCTACATAATGACCCTCAGAATTTGCTTTCTTAGAATCTCTCTCTTTTTTCCTCTCTTGCCCAAGTCTCTATTTGAGCTTCTGTCTCCTTAAAGGCTTCTAACTAGACTTGGCAAAACTGACCCGAAACTCGAAACCCCAACCGAACAACTCCGACTCATACCTGAACCGACACCCGAAATGTGATGAACTAATTTGGACCCGAACACCCGAAGAAACTGAAATGACCCACACTTGAAATAACCCAACCCAATGCAAAGCCAATCCATAGTGACCCGACCCAAAGTGAATCGAGCATGAACAACCCGAACCCGAACTGAACCATACCCGATTTGAAACCGATTCGATTTTTACCCGACTCAATTTTACCCGAATAAAACCTGAACTCGAGTATACCCGAGCCGAATACAACTCGAATCGAAGCATACTCATAACCGATCAACCCAAAACTATTCCTAATTTGCCTAAAATTCATTGCTAAGGCCTAGAAGAAAAGCTCCTATAGCAATTTAGTACAAGTTTTAATACATAAGCAAGTTATAATCTAATTATTAACCATAATGCATAATGTTATTAAAGTCTTTAACTAGTAGGTAAAATGTAATATTGTTGACGTATTTCAATTAGGCCTAGCAGCGAGTAGAGGACTGAGGGAGGATTAGGCGGTGGCCGACGTGTAGGAGACTAGGGGGGTTAGGCGGCAACCGGTGAGTAAGAGACTAATTGACTGAGGGAATGTTAGGGCTTTAGGCGGTAAGGGACGAGGGACTTAAGCAAAGGAACTATCACAGTCTCAACTATCCAGTTTGTCGTCAATGATTTTTAGTTTTCAGTTTCACTTAGGTTTTGCTTCTTAAAATAATAAAATTCTAAAATTATCAGCAGTAACTTTTTTTTTCGGTTTTAGACTTTGGGGGGAATTCTAAATTTTTCAAACTTAATTTGTTGAGTTTAGGTGGGAAAAGAAAAATAACTTAAGAGGAAATTTTTACAAATTAAATCAATTAAAAACTTAAGAAGAAAAAAGAAAATAATTAATAGTCTTAAATTTTTAAATTTAATAGATATTTAGTAAAAATATTAGAGAAAAAAATATTTGTCAAAATAGGAGTTAAGAAAAGATAAGCAAATTTAATAAATTATTAAATTATTAGGATCTAGCAATCCTATTTTACTTTTTTATTTACTTGATGACTTAATGCAATGTATGCTATGATCGTAATATTATTCTATGAATACTGTCAAAAATATCGCTCTACTGATACATGATTCTAAATCAATTTCATAACATATTTAATTCTACATAATCATATTCAAGAGCGCATGTTTGCATATGATCTCACAATAATGTGACTCATTTGAATTTTTGACAATTAAATTCCAAGTCTCGAGTTTCGATAACGAACATTTACAATCACATAAATGTAATACCAAGTGACACATACTCATGTATTGTCGTTGTTTTTGAGTTTTGACACATTAGGCACATTGATAGGCCCGCAAGTATGCAGTGGCGTTATAGCAAATCAAGGTTGATCCCACAGATATTAGGTTAATCTATTAGGCTATATTCCCTCAAGATATGCTAAGGGAATCCAAACTTTAGATTCATAAAAATACGAAGATAAGGAAATAACTATAACTAATTCAAGGGCTTTCAATTTAACAACTTTTGATTCACTAATTTTAAATCAATTTGGGAGAAAACGCCTATGAATTCATGCAGTTATGAAAGTTGATTGGATCAAAACGATGAACATATGCTTTTCTCTAATCGGTTAATTTCAAGGAATTACAATCTCTCCAAAAATTTAGTTTATTCTTTCAAAATCACCAAATTTGCCTAAACTAAGTAAAAGTCATTCTTTCGAACTAATTTGTCTTAATCCAAATTAATTATCTTCAATTACTTTCTAGTCCTCCTAACATGCAAATCTCTCTTTCGAGATAATGTTTTGTAAGTTCTTATCAAGCAGTCCAACAATCAAATATCATCATTCACTTTTTCACCTGATTGTTTCAATTGTGTAAGCAAACTTTGGCCAAAAATCCACTCACAACATGATAATCACTTGATAGAATGAAATCAAACCAATCATAAAGTAAACACAGTTCTATAGATTAAAACATGATCCAATTATTCTTTCATAAACTACTAAACCCCTAGACAAAATAAAACTACTCACAGATGATTAAATTAAACATCTAACTACTCTATAATGATAAATCTAAAGAGAAAAGAGAAGAGAAGAGAGAAGAGTTTGCTCAGCCAAAATGTGTGCTTGAATCTTTCGATTGCAGAACCCAATCCTGCTTCCTCGTGAATCTTCTTCTTCTACTTGCTCTCAACTCTCTCTAATCCAAAATCCTAATCTACTTGAAGAAAGGAAAAAGAATGGAATGGGATGGTGGATTATCCTCTTTCTGCTGCGAAAATGGCCCTATTTATAGGAAAGCCAAATCAACCGCAGCCACAAGATGAGGAAAACGAAGAGATTAGCAATTATGCTTCCACCACGGACCATGGCATCCACCACAAGCAGAGCGTGGTGCTGGCTGACTCGTCATTCTTCTGTTCTTCTTTCTTTCCACGGGGATAACAACTTAAGGACATCCGCGGTGAGTCAAAATACGTCCAAACTATGGTCAAAGTAAGGACAAAAAGGCCCAGAATCCTATAAATATCATCAAACAATCATACCCAAGCATAAATTGAGGATATGAGTATAGATTATGACTTAAAGCACATAATTCTCCCAACAGTGTGGCAAAATGACCCTAAAATGATGTATACAATAGGCACTTATCAAACTCCTCCATGCTTAAACTGTTGCTTGTCCTCAAGTAAACACTAGACAAAACCAACAAAGGGAGATGCTTCTAGGGCTCAAAACATGAAACCTCTTTAAAGTAGACAATTTATAGCATATCACAAACAAGAACAGCAATCAACGGCAACCCTAAATAGTGCGCAAAATATTTCAAAATTAGAAGGAGGAGAAGGTTTTCAAAGAGATACATGACCACAAGCTCGACATCAAGCTTGATCACCTCCAAAGAACCACGAAGCATGTCATGTAAGCACATGAAATTGAGTAGAGCCATATGGACCGGTAGAACTTTACTTTAGAAAATTTAGAAAACTCCCGCTCGTGTGTTTGAAATATAGCATAGGTTCACTCAAGACTCATTCCAAAGATGCAATCTACCATATGGTTGCAAAGACTCTCAAATTCTTCGCCTCTAAAATGCAATGTACACAAGACAATCAAGAGGACTGTATATGGGTTGTAATGTGGGCTAGAAGGGTTAAGGGAAAGGAGTGGACAAATGAATTTGGGTAATGTGGAGCTATGTAGCCAAGTGACTAGGGACCAACCAACAAAACACCAAACAACTAATAAGTTCACCAACGTTCCAAACCTCAACAATACAATGAACAAACCCCAATCAATTAAGTAGGAAATGAGTTGGCAAAGAAGGAACACAAGCTTTTTACATATCCAATGCCAATCACTGAGTCATTTTCCTTTCGCTTTTTTTTCTAGGATTTTCTCTTTTTTTCCTCTTTTTTTTTTCAATGTAACTTTGGTTTCTTTTTCCGGGGGTTTTTTTTTGGGAAATGAAACAAAAATTGCAATTACTCGAAGGCATAGGGTCACTCACTATCAATTTACAACCGAATATATATATATACACAACCCAAATAAGAGGGAACCAATTCCAAATGCTAAATAACATCAATCCCTCAACAAATCAACATACCAAAGCCACCTTAAACTCAATTATCAGCAAAATCACCCACTGTATAGATGAAGTGATGCTCCATAGACTTGACTTAAAGGTAGGGATGTGTATTTGGCCAAATGCTAATATGAAGGGATCACAACAAAGACGGATATAAGCTCAAAGGGGCTAACAAAGGAAAATAAACATATAATACAAAGGCAGGCTATTTGGGTATATGGCTAAAATGACCAAAGAAAGAAATGCATATATCATATCATCAACTATGCACATGTGAATGTAGTTTTGAACAAGAATCTATGCAAGTTCTAGAGATGCAACATGGAAGAGTCACACTCATGAAAGAAATATAAGACTAAATATAATGAATTAGTCCAAAGAAGGCTCAAAATCTCACGGGATATCTACCGAAATCTCAATTAGCTCATAAAATGACTCCATTTACAAACATTAGTGCTAAGGACTCCAAGGGATTAAAAAGTTCTTAATCAAGACAAGGGTCAAAGCAAAAAATATTCACAAAACCTTCAAAAATTTTCGCACCAAAAGAGAATTACACATCAAAAGCTACTTGAGCTCATGAAAGCTATTATGCGTATTAAAAATGTCATTGGAGGTTATCCACACCAATCCACACCATCACTCAAGCAATCCTATATGCAATCTAAAAATCAACTAAATGCAAACAAAAAGAAAACCTAAAGCTATATGCTCTAGCATGTATGCAAATTAAAAATCAAAATAAAATATATAGAAACTACCCTTCCCCCATGCTTAGATAAAACATTATTATTCAAATGAAAGAAAACCAGAGAAAAGAAACGGAAAACAAGAGAGAATAATCTCACCAGGTTAGGTGCAGAGTGTACTAAGCTATGCAGCCTCGTAATAACCGGGGCACATGGAGCATCAGCGACTCCATCACAATGTCAAAACTCAGCTCTTTAAATTAGACATCGTCAAGGCATGCAGAAGCTTGTCAAACTCCTCAGCATACACTTTCCAAGCATGGCAATAAGAGAGCATGAAAATAATCACAGTAAAGAAAGCTAGTGCTCTCTTCAACAAAGCAGAATCGATAGAAAAATCAAAAGAGAAAGCAAAGAAAGTGTTCCACATGATTTTTCTAGGCTGGTCCGCTAAGAATATGCAATACGGATCAAGGGAGACATCACACCCACAAAAGTATCATAGGGACAGAAAATTATCAACAATTCCACCAACATTTCCACCACGCATATTAAACATTTTGCCCGCATGTCCCAAATCAACATTATAATCTCAAATCTTAGGATTATTAATGAGCGCATCTGTAAGACCCGCGTTCTTTATTTTGCGTTAAGCTGATTGTCTTGCCCTTTACGTCCCAAAATTCGTATTTTTATTGACTAAATAGGTTAAATTATTATCTATGTGCCTATGTGAGCGATAATTTTATTAAAAGAACATTTTGTTGCTATTTATATCATTATTGTTATCGTTAATTATTTAGAAATTCTTGAGTTGATGCGAACTCATACCTCCAAAATCATTATTTGATTTATTTAGCCGTTTTTCGAATTTAGCTAGGATGCCGATTTTAGGACATTGCAACCCAAGCCTAGACTGAGTGATAGCGAATTTGGGATTAGGAATCTAGTTATAGTAGCATTTGAGCACAAAAGAGAGAAAATAATAATAATAATAATAATAATAATAATAATAATAATAATAACAAAAGGGGGCTTTCTTGTGCAAAAACATGAAAATGGGGGTCTTCTTCGGGCTCCTCTAGATGCCCCTCCCCCGCAACCCAACATCAGAGGGGGGGGGAGAGAGAGAAAGAGGTCAGCGGACGGTGCAACGACCGGTGGGCAACACCGCAACGGCAATCAGCCGTTTTGTATAGCATCCCTGCGATGCCAGAACCCAAAAACAGAGAGACAGATCGGGAGCAAGCAAGTGAAGGGTTGAGGGAGGCAGTGTATCATCGCCATGCCAACAACTAGCGCAATCAAGGCCAGCGAACCGACGGTGGTTGAGCTCAGTTCTGGCGACCACCTGAAACAGCATGAATAGCAGCAGAATCAGGGCTAGGGTGGACTGATTTAGGGTCTGTGTTAGGCAGCAAATTAGGAGGCTTGAAATTCGACTCCAAACTTGCCCAATTAGCCCAAGAGTGAAGTCCTTTAGCTTGAATTCGAGGTGGGTGTTTTTTGCCTCCTAAATATTAGTAATTTCGAAAAGGTTTTAGCCATTGAGTGATGGTGCATGTTAGCCTAAGGTTATCCAAATTAATTGAGATCGTGATGACTGATTAAGTATGCTTTGTTTCAGCTAAATTCAGTTTAAATCGATGTATGTTAGCTTAGAATTAATTGGGCTAGCTGAATTGATTTTATGACTAGCTTTGCCCTAATTCGATGCCAGTTAAGTTAACTGATTCATGCTTGGAAATGACTTCAAATCAGTATATGTTATTTTAGTTAATCCACGCTTATAAGTGGCTTTGAAATAACCTAAGCATGTTTTGAATCGATACCCATTAAATTAACTAATTCATGGTTGAAAGTAGCTTCACAATAACCCAAGAACGCTTCAAATCGATGTATGTCAAGTTAATTGATTCAAGTTTGAGAATGACCTTTGAAATGACATAAGAATGCCTTAGGTCGATGCATGCTAATATGATTAATTCATGCCTAAAATGACCTTGAAAACGACCCTATAACCTGGCTTAGTTAAAACAGATATATGAGCCTTAATGCGACTAAATTATGCTTTAAAAACGACATGAATTGGGCATGCTTATTGCTTTGAATTGATGCTTGTTAAATCAGTTAATTCGCGCTTGAAAGCAACTTTGAAAACAACTAAGAATTCCTTGAATCGATGCCTGTTAAGTTAGCTAAATCATGTTTAGAAGTAGCTTCTGAAACGACCTAAGTAAGTTTGAATCGATGCTTGTTAAGTTAAATGAAATTATGCTTTGAAAATGACATGAGTATGGCATGCTTTTTTCGTACATGTGAATTATGAATGTAAGCTAGCTTCATGCCTTGCTAGTTCATTTCAATTCGTCGAGTACTTTACTTAAGTTAACGAAATGTATGTATATGTTTATATATGCCGCAATGTGCTGCTGGAAGGATGTTGCTCGCTCGGTAAGTTTGCAATTAGCTATTTCATCTTGACTATTATGATAATATGCTATGGTTATGGAATTGAAAATGGAGTTGGTAGTCGGATGGCTTGAGGATGAACTAATGAGGATTTTGAGGTTCTTTACGGTCGGTGTTGTGTAAAGAGAGAGCTTGGGTTGTGATCGACCGCAATCATGTAGATTGCGAGGTCATGTGTGGCTTATTCTGCTGAGTTGATTATGAAGTGTTTGAATGTGTTACGTGCAAACTCTCTTCCCTTTTTTGTCATTAAGTTTCATCTTGCGAGTGAGGGCGAGCTTGACAAAGGAGGTTTTCATGGTTGTAACTAATAGTATCCATAATTATTAGCAAACGATGACCTATGTTAACTATACAAATACAGTTTTGGGAGTGAACTCACTAGAACGGGGGAATCCCTAAGGAATTTAAATAAAAAGAGAGTGTGTTGTATGAAAAAGGATTTTGTTGTAAGAGGCGACAAACTTATTAGCCGTTATGGCCATACGCTTTAAATTGGCTAGGATATTGTGCTTAGGGACGATAACATGGGAGTAAACCTGCTTGAACGGCGGAATCCCTAGCCTAGGGGGTAATCCCAGTAGTGGGAAGCCCTAGAGACCCTGGCGAGGGTTAAGGTCCAAATTAGTTGCCATCCCGGGAGTAAAAGCTTAGCATGAGCGATAGTCTCACTAGGGGTGAAGAATAGATCTCACCCAATCAGCACATTATGATGATCTTATGCCCAGAGTATTTTCCTAATAAGTAAGAAAAGCAGTCGGCGTTTCGCCCTTTTAAGTATTTCAGAAAGAAAGTTTTTAAGGGTCATTATAAGACCAATATGAAGGAGATTCTTTTAAAGAATATGAGCCTCAAAGAGGCTAAGAAAAAAGTTTTATAAGCCTCAAGAGGCTAAGAAAAGAGGGTTTTTTTTTCTATGAGCCTAAAGAGGCTAAGTAAAGTGTTTTCAGAAAATAAACAAGGATTTTTGTGCATATCATGTGATTAAGATTCTAAGTGCAGTATCAATGAAATTTCAAGTACAGCATGGACATATTCTTGTGATGCATCGAATATATGAGTTTGAATGTGTATGTTTAGCGAAAGAAAGCTCCTTGCATAATCTCTACTTCATGTGTTTAAGCATCTCGTATGAGTATATTAGATAGATAAGGCATAAATCTCGAATTATATCACGTAACCTATGAAAGAAAGTTCTGTGCTTAGCCTCGTTGCTTGCTTATGTGTTTTACTGCTTGTTAGTAAATGAATTTAGTCATTCAGGGACCTAGAAATGGTTTGAGAGGTTAGAATGAGGTTTATGGATAGTGATCCTTTCTTGGGGACTATGATTGCCTAATATGATAGTAAAGTATGAATATGTGACTATTAAAGATATTACTGCCTACAACGGTTTTAGTTTTAAGGAGTCAGGGAATATTCACTGAGCTTGTGGCTGCTCATCCCACTACTCTTTTCCCTTTTTCCCCAGGTTTTCTTTGTGACAGGCTGAAGTCGACTCATTTATGCTAAATGGAAGTTAGTCTAGCTTAAAGGGGAGTCATGTGTGCTCACAGTGGAGTACTAGGAGTCGTATGTGCTCACAGTGGAGTGGTCTTGCTGTTTGATGATGTTATAGAATGTATTCTTAGTTGTCAATGAATGTAAACAAGTATTCTAGTTTCATGCAGTGCATTCAGTTTAGGAGTCGCTTTATACGGCCATGTGTGCCAACCATCTAATTAGTCAGTTGTCCTTTTTAGCTGAAATTATTTGCGTTTTGGGATGTAAACCCCAGTACTCCAGTTGTGTGAACCATTGAGTTGCACTTTCATTTCTCCTTTATTAATGAACTATATTGTTTGATGTACTCCGAGTGAGTTGCCCGTTGAGTTATGAATTCAGGTGTGTAGTCGTTGACCTTATTTTAGAATGTTTTACGCTTCCGTTGATTGTAGGGATTTATTATAAGGCTTTTAGCTTGGAAATGGTCGGTTTTTAGAGGAAACTTTGTCCATTTTTTGCCCCAGAAATTGAGTGAGGAGTAAGAAAACGTAATGCTCCTGGCCCTAGGGTTGGGAGTGTTACAGCATCTAAACAATACTTAGGGGAAATAGGGGGTTGTGAACACATAGGGGAAATATGGAAATGATCAAGGGGATTGGGGAGAGCATAATTATAAGCAAGGCTAGGAAAGTTGTTATGCACAAACACATTATGAGACCCCCCTAAAGGAGTCTCAACTAGATCCTACACCTCCTTTAAAGTATCTTCTAACTCAAAACATGCATCAACAACATCAAACCTAGCAACTCCCCCAAAAGGCTCACCCACCTCAAGCCCCGCACACTGAGCTAAAGGAAAGGACGAGTTAGGTAAGGTTAGGACAACATCAGTATTATCCATAGGTTATGCAAATTTAGGTTGAGCATAGCATGCATAATAAGGACACGAATTTATATCATGGCTAGAAGAATTACAGAAATCACATGAAAAGAGAGCATAATAAGATCTAGAATAGAATGCGCAAGAATCAGGAAATGAATATCTAGAAACATGACTAGCCTTCTCAAACTCAAATGAATCCCAAGTAATCCATTCAAACAAATACCATGCCTCATCAACATTTTTAGCAAGAAAACCTTAATACTCTAAAAGAATACGGGTTTTACTATTCATACCCTCATCAACAATATCTAAAATTTTTCATTTACCCACACAATAACTACATTGAGCAAGACAGACATTTAAACACTTAAAATATCTCTGAAATAATTCATGCTCGAATTGGGGAAAATGAAAAATTGCCATTGTGTTTTTTTCTCAAAATTTTTAATTTTTTCTTTTAATTTTTAATATTTTTTTGGGGTTTTCTTCATTCAAAGAAAAACAAAATGCTTAAAATATCTATATATTTTTTTTCTTCAAAGAAAAATTAAATGCTTAGTCAAATTTATCGGGAAAAACCTATATTCAACACTAGTCTCCGGCAACGGTGCCAAAAATTTGATAGGCCCGCAAGCGCACGGTGGCATCATAGCAAATCAAGGTCAATTCCACAGAAACTAGGTTGATTTATTGGGCTATATTTTCTCAACATATGCTAAGCGAATCCAAACTTTAGATTGATAAAAATATGAAGATAAGGAAATAACTATAACTAATTCAAGGGGTTTCAATTTAACAATGTCTAATTCACTAATTTTAAATCAATTAAAGAGAAAACGTCTAGGAATTCATGTAGTTATGAAAGTTGATTGGATCAAAATGATGAACATGTACTTTTCTCTAATCGGTTAATTTCGAGGAATTGTAATATTTTCAAAAATTTAGTCTATTCTTTCAAAATCAACCAAATTTGTCTAAACTAAGCAAAAGTCGTTCTTTCAAACTAATTTATCTTAATCCAAGTTAATTATCTTCGATTACTTTCTAGTCCTCCTAACATGCAAATCTCTCTTTCAAGACGACATTATGTTAGGTTTTATCAAGCAGTCTAACAATCAAATGTCACCTTTCAGTTTTTCACCAGATTGTTTCAATTGTGTAAGCAAACTTTGGCCAAAAAACCACTCACAACATGATAATTACTTGATAGAACAAAATCAAACCAATCATGAAGTAAACACAATTCTATAGATTAAAACATGATCAAACTATTCTTTTATAAACTACTAAACCCCTAGACAAAATAAAACTACTCACACATGATTAAATTAAATATCTAAATACTCTAAAATGATACAGCTAAAGAGAAAAGAGAAGAGTTTGCTCAGCCAAAATCCGTGCTTGAATCTTTCGATTGCAAAACTCAATCCCGCTTCCTGGCGAATCTTCTTCTACTTGCTCTCAACTCTCTCTAATCTAAAATCCTAATCTATTGGAAGAGATGAAAAAGAATGGAATGGGATGGTGGATGATTATCTTTCTGCTGTGAAAATGGCTTCATTTATAGGAAAACCCAATCAATCTCAGTCACACGATGAGGGAAAACAAAAAGATTAACATTTATGCTTCCACCACATACCGTGGCATCCACCACGAGCAGACCGTGGTGCTGGCTGGCTCCTCATTCTTCTGTTCTTCTTTCTTTCCACGGGTATAGCAACTTAGGGGCATTCATTGTAACGCCCCGCCCAAAACAGGGCGGACGCGTCGCCGCCATGGATGCCTAATTAGAAACATCCAAAAGGCTATTTAAATTTCTTAACCTTTATTAACCTGTTCATAGGCGATAGCAGCGGAAGCACTTATCGAAATCTAATAAAGTTTGGGAGGGTCAATCTAAAACATGCATTACATATATACTTAAACTGTTTCCATAATGTTCTTACATATATGAAATCCCAAAAATACATCCATACTTACATTTAATAAACATAACGCATAACATAAACAAATAACGGGGATTGCATTCCCAACTAAGTTCTTCGAAATTATTTCACAACTAGCTAGCTCTCTTAATACTCCTGTAGTCTCTTTTTGCTTCCAAAACCTGAAAAATTGCGAGGTCATGAGCTCCCCGAGCCCAGTGAATAACCCTTACCTTCCCCGTTGTTACACTTTGCATATTAACCGGTCAATACATAATCACACAGTATATGTATCTTATGACATATAGACAGAACATATCATATGGCATATAAAAGATGACATAAGAACATGCATATGCTTCAAGAATCAAAATAAGCTCATACCTTCCATATCTAATATGTTCACAAATATCACAAATACACACAACATATTTATGTCTTGGAATGGGCAATTAAAGCAGCTTAGTCATACTTGTCCCATACCAGGTACGATTCAAGGACCCTCGTTTTCACTTAAGTCCCTAAACAAACTCTGTTGTTAGTCTTTTTACTAAACCAACCATGATTGTCCCATACCAATAATGTCCTTTGGGCTCATAGTCCTCACTAGAGTCCAAAAGAAAGCAAAATCTGCTAAGCAACCTAACGGCCCGCCCATAACCATAATTGGCACACACATTAAAGCAACTTTATCACAAAAGTTCACATACTAGCCATAAACACATAACATGTATCTTAAAACATGTTTATCAATCACATATGTATTTCAAAATCAATCACAAGCTCATAGATATTTTGAATGAAACTTCAAATCCAAAACCAAATCCAAAATCCAAAAATAAGATCAAAATTAATTTCATAACTTATCCAAATTTCAAATCCAAACGAAACCCAATTCCATATCATATCCAAACTCTAAATCCAAGCCAAACTAATTTCATAACATATCTGAAGTCCAAATCTAAGCCAAAACCAATTCCACAACACATCACATATCCTTAACTGAATGCAAAACTTTTAGTTTAGGAAAAATCAACTCATGACTCAAACAAAGAACCATCACAACACAGGGGTGACAAACATATCCTGGTGGCCCAGCTATGGTTCATTCATATAGTACCAACCAATAGTGGACTAGCCGCAATTCATTCATATGGTACCAACCAGACACCCAACGCTTTAAAGTACGTAGAGGTCCTCAAATCACAAACTGATTAGTCACATTCACATCCTGGAGTACCAGGGACCCATACAGCTCCCACATAACATAAACTGAAGAGTCAATTGGCGGACTGGGCAGTGCCCACGCAAGGTACCAACCAATGGCTCTCACAGCTCCAAACACAAAGACAACTACTTCTATGGTCATAGCTCTAGAACGCTCTGTAATAACCTCAGACAAGACATGAACCTCTTTCCCCAAAAACGTAACTTAATGAAATCATATAATCACAGTTTTATTTTCAAAGAAATTCAATTCTACAATTTTAACAAAATCATAATCAAAACAAAGCATAATCCCACTCAAAATATTTTTCACAAGTTTCCAATAAATCATAACCACATCTTACTGTTATAATGCGTGAAATCATAAAAAACGTGATGATTATTTAATTTATGCATACGAATAACCCATAATTACGCCGAAAATATCGTTTCACTCAAAAATTCGTAACTCAAAGGATATACATCCAACATGAACAAGAATTGGCAGACAATTACCAAATAATACCATGCATTCACTATAATATTATTCATAATTTTATATTGAGCCAGTCCTCCATAATTATTAAAATATTACCAAGAATTATGCTTTAAAACAGCACAACTTCAATAAAAAATCCACAACTCATGGAGTACATCTCCAGAGTTCATAAAATTTTCCAAAAAATTTACAAACACCATATATAGAGCACCTATGTTAAAATTTTCATAATTTTATACCAAGTCAATAATTACCAGAAAATTCAGACAACAACTGAACTCTGGGTACTAAAATAAGGCAGTTCCATCAAAAATTCATAACTCACAAATTACATTTCCAAAATTTACGAAACTCCACATGAAATTGCCAAATAACATGAATATTCTACAATAAAATTTTCATAATTTTTCTCCAACCCAAAAGCTCACAATAATCAAAACACCAATCGAATTTCAGCATGAATTTACAAGGTAGATTCAATCAAAAACTCATAACTCGTAAAATAAGCATCTAAAATTCATGAAAATTTACAAGAGATTGCCCAACAACATAGAGAAACTAGTAAATGTTTCAAAAGTTTTCAATGCTCCAATAATTCATAGAAATTCGTAAAGTAGCATGGTCTATGAAAATCCGAAAATTCAACTTAATTTCTATCATCTTGCTCATCCAATACAAGCAATCAACCCAAAAATCCATATTCTAGCATACAAATGTACAAATTAACAGTATCATCATCAACCCACAACATCCAATTCATCCAAAACTCACAAATAATCATAAAACTTTAGGGTTGTTTTCTACCAATTGAAATTAGTGTTCTAATCCACTAAACCCTAAAACATCAAATTTAAAGCTTCAATTCTAAATTAATTTCTCAAATTCGAACATAAATCAACAAATTAATCTTACCCTAATCAATTTTAGGGTTAGAGAAGAATAAAGATTACTCATCTTAATCAACAACAAAATCAAAACTCAAACTTTTTCTCTTCTCATCTTCTTCTTCTTCTTCTTCTTCTTCTTCTTCTTCTTCTTCTTCTTCTTCTTCTCTGCCTCCTCTCCTTCTTTCTCCTCTCTTCTCTCTGATTTCGTGGGTTGGGGTTTAGGGAAATAAAGCAGAAAAACCCACTCCCCTTTTGCTTCTTTCACGTGAAATAAAACCCCTTCCCTTTTCTTTTTTCTTTTTTTTTGGGTCTACCCACTTTTTTTTTACTCATCCTTTCATTTTTATTTTTTTTTGGCAAACACTACTAAGTGATACATAATTTCTAGTTACTCTCTAAAACATAATAATGATAATAACATAGAACACACACATGTGCTTAAAATAAAATGCGTACAACATATACATAATTTGCATATTACACATAATTCAAAAATAAGTAACAAAAATTTCAGGGCGTTACATCTGTGGTGAGCCAAAATACATTTAAATTAGGGCCAAAGTAAGGGCAAAAAGGTCCAAAATCCTGCTAATATCATCAAACAACCATACCCCAGCATAAATCGAGAATAAGAGTGTAGATTATGACTTAAAACACATAATTCTCCTCAAAGTGTGGTAAAATTACCCTAAAATGATGTATACAACAAGCACTTATCGCACATGCAGATCAAGTTGTTAATCTCAGAAAGACAAATATCTGAATTTTGATGTATGATAACTTAACGAGCTATCAAAGAATATTGACTCGATTATTGAAAATGTCGACTTGAACTAACCTGTTTCTGTTTACCGACTCCAAATATGACAAACGTGAAGTTATGAACTAATGCTGGGGTCAGAATAAAAATGTTATTGTTCTCATTCTTTTTATTTGTCATTTTTGAAGGTAAGTTTTGGTATTAGGTCTTACTAATGAGACCACTGACTCATGATTTGCGTTAGATTGGTTCACTAATTTTGTCATCGCATGACCTCAATTGAGATACTTGAAACTGGACTTAACGAGACATAATCCTTTGGATAATGGCACAACGCATTTGGTATAGAGTCAAGGATGATGGTTTGTATGCTTGTATTTGTAAGTTACTAGCTTTCTTAGTAAGTTTATCACTAAACCCATTATATTTTCCATAGCAAAAGTCCCTTTTAATCATATATATATATATATATATATATATGTGTGTGTGTGTGTGTGTGTGTGTGTGTGTGTCTATAAATACATACATACATGCATACATACATATATATATATATATGTATGTATGTATGCATGTATGTATGTATGTA
>JACYFF010031952.1:22084005-22112626 GCA_017589665.1 Selenicereus undatus | reverse complement strand
TTTTAATTTTTAATTTTTTAATTTTTTTAATTTTAATTTTTTAATTTTAATTTTTTAATTTTTTCTATTTTTTAATTTTAATTTTAATTTTAATTTTCTTAATTTTTTTAATTTTTTTAGTTTTAATTTTTTAATTTTAATTTTTTAATTTTTTCTATTTTTTAATTTTAATTTTAATTTTAATTTTCTTAATTTTTTTAATTTTTTTAGTTTTAATTTTTAAATTTTTAATTTTTAATTTTTTATTTTTGGTATAAATTTTTTTATTTTTTATTTTTTTGGAATTTTCCGTTGGTTGTTTTTTTGAAATAAAAAAAATACAAAAAAATAAAAAATACAAAAAAAAATTTAAAATTTAAATTTTAAAAAAAATACAAAAAAATACAAAAAAATTTAAAAATTAAAAAATTTTAAAAAAATAAACAAAAAAAATAAATACAAAAAAATAAACTATAAAAAATAAAAAATAAAAAATAAAAAAAATAAAAAATAGAATTAAAAAATTTAAAAAATTAAAAAATTAAAAAATTAATGAAAAAAATAAAATAAAACTGTTCCATAACATTCGAAAAATTAAAATTGCTTATAATTGCTATCAGATTATTCGTACACATAATTACGTAAATTATAAAAATTTTCTGAATATGAAAAATGGTTGTTTTTTGTAGGTGTGGGAAGGAATGGGTGAATATGGGAATGAGTGGTATTTTTTTTTTAAGTGTGGGAAGGAGTGGGAAGGAGTGGGAAGAAGTGGGGGGTGGGTGAATTTCCCAACGAAAAGAACAGGGCCTTAGTAACAACTCACTTATATGAACCACTTTCGTAATAGATAGGAGATGCTAATAAAAATATACATTATAAGAATTCCACATTTATCATACATGGTGCATCCCCTTCCCCCCCCCCCCCCCCCAAAAAAAAACCCTCGCATTTGTCTTCTGAGGAGCTTAAGCCAAGATGCACTGGGACATATAAACTGCATTCCAAAACAAATATTGTTGATGTTAGGGCTCAACGTGTTTGACTCTAGCTCTACCTCTGGCTTCCACCTCCCAATGCTCCAAACATGAGTTTTGGGTTTACATTTGGCAATTTTATGCACGCAATCAAGGCTAAGATGCAATATCTAGACATGCGTTACTCTAGGCTTAAGATAGGCGATTTACTGGAAATGAGTACTGCCTTGGCACGAAGTTCATCATGGTCCACATTATGCCTAAAAAAGAAAGTGGCTACTATCAATGTAAATGTTGTATGCATGCCTTTTTTGTAGTGCATGAAATTCTAGTTTTACATATGAAAATCAGGGTCAAACAAGTCAAAACATCAATGACAAACTATTTGTGCAATACCCTAATGCATTGCTGAGAAAACATCCTGAAAGGCTTATGGTAGTTATTGGGCTCTGGGGCTCATCATCAAATAAATTATTGGTTGACGAACCTGGGGGTTGGTTGGGCAAGTACATGGTGGTACATGGAATTGGTAACCAACTTAGATTAAAAAAGCTCAAGGTGCAAAAAAGTGCAAAGGGTCTTGGGGTCCGGGGCGCAGGCTTCGAGGTGAAGGCGCGGGTTTTTTAGACGCAAGGCGCACTTTTACTTAAAAAAATGCTTGAAAATCATTCCAAAACCATATTTCTTCGAAAATTAGCTAGATAATTGCATCAAATAAGTGATTTTCACCAATCACCAGGGAAAAAAAAGAGAATAAATTAAACACAACAAAATACAATTAAAGCATTGAACATATCTCAATTGGATTATTATAAATTGAACCCTAAAAACACAAACCCCGCTCCCAGCCCGCTACCCCCCGAGGGGGGGGGGACATTAAGACGCAAAAAAAAAAAAGAGTAAGGGCTCGATACCATTGTCGCACTAGAGGAGATATCATTTTCGACCTCTTTGAAGGCCCAACAAAAAAAAAACCAAATGGAAACAAAGAAAAATCTTCCATGGCCCTCAAATAACAGAGGAGGAGGAGGATGAAGAAGGAAGTCTGAATGAAGACAGGAGAACAAAGCAATAGCACTTACTAGATTGTTGCCACCAGGGTAAGCGTTTCCAGCTCCAAACTCAAGCTCAATAGTAGCAATATGCTTTGTTTACTTCTAGTAGCAGCTTGATTGAAAGACTTCTACAAACAAAAAGAGGGTTCGAGACCCTTTAAAGGTTTTTTTCTTTTTTTTTTCCCCAAATGGTCTGTTATGATCTGTAAAGTGTGGGCTTTGTGGGCTTTGCACCTCAGCCTAAAGCCTAGAAAAGCCCAAAAAAGCGGACTTTAAGAATGGGTTGAGGTTGACCCATTCCAAGGCGCAAGGGGGTGGGCTTCAGGCTTTTGTGAGCCTAGGCGCGCCCCAAGTGTGCTTTTTTAAGCACAGGTAACCATGCCAACGACTCTTTATTAATGAGAACTGTGGTGCCTTGTAGTGGCTGAATCTGTCTCAATGGTTTAATGGATTAAGTGGAATCATGTGGATGAGCTGTTCTTGTCAGCACAGTTACTAGTTATAGCTTGACTTTGCAGATCAAAGCTTGAAGGTGAGTACGTTCTACTCCGGCATATCGGACGAACTGTGGGCCAGTTGAATCTTTATGGCAAGGATGCAGTCGAGTCTGCACAGGTAGCTCTTTCTTGGCGTGAAGAGTTTTTCTTCATTCGTTGCTTTTGCCTAACACTCTCTTATGCTTTCATGATTACATTTTCAGATTGATGAGTGGCTGGATTATATTCCCATTTTTGTTCAAGGGTCTGAATTTGAAATGGAGTGTAGCTATGTGGAGAGCTATCTGTCCACAAATACATTTTTGGTTGGTCATAGCTTGTCAATTGCTGATATAGCTTTATGGTCTGCCCTTTCAAGTAAGATCACGAGCAATTATCTTGAACTGTACTGAGCAAGAATGAAGTCAACTGGTTTTAATGCCTTGTAAACTGATGTGATTGCATTTGTTACGATGTACCTTCTTTAAATGGTTTGATTTCCTTGGGTGATAGGCATCTAAGTTTGCATGTCTTGGTGATGGTTTATTTGGATTCAGTTCTGTCTTGACTCTTAGGATATGTCACACCTACTTCAGTTTATGTGGTAGTGTCTTGATTTTGTTAAGGATTTCCATCCATATAGTCTTCACATAGTCTAAAAGCACCAACAAACAGTGCGTTTAATTTATCTGCATGCTTGTTGTGACCAACTTCTGGGATTTTAGATCTGAGTCCTTAATTTGCTGTTTTGGTCTTTAGTACTAATTGTAACTAGCAAATCTGTGTGGTTGATTGCCCTTTTATGCGTCCATTGTTTTCAATTGCCTCCTTATGGTGTAGAAAGCCATGGTAATGTGATAGTTCTTCCTTCACTGCTCACGGCTCCTATTGGTCTTATTTTTTCTGCAGGAGCTCCTCAACAGTGGGAAACTTTGATGAAATCTTGTAAATTTGAGAATCTCGTGCGTTGGTACAACTCCATAGGCTCTGATTATGGTTTGTCCTTCAATGAGGTCCCGGAAAAGTGTGTCGGGCAAAGAGGTTTTGGGAGGCATTTAGCTGGACAATCGACACAGCTGAATCGTCACAGTTATTCAAGTAGTCTAAGTAGTAAAGTCCATGAGAAGACAAAAGCCTGTAGGTGTCCTGATGTTGATCTTCCTAATGCTGAAGTGGGGAAAGTCTGTTTGAGATTTGCTCCTGAACCCAGTGGTTACCTTCATATAGGCCACTCAAAGGCAGCATTGCTAAATAAGTATTTTGCTGAGAAATATAAAGGTCGTCTAATTGTGCGATTGGATGACACCAACCCAGCTAAAGAAAGCAATGAATTTGTTGAGAATCTTCTCAAAGATATTGAGAGTTTGGGAATTGTTTATGATGCTGTTACGTTTACATCTGATTACTTTCCCCACTTGTTGGAAATGGCTGAGAATTTGATCTATCAAGGTAAAGCCTATGTTGACGATACACCGGTGGAGCAGATGCGGAAGGAAAGGGACGCTGGGATTGAGTCAAAATGTAGAAAAAATGGCGTGGAAAAGAATATCTACTTGTGGAATGAAATGCTTGTGGGATCTGATATTGGTGTAAGGTGTTGCCTCAGGGGCAAGTTAGACTTTGCCAATGCAAACAAATGCTTGCGGGATCCTGTTTATTATCGATGCAATCCGACTCCTCATCATAGAGTAGGATCCAAGTATAAGTTGTATCCGACATATGACTTTGCCAGTCCATTTGTAGATGCACTGGAAGGTATAACACATGCACTTCGTTCTAGCGAATATCGCGACCGTGATGCCCAATATCACTGGATCCAGGAGGATATGGGGGTTAGAAAAGTTGAGATATATGAATTTAGCAGGCTGAATATGGTCTATACTCTTCTAAGCAAGCGTAAGCTTCTCTGGTTTGTGCAAAATGGAAAGGTTGATGGATGGGATGATCCTCGTGTGCCTACAGTACAGGGGATGATGCGTCGCGGTCTGCAGATTGATGCTTTGATCCAATTCATACTTGAACAGGTATGATGCTATATCTGTTTGGACTGTTTAGCAATTATTGTTTACACAGAAATATAACAGTGCTGTGTGCATCATAATTTACCTTTTTTGAGATTAGTTGTGCATATTTCTCTTGCAGGATATATATACACTAGCTAAGTGCATATCTGTCTATATTACAGGGGGCTTCAACTAATCAGAATCTTATGGAGTGGGATAAACTATGGTCCATCAATAAGAAGATCATTGATCCTGTGTGTCCCAGGCATACTGCTGTATGTAAGGAGGGTCGAGTTATGGTGACCCTTACCAATGGTCCTGAGAAACCATTCGTTCGCAGCATACCTCGCCATAAGAAGCTGGAAGGTGCTGGATATAAGTGTACAACATATACTAGAAACATATGGATTGATCATGCTGATGCAGTATTGATCTCTGTGGATGAGGAGGTAACTCTCATGGATTGGGGGAATGCTATCATCAAAGAAATCCAATGTGATAAAGCTGGTAATATTGTGCACTTAATGGGGGTTTTGCATCTTGATGGATCAGTCAAAACCACTAAGCTGAAGCTTACGTGGCTACCTGTGGTAGATGAATTAGTCGAGCTTCAACTTGTGGAGTTCGATTATCTAATTACACAGAGGAAGATGGTATCTGATACACTATCACTTGCTTTGTTTCCTTTGTTCTATTTATTTTTTTTGGGGATTTTGTTTTTGCTATTAGTTTGCTTGTTCCAATTCATTCTTTATAATTTTCAGGTAGAGAAGAAAGAAAGAAAGGTAGGGAATGACAAAAAGGACAAGGATGAAGATTTTCGCAATGTGGTAAACCCTGTCACAAGGAAGGAAACTTCAGCATTTGGGGATCCAAATATGCGAAATCTAAAATGTGGAGATATCATCCAGTTAGAAAGGAAGGGATATTATCGATGTGATGTCCCACTTCGGAAACAATCGAAGCCAATTGTCCTTTTTGCAATCCCAGATGGGAGGCAGCAAAATGTTTCAAGGTAACCATACCATTATTTGGAAGTTGCTGATTGATCTATTAGCTGTTACCCCAAGTGCTTTGGTTTGGGACCTTGCAATTATTTGGCTTGTGTGACTAGATTGGAATTTGGTCAAACCATTTATGACTTTGTAATTTGTAGCCCCAAGGCTGAATTGCAAAGATGTCCATTAGGGCATTGTGTTTAGGATATCCACCCCAGCCCAATGCCCTGAAGGGGCTGGGTTGATTGGGTTGCATTTTTGTCTAGCTGGCTAATTGTCATGTTCTAGACTTCTACCATCTCCATCCGATCCAGCCCAACCACCACCCAAGCCACTACTGATTCCATTCCCACACCCCCTGTAAGCGCTAAATGCATGCCATAGACCTACACTGTGGAACTCACACCAGCCATCAACCTGACCTAACCATGCTGGGGGGCTACTGGTGGCCAGCAACCCCAGATTGGGGACCATTGCTCGCCAGCAAAGCTCAAGTGCCTCTCATCTTGGCGTCTGGCCCGCTATGTCTCCTTCCCCTCACTGCTCTCTGACCTGTCCGAACCAACACATGCCATGACCCTGCTTGCTAACCTGATCCTGGGAAAAAGGGGGGACCTTTTGAGCTTTGGTGAGTGCAGGACAAGGGCCGATGGACTTCGGCGGACAAGCATGAGCTACGGTTCAAATTTGTGGGGAGCTACGGTTCAAATTTGTGGAGATAGGTGGTTAGGCTAACTCTTAAGGAATCAGCGTGTTTGTTAGTATGGATGCTTGTATGGACAAAGCTGCTGACATTTAGATTTCTGTAGCCCCACTGAAGTGGGAGTGTGGGACTTACACTTGGCGGTGTTGTTGTAGAGAGTTGGGGTTCGAATCCGAAGATAGAGACAATGCTAGGGGGATTGGTTGTGCCCCTGGGGGGGGGGAATATGCGAAGGTGAGGATTAATCATTTAGAGAGAGGTTATGTGGCGTTGATGTCAATGTTATGATGGGTAAAATTTGTGGTGCATTTTTGCTGCCTTCCCCCCCCCCCCCCAAACCCCTTTAACTTTGCATGCTTGCATTGTTCGGCTGTATTACTGTCGATGCTGCTGGTACTCTAATTGGTATGGTTTTCTGGAGGACTGTGCTTCCAATAATTGGTATAGAATGCTCTTCTGCCAATTCTGGTAGTACTAGCTACTTTGGTTTATTATGCATTTTTTTTATATTCTGGAGCGTAATTTCTGTTTGTGCTGGCTATCAGGTGGAACTGATTTGCTGCTTATGTAATCGAGCATCATTGGGCAGATGGACACATGCTTCAGGGTCCAACTTTATAGTACTACGGTTATGCAATTCATCGGACCATGGTTTTTTGTGAGATCTATTATTGGAACAACCCCTTGTGGTCCTGGCTGCTTTAATTTGTCATTAATTTGTTATTGTGCGATCCGAAAGATGACATTAATTATGAGCTCATGTTCCTCAGTCTATGATGTGAGCTGATTCATTTTGTACTGAGGCATTTATCCTGCCAAAATATTTATCCGTTTACTTTGGGTATATTTTTGTTTTGGTTATTCTTTAGATGAAACCAGTTAGTGTGACTGGTTTGGTGCTTTTTAGGCCATATTTTTGGATTGTGACAAGGTCAGATTTCAGGTGTATATGAGATACTGATAATGGGGACTGATGAACATCTGGAGCGCAGCCAGTAGTGCCTCCAATGACAAACAATGCTGTCATGTTTTTCCGCCCAAGCCTATCGTAATTTCGTGTCTAGGTATTGTATATTTTGTGCAGATATTATTATTCCACACGGCTTTGGTGACCAGCGGGCTGCCGCTTCTTCCTGACTGTGTTACACACATGTAATGTGAGAAGGAATGTGTATCTGTTGATAGAAATGGAAAATATGCGTTTTGGCAGAAGAAAACCAAGCAAATAGAGGGGGGTGGTGGCACACAGTGTTAAGATAACCAGACCGCGACGGTCAGCTGAACCGGTCTGAGCGGGAACCGGTTAGCTTGGCGTACCAGAAATGGTTGAAACTTGTTTGAAGATTTGGACCGAAATGACTTGCCTAAACCTAGCCACCTAGGTGGCTCAATGGAGTTGGTATAACCCTGGTTAACTGGATTTTCCATTGTTGAGTCCTTGGATTTTAGAAATTTTGTAGGGACCTATTTCTCTCTAGTGTTGTGCATTCTCAGCAATAAGAGAATAAGAGAATGCCTCAATGATTAAATGATAAGGTTTATCGTATGGTAGTTGGATCTGCTGTGTTATATGGATCAAGTCTATAAAGAAGATTCAGGTTTAAAGGTTAATGGTACCAGAGATGAGGATGATTAGATGGATTTGTGGTTATATGAGAATGGATAAAATTAGTAATAGAGTGATAAGAGATTTAATTAAAGTGGCCTCCATTGAGGATAAGTTGAGGGAAATAAGACTCAGATGGTTTGACCATTTGAATAGGAGTGCGGATGCTCTATTGAGGAGATATGAGAGGATTAACATCCCAAGAGGTAAAACAGTTTAGACGAGGTGATTAGAGAGGATTTGAAAGTTGTAGGGTTAACGGAGGATATGACTCAGGATAGGAGATTATGTCAGGATAAGATTAAGATCTTAGATCGCAGAGAGTTAGCCTCGTAGTTGGTCACTCGGTCGCAGTAGAGTGAATTTGGTTGTGGTTTTTTTTCATATGTTATATTTGCATGCAGGTAGTTCGTGCGTCTGAAAAGAGACATTGTTTTCCTACCTCTGTTTGTTAAGATACAGTATCTCCCTCTGCCTTGTTGCACTTATGGTTACATAGGGCCTGTTCTATTTCGCGTTTTAGATGGATAGATAGATACAAGGAGATGTAAGGAGCTGTAAGGAGATGTAAGGAGCTGTAAGGAGATGTAAGGAACTGTAAGAAGATGTAAGAAGATGTAAGAAGCTGTAAGGAGCTGTAAGGAGTTGTAAGGAGTTGTAAGGATAGACATAAGGAGTTGTTGAATTGTAAAAGACTTGTATAGTATAATTTGTTTTAGATGAAAAATAATAATATTAAAATAATATACTTAAGAAGCTGTATTTTGTATTTTTACTTTTTTTATTATTATCATTATTTTTTCATTTTTTACTTTTTATTTCTTGTATTTCTTGTATTTTTTGTAATTTTGTAATTTTTGTAATTTTATTGTTTTATTGTTTTATTTCTTTATTTTTTTTATTTTTTTATTTTTATTTTTTAATTCTTATTTTTTATTTTTTATTATTTTAAATTTTTATTTTTATTTTTTGTTTTTATTTTTGTTATTTTTTAATTTTCTACTTTATAATTTTGTAATTTGTAATTTTTATTTTTTTATTTTTTAATTCATATTTTTTAATTTTTTAATTTTTAATATTAAATTTTAATTTTTTAATTTTTTAATAAAAATAAAAAAATAAAAAAAATAAAATAAAAGATAGAACTAAAAATTTTGAAAATTTTGAAAATTTTAAAATTAAAAATTAAAAATTAAAAATAAACATAAAAATATAAAATAAAAATTAAAAATAAAAATTAAAAAATAAAAAATAAAAAAATAAAAACTAAAAACAAAAAATAAAAAATGAAAAATGAAAAATAAAAAATGAAAAATTAAAAATGAAAAATGAAAAATAAAAGAATAAACAAAAAAAATAAAAAATAAAACATAAAAAATTACAAAATTACAAAATTACAAAATACAAATTTTAAAATTAAAAAAAATAAATAAAAAAATAAATAAAAAAATGAAAAATAAAAAATGAAAAAAAAAAAACTAAAAAATAAAGAACAAAAAATTAAAAATTAAAAATTAAAAATTAAAAAATACAAAATAAATAAAATGAAGATGTAAGAAGATGTAAGGAGATATAAGGAGATGTAAGAAGATGTAAGGAGATGTAAGGAGATATAAGAAGATGTAAGGAGATGTAAGAAGATGTAAGGAGATGTAAGAAGCTATAGAGAGATGTAAACTCTTAGCTAAATCCTAAAAAACGCGAAAGAGAACAGGGCCATAGTTATTGCTACCTGATTTTTTCGTATTTCTTAATTCATTCCTTGAGACTTATCCTTAATTTTTCTTTATAAAATGTTTTTACAAAATCCATCTTCTATAAAATGTTTTCATAAAATTTGATATTTGTGGGTCTCTTGGAATCAGTCTCTATACGGACATAATTGTTGGTAGAGGTAAGGTTGCCTACGTCTGGATCTTTCCAGATTTTGTGAAAGCGTAACCCACACTGGGAGTTGTACTCTTTTGGCTCTTCATTAACAGGCGTTCAATTAACCATTGTTCATTTATGAAATGAAAGTTCGAACTCAAATTGCAAGCAAAAAGAAAGAGGGAGAGAGATGAGAGAGAAGGAATGAAAGTCTATCTAAATTCAAAAGGCAAGAAGAGAGAGAAAGAGAGGAAGAGGTATGAGAGAGAAGGAACGCAATGTACATGTCATATTCCATAGAGTTTATATTCTAGTATCTACTGTGGATAATATTATATAGGTTGACTTTTTTAAAAAAAGGAAAAATTGGTGAATAAGTAAATCTCTACTTCACCACTGCCACGATATTTGAGCTCTATTCTTCATCCCTCTCGGCTTCTTCGCTGCTCCCCTGCTTCTCTCCATGATTTGATTTGCAATTTCTCCTCTATTTTTCATCTTCTTTGTGAGAATTCAAGTTAATTGCTAAAAATTAGTAAAATCAAGGATTTCAAGATCTCAATCACATATTCACCTCCTCCTCTTCTTCTTGTTCTTCTCCTCTCTGCTCTATTTCTTCTTTCAACACCATACAACCTTGAAAAGGAACAAACAAAACTCACCAATTTCATTCACCTGTTGCAATGGAGAAGAATCATGAAGAAAGCACGGGACAGTTCATAACTGTCGACAACACAATAGAAGAAGAATCACACGTAAATCAATTTGTTCATCAGGTTACTTGGGGTTGTTCACTATCGAACCCTAATTTGTTCATTAACTCATTGAAGGCTATTCATTTAGTTTATTGGGCAATTAAAGATTGTTCATCGTCTAACTTAAGCTTGTTCATTATATTACCTTTGTTTATTGGGTGATTAAAAACTATTTATTGCCTAATTTAAGTTCTTTCCACTATAGTACTTTTGTTCATTGGGTGATTAAATTTGTCATTCTCTAATTTAAGTTTATTCATTGACTCTTCTTTGGAAAAATTAATTTGTTCACAACATTAGTCAGACGTGCTCATTGTAAAATATGAATTTGTTCATTAGGTCATTCAGGTTCTTGTCTTCACTACAAGAGTTGTGTTTGTTCATTAACTAAGTCATGGCTATTCACTGATAGGGCTTTGCTTGTTCATTACCCGCTTCAAGATTGTTCACGATTAAATTTATAAAGACTAGGACAATAAGAGGAAGAAGAAGAATTGTTGAGTTCCAGTTATCAATCAGCTCAATTCGGGCTCAACTATTGGGTTGGATAAAGAAAAAGCATCAAATAGTCATACCTGGAAAAGAAATAGGATGATGCCTTGGGGGGGGGGGGGATGGGGTGCAGCACAATGACATGTAATTAGGTAGTTTCTTTTTTAATAAAACTGTCCATGCTGATATGATGTTTTCTGTTTTTGTTTTTTATTAATTTTATCAATGCCAGTGCAGATGCAAGGAGCATAAACTCTCATGTACACGTAATAAATTGCAGAAGGAAGGAGGCGCTATTACTCCGCTATGGGGCACGTTCGGTAAAATTAGTTGTTTTAGTAAAGGTTAGCTGTTTTACTCGCTGTTAGCGGTTTTACTAGTGATCAGTTGTGATCCGCTAGTGGCTAGTGATTTGCTATTCAACTAGCAATTTAAAATAAATGTGTTTGGTAAATGTAGCGGTTGAAGTAGTAGATTTATGTAAAATGACTAAAAAGGATACAATAAATAAAAGTTTTTAGTATATAAAAAGAAGAATTTTGTAATTTAGAATACAACCATTAGGTAGATGTTCTTAAAAGCTACTTTCATTAGCTTTTGAAAAACGCTACACAAATTCCCAACCATTACCTCATCCACTACTTTACCAAACACTTTTAAGTGGTAGTCCACAATATTTTGACTACTATAAACCATTAACTTCTACTTCAACCTCTATTACCGAGCACAATCTTATTCTCAACTCTCAAGTGCTTAGTTTTTTTTTTTTCCTTCTTTGGCTTAAATGAATAAAAAGGACAGACACGAGTAGTGGCTGGTGGGCTCCACTCGTTGGTGCTTCTAATTGCTTTGTTTTTAAATGTCATATAAAAAAGGAAGCTGATTTCATTTATGTTATGACCATTTACATTGTAGACTTTGTAGTTATCTGACTTTTTTTTTGTAGTTATTTGAATATAAATATTAAACATTAGATATTATGGGTATTTGACATAATTAAATATAGTTCCTGAATTAATATTGCAGGTATTGGTGATGTCCGAGTCTGGTCAGTTCAATCCAGCTTGAAAGTTGACTGGGTCAACTGCTTTATTCCGGTCTAAACTGTTCGATCGGTTGAACCATTAACTCACTTTTTCGATCGGTTCGATTACCGGGTCGGTTCTTTTAACATGGATGACACATTGACATGACCTTGTGAATTGACTAATCCTACAATCAACAAGTGGACTTATCATATACGGTTAGCTCAACGGTATGCTTGTTCTTGGTACGACTCCAATATTGAAGCCAAAGACGTAAAGGTTTTCTATGGGGCAATCTGACTATTTCTCTTTTCTTTTTTGTTGGGTCAAATAAAGAGAGCGGGTGTTCTATTAAATTAGAATGAATAAAGTCCTCTAGAACATCAAACCCCCATAATCTACCCATGAGGCAAAAAGATTACTAATGGGCTAAGTCAAAGGTCACCTTATTACCTCCTCTTTACAAAGACTGAAAATAAAATTCAATGTTTACAACGAAGCAAGAATTTTTTTTAAAAAATGCTAACAAAAATTTCTCGGGCTCAAACTAGACTGAAGCATCTTGATCAAGGTAAGCTAATTGCCTTCGATAATAATATTATGAATACCCATCTCAAACCCAAATAGACGTGATCTTACATCTTCAACAAGTGGATCGGCGAAGCCATGACCATGCTTCGTCCCTGCAAGTAAAATACCACCATGATATAATTACGCAACCGAACTACCATCCCTAGTTAGACTAACCCATGCTTCTCCCATCAAAGTTAAGCTTTGTGAGCCCCTCTGTAGGAGGTTTCCATGACCTGGAATGCGGAACACCTAAAGGTGAAGCCTTCCTTTCTTGACCATCTCTGAAACTTCTCACAAATGCAATAGCCCCCAGACTATTATCCGCGTTCTTGAATATGAATCAATTTTGAACAGTGCAACATTTCGACATGACGGCCATGAAGTTCCCAAGTTGCTTGTGATCAAGAGATTCACAAGCCTTCTCAATACGATCCCTCAATGTTCTAGATCTCGAGCCTCAAAGGTCCGCATCAAAATCATACTCATCACAAATCTAGACAGGCAAGGGACACTAAAAAATGGCTTGAACATTAGACTCTTCAGCAGGGCCACATACCCTGCACGTCACAGAAAAACCGGAGACCCTCTGGGAAATACCATGAATAGTAGGAAGGATGCCAACACAAGCACGCCACCCAAACAGTTTGATAGGTGGAGGAATATCATGCCCCCACAGCACTTTTCATACATCCTTGAAATGAAAATCCACCACAATTTGCATGAACATCACTAATGTTAGAAGCTAAATCTATTCCTGAGCTTTCACCCATCAGCTTAAACTTTTGGTTGAGTTGGTTCTTGAATATGGTATCAAAGTCTTTCTGAGCGAGAGGTCTCAAGTTCGAATCTCAACATCCTCCATATTGGTTTAGTGCGCAAGGTAGAGGGAACCTTTGCAATATCCACGCTTCAAGTCCAAAGGACATTCGCTTGTGGGGGCATGTTAGAGGATAACCTAATCTTGATAGATTTATACTGTAGCACACCCTTTCGCGCGAATGTCCTTGATCTCTTGCTCAGAAAGGCTCTGATACTATGTTCAAGAATCAACTCAATCAAAAGTTTAAGTTGATGGTTGAAGGCTTAGGACTATGTTTATCCTATAACTACTCACAACGCAATCAACATCACATTGGAGAAAAATGTGTCTCCACGGAATCACGCCAGCATATACTATAGTGATTAATCAAGTTACTAGCCTGTAAATTTGTAAAAGCCCTTTTCCGTGGCTTAATGGGTTCGAATGAAATCGATTTGGGCAACCAAATGTCTACCTAAATATTTAACAAGCGCCCATCAACAATCAACAAAGAGAACCACAAGTAATCGCGAACCCCCATACAGTGAAACTAGGCATGCTCCTAAAAGTCGAGTAAAAAATATTTCCGTCTGCGCAATATTTGGCCTGCAAAAGACAAGTCACTGACAAGGAATTATCCTGGAGAAGTTTCCAAAACTCCTAAGCTAAAAAGGCATTGGCTCTGTTTGGTAAAGAGTTTTTTGAAGAGCTTTTTGGCCAAAAAGAGTTTTTTTGATCAAAATTAGCTTTTTGACCAAGTAAAAAAGCTAATTTAGATGTTTGGTGAAATAGCTTTTTAAAAGAGCTTTTTGGGTCCAAAAAGCTAATTTGAAAAAGCTAATTCCATTAGCTTTTTCGAAGAGCTTTTTGAAGAATTAGCTTTTTGTCTCACAACTTTGTCAGAAACAGCTAATTTTACCAAACAGTTTTTCAACAAACAGCTAATTCAAACAGCTAATACAAACAGCTAACAGCTAACAGCTAATACAAACAGCTAACAGCTAACAGCTAACAGTTGTTTGCCAAACAGGGCCATTGTTAAAAGCATCCATATTATGGAAGCCAAGAGCCTCATCCTCCTTGCTCCTACAAAGCTTTCCTAGACTGACCTAATGTATTTTATGACCCTTTTGCTTGTGACCCCACCCAAAACAATTAATAGAAGATTGGATAGTATGGTATAGATCCCCAGAGAATTTGAACGCTCTCAGGTCAGGATAACTTGAGCAACTGCTTATATTAGCACTTCCCTGAGCGCCGAGGAGACCAACTTATCCATCCAACCTATTAATTGGAGTCTTTTTGTTTTTCTAACACAACCAACAATAAACAAAAAGGGATTTTTTTTTCCAAATATATATCAAACTTGGCTTCTCTGTTTGAAGAAGCTCCTCAGCTATTGGGAGGGGGGGTTTGGGGGGGGGCGGGAGGCGATCAATTGCATTATTTAATTCATTTATGAAAGTATTAGCTGCTCATAGTAGGAGATTAAGTGTTCCAAGTGCTACCATTCGATATAGTTTGAGGAATACGCAGAACAGTTTCAATGTAACAACTCGAGAGATGGAAATGAATAACATTGAATTTTTTCCTTTGATTTTTGCCAAGGATCGCTTCGGCCAAACTTCTCACCTCTAGCCAGTTTTGTGTCTGACGATTCATGGTCCAAGGTTCACTTTTTGCATGCTATGTGATTATAATTTGATTGGCCCAAAAGAATTCAGCCCATCAACTTCCTCATTTGTACAGTACGAGCATGAAGGTCCAGAAGCATTGTTTGACTGTGGTATTTTCCCTCTGCCCGTGCCCAGCATCCGACCTAGTGTCTAGAAAGGTCAATGAGGATACTGTGTTGTGGCCCAGGTGTGTCGTTGTGCAACTCTTCGTCTGCATTAATTTTGAGGTGCCCAGCTGGGCTCTTCGTGACTACGTTTGAGGAGTAAGAAAAAGTTGGAATATCTCCATCATCATTTGTCACCATAATCATCCACTATTTTTATAGTATTGTGAGAGTGTGCTTGAGGGATTGTAATCTCCAATTTGTTGATCTCATTAGCACATCGCTTTGAGATCATTCTTGTTCTCCTGCTTTGAGATCAAAAGACACTTTCATGATTCAATTATCCTTGGAACCTCATGTTCTTCATGAAGTGCTTGACAAAACTACAACTTCGGATCTTTGGCTTCAATTAAAGACATTGTACGTGACTAACAGCCTTGTGAACAAGATCGGTCTCAAAGAATATTTGTATATGTGATCTGTGGTCGAAGACACTCCCATTCAAAAACATTTTCATGAATTTAACTTTATTAGTATTGATTTGGAAAACTGTGAAGTGAAAATTGAGTATGAGGATAAAGTTATATTGTTGGTTGTCTTATTACCTGCATCTCATAAGAATTTCAAGGAAATCTTATTATAAAATAACAAAGAGACATTGTCTTTTGAGGATAGTAAAACTAATTTGTTGTCCAAAGAGAAACTTGATCTTGAAGTGATTTCAAATGACAAAGATAAAGTTGAGTCTGAGAGAGACAGATCCTTTGACAAAGAGGACATTAGTAAAAGAAACTCCAAGTCAAAGTCTAAGGCACATAAATTCAACAAGTTCTATAAATGTTGTAAAAATTCAGGGCACCTAGTTGCTGATTGTTGTAAGTTGAAAAACGAGAAGGAAAAAAAAAGAAGAAGAAAAGAGCAAACAACCTCAAAAGTTTGACATAGCTTTTGTGGTTGATTCTAAGTTGGATGGTGATAATTGGTGTGCTACTAAGCAGGTTTTGGATTTTGGTTGTACTTATCATTTGTGTCTTCATAAGTACTAGTTTTCAACATATGAGCCGCTAGATTTTGGGGTCATTCTTATCAGCAATGATGCTCAATGTAATATTGCTGGCATTAGCACAATTCAAATAAAAAACCATGATGGAGTTGTGAGGACCTTGTTTAATGTCCGCCATATTCCTGATTTGAAGTGCAACTTATTTTACTTGACACTCTTGAGTAATGGTTGCAGGTATTCAGCTATGGGTGGAGTTCTGAAGGTATCCAAGAGTGCATTGGTTCTTAAGAAAGGCACAGGGCATGGTAGTCTTTATATTTTGCAAGGCTCTCTTATGATAGGTTCTACTATTGCTTCTGCTTCCTTGTGCAGTGTTGATCTCACTCATTTGTGGCCTACTTGCTTATGTCACATGAGTCAGAAATGTATGAACATCCTAAGCAAGAGAGGTCTTCTTGATAGCAAAGGTATGAGTAAACTTAACTTGTGTGATCATCATATTTTTGGCAAGCAAAATAAAATAAGTTTTTCTACCACTAGAAACCACCAAGGCTATCCTAGATTACGTACATTCTAATTTAAGAAGTCTCCAAAGTTCCTTCTTTTAGAAGAAAACACTAAGTGTTGACATTTGTGGATGTTTTCTTTGATAAGGTCCGAGTTTTTTGTTGAGGCATAAGAAGATCAAGAAGCTTAGTATCAATAATGGTCTTGAATTTTGTGAGTTAAATTTAAATGAGTTCTTCATCATTCACGGTATTACTGGACACAAAACTCTAGTCGGGAAGCCTTAATAAAAAGGGGGTTGTAGAACATATGAACTAGACTCTTTTAGAGGGTGCTTGTTGCATGTTTTCCAATGTTGGTTCATGGCGCCGCTGTGACGTTTGGGTTGAACATGTTTCAATGGCATGCTATCTTGTCAACCGGTCTCCACATTCCTCTATTGACTTCAAAATCTCATAAGCAGTTTGTTTAGGTAATCCTGCTGACAATTCAATTTTTAGAATATTTGGATGTCCTGTTTATGCTCAGGTCAATGATGGGAAGCTAGCCTCTTGGGCTATCAAGTGCATGTTTCGTGGTTATACATATGCGTTTTAAGGATACCGTTTGCACTATCCTCGTTTCAAAGAGGTCATTCAAAATAGGGATGCTACTGTTAATGAAACTGCTACTTTACACCATCATCTCTGTTTATTCTACTAGTATACCTGGTCATCAAGATATCGGTGAGAAGGAGGAGTTAGAGGTTCCTCTAATATTCCTTAAGGTGGAGTTACTACCTCCACATCACCTTATTTCAGTAGTGAGATTCACTTTGATGATCCCAATTCTAGCACCTCAATGCTCGTTAAGCCTAAGTGGAGAAGCTTATTCTATTGCTCACGATAGACCACGAAGAGTTATTAGAAAGCTTGCTTATTACAATGATAGAGAGTGGGACTGTTGCATATACTCTAGAGGTTGCACAAGAGACTCTAAAAGATTTTAAACCTTTTACCTATTATGAACCTATGTACGTCCTAATCCCTCAAATTGCTCTTCGAAATGCAATAAGAAATGAAAAGTTTGCACAAAAATGGGGCTTGGAATATATGTGAGCTACCTAATTAAAGGTCACAATGCTTTGACTTTTAAATGGATTTACATGCACAAAGAAGGCATCTCTGAGGTTGAAGATGTAAGGTGGAAAACACCTTTTGTCATCCATGGTTGCAACCAAAAGGAACATATTGACTTAAATGGTATTCACTCCCATTGTTCGTCATGCCTCCACTAAAGGGCTACTTGCTTTTATTGCTTTGCTTGATTTGGAGCTGAAGCAACTATATGTCAAAACTGCACACCTCCTTGGTCAGTTGGAGGAAGAGATCTACATGAATTAACCTAAGGAATTGGTTTTCCTTAGAAAGGGGAATTTTGCTCCCATTGGTGTCTGCTTACTCTTAATGGCCTCTATAAAATGGCGGATGCATGAATTTTTTAGAGCAATCTCGAATTCTATACTTAATCTTTGTTTTCATCTTTTGAAATTTTCTTTTGGTGATTTTATAGCTTTACCTTTTCTAAGCATCATGATTACTTGTTGTTGGTAGAATGGGACTTACCTAAATACAGAAGCGAAGGAATCGCTATACTGGCATTTGCCTACAATTATTCAATATCAAATCATAAACACTTGAATAATTTCTGGTGGCTGCTAGGTCAATGAGATTGAGTCACATTCCAAACCCTCAATCTCTTAGTTGTAGATTGATTTGAGAAGAAAATGAGATTTGTGTGTCTAGAGATATGATTCAATTATTAGTGTGTTTATAATTCCTATAGATTTTCCTTAACCTATCCTACTTACTTTAGGAAACTCATCCCTTGATAGCTCTTCTTATGCATGTTTTTCTTAACCTATCCTACTTGATTAAGAGAATTGTCCACCACTTGGGTTGCGTGTAGCTATCCAACCACTTAAATATGTCAACAACTTCCACTCGACCCATAAGCCATATTTAACAAAACTTTATGCCAACATATCTCTTACGTTTCATACGTGAAATGGGTACGCAACCTTGTAACTAACATAACATTGTCACATTAACAATGCCCTAAATAATCCAGGATATCGCCAATAGCATACATTGTCCCTTTATTTGTATCCCTTTAAGCACCTTAGATACTTCTTGGCACACAACATTCTCAAATTCATTTAGAGATAGTGCTTGTTGACATCTCATATGGAGTTTTCCAAGCCAGAATAGCAGTAGGTAATCTGTTATCAGTTGCTGGTTTAAAGGACCCTGCAGCAACTTTGTTTCAATATGGTTGAGATTTGTTTTCAAACCAACAATTTTTTCCTCCATATCTGAGGACTGACTTTACCGTAATAGTCTCTATGATTGCTTCATAATCTTGAGTCTCCATACTCTAAAACTAGCACAACCTTTAATATACTTGTTTAGGCACTTTGCAAAATCTTATGGAACTTAGGGTGATCACTCCATAAGTTGAAAAACCTTAAAGGTTTTTTTTTCTCCATGTTGGTGTGTTTTTAAAAGAGACAACTAGAAATGAGTGCTTTTGCACCTTAGCTTGAAGGGCCTCAATTTCTGTCATAGGTAAGCTATCAGCCACTCCACATTTCCCACCACCTATCAAGTTCATTCCATACCCTACAGACATCCTTTTCATGCCTGTTGCTCTATGTATAGTCTCCCCCTTTTGTACAGATATCCTCTAAACCCAGTGATTGAAATACGTGTTTTAACTTACACGGTGTGTGGTAATCAATACCATCTTTTCAAATCCTCTACCTTGGGTGGAAAATGACATTAAAATCCCCCTTCAAAGCAGCCATGGTCCACTTACCTGCCAAGAACAAAGAGATTCCTATAGCTTTACCATTGTTTCACTTTGATTTGCACCATATACAAGGATAAAATCATATTCAAAACCAACCAATTTGACACATCAATAAATGAATTATTCATGCACCTGAACAATTTGCAAATCCATAGTGTTAAGATTCCATAGCAAACCATGTTCTACGCTTTCCACAAATGTGAGCATTTTTTACGAGCCTTTAGTACGTAGCAATTCTGATCATGATTTTCCTCTTATTTGCTAGCTTTACTTTTGTCTTTACTAGCCCTATACTAATAGCTTTACGCTGGATTAGGAGTTTTTTTTTGTCTCTCGTTACCTTGGGGGCTTATTTTACCCCCTTACATGCGCTGGCCATCATCAGGGCCAAGAACCTGCTTAACCTCTTCAACGAAATGATCCTGTTAAGATCGTGAGCATTCTACCACAAGAGGGGGGGTGAATTGTGGTGTCTGATTTTCGCATTGTAAATAACAAACACCCTTGTGACTTGTTTGCAGAGGGTGTTCTCAAATATTGCAAATGCAAAAATCACCAAGATAAATGCGGAAAATAAAGCACACACAATTTTTACATGGAAAACACCTCTAGCCCAACTGAGGTGTGAAAAACCACGACCTACCTCATGTAGGATTTAACCACTTCACTAAACCGGGCTTAACTCATTACAAATGTAACACACCTTGTTACAACTTGCAACCACGTAACCTACTTCTCTAAGGTAGATTACACCACGTCCAAATCTCACCAGATTGGACACGTCCAAAGTCCACACAACTGAGGACCACTCACTCACTTTTCTGATTCAAGATCAGGGTTACAAAACACCTTACTGGGTGCTTCTGTCTTAAGCAGATGTAAGGTACAATGAAGTCCTAGTATGCCAATATATTTAAAGCTTAGTTTAAACACAACTTGTGTCGGTTTTTCTTTTCTCAAGTGTAGCTCGAAAAATTCTTTTTACTAGAAAAACCACTTTTGAAATTTTGCTTTTTGCGTATGTTGTGTTTCTAGATTTTCTCTTGCTTTCTTTTCTTGCTATTCTCTCTGTGTGTGTTTTTCAATGGGAGTAAAATGCTATATTTATACAAAAATTCCAACGGTCAAAACCAAGAGAATCTGCTAAGTATGGAAAATGATTTTTTAAGAGAAATACTCCCCAACGGCTAGTGACAAGTTTTTCCCAAGGTATAAGGGATTTGTTATCTTAAGAGATAACCCTTATCTTCCCATAGCCGTGAAGAAGATTCAAAAGGCAACCAGAAATCTTCAGCTTTGGAAGTTTTATCTTATCCGAAAATATGGGTAAAGAAAATCTTTTAGTTTTGGCAAATCTCCAAAAACCTATTTTCGCAAATCTCCCATAATATTTTTAAGAAATATCCTTTCCAGAAAAATAGCAATCTTGGAGTTTAAAGAGAGTATTCTGGAGATCTTGGCCAACCAAAATGAATTTTTAAAGATAACCGGGTATGACCACTTCAGTTCAGAAACACCCTAGGCACCCTGTTTGCAGGGTTGTTCGCAACTGGTGTTCTGAAGCACTTAGCGCAAGTACCGATTCAAGAGGTGTTTAAAGAGCATTTTCAATATTGGCATATTAACAAGAGTCTAAATAAATAAAACCTATATACCTAAGACTTCTTGTTTTGAATCAGTCATCTTGTCCAAGATTTGTAGAGCTGCTGTGAACACCAAGGCCACCTTGTTTGCTGGGGTTGTTCTTTGCATTGCTAGAGTTCAGGAACATGCCTTACAATCAACTGTCGAGATGGCGTTCTTGACTTAATGTAGAATCACCAAGTAAAACCTGTTTTAAAGACTTGTTCTCACATGTAACAAACCAGTTAATACAATAAAGATTATAAACACTAGTTAGGCTTGTTTGGAGATCGTGTTTGGAGCAACATTACTTGAACACATTTTTACACTTGGATTTGTTACCATCAAAACTTAAATATAATAACTCAACAAATTCCCCCTTTTTGATGATGACAAACCAAGTGACCATATTGACAAAAAAATGAATGCTGATAGGGATCCATGTAAGTTAAGGTCAGGTTGATCAGGTTCAGATTCATACATTGTCACATTGTCAATAGGTAGGTGTTTCTCTTCTTCTTCCCCCTTTTGGTATCATTAAAAAGCAATAACAACAAGTATAAAGGAGAAGAAACAACAAGCAAGAGAGACTGCAAGTAGATATTTCATTAATAAGCAAAGCAGTACAATTGCAAAAAAAACAAAAACAGCCTAGACAATCAGGGAGCAGGGGGTGGTTTCGATTGCAGAGGAGGAATGCTAGGGGCAAGGGTGGAGAGAAGAGCAAGCAAGTCTTCATGGCGTTTGGCAGAGAGGGCTTGTTCCTCAGCAAGAGTAGCCTTGACAGCTGATAGCTCATCCTTGAAGCGAGCATTGTCCTCAAGAACAACCTCAACCTTGATGGACGGTTGCTCAGAAACAGGTGGTCGAGGTGGTCGACGACCCTGTTTGGAAACGGACCCTTCGCCAATCTCATAGCCACACCCTAGCAGAGTGTCAATCCCAATTGCATCAACGACTTGGGCCTCCACTCGCCGTGTGAGCACTATTCCAAAGTGCTCAAACACCCTTGTCAGCGGAAACCCATACCCGAGATTATGAGCCCGGGTGGTGTTTGCAATTCGCCCAATGTGGCGAATCATGATAGCCGGAAGATTTATGGGTTCCTCCCTATCCAAGAAGTCGACTAGGCACTGATCAAAAAGGTCTGCTGAGTTTCTCCCTTGACCCCTTGGAATCACGTTTTTAATGACGAACATGAAAAGGAGTTGGTGGAGAGGGATCAGATCACCCTTTTTTACAGAGGAGGGTGTTTTCAGACCCTGTTTCTGACTGAGGCGTTTGGACACCTCCAGGAGCCTGGCTGGTTCCAGGGTTGTTTTATCTTCCCTCACATACACAGCAAAGCCTTGTGAGGGCACTCCCAGAATTTTCCCAAGTGTGGGCGCATCAACCTTGACGCCTTGCCCATTCACAAAACTTGTCACCACCCCTTCGGTGACCTCGCAGTTGGCATAAAATTCAGCCAACTCAGGCACAGAACACCCCAACTGGGTGTTTGCAAAGAACTCAAGCCAGCCTTAAGCTCGAAGCTTGGTCAAGAACACCCCCAGACCCTGTTCCTCAAAAAAACTTACAGACACTACCTTCCCCTTGACGATATTGCGCTTAAGCAACTGCGCATGTTTGTCAGACATAGGAGAGGGAGTGAATTGCTTTGGGCTTTTGGAGGCAGGAACAGAGGTGGTAGCTTTTGGTAGGGGGGCTGTTCCGGGTTTTCGCTTGAAGGGTGTTTTTGCAGGAGAGGGCTTCACAGCAGGTTTAGTGGCTGATTTTGGAAGGGCTTGATCTTCAGAGGACTCGGAAAACACCGGTGTCCCCTGTTTGAAGGTGGTGTCTTCAGAGTCAGAACTCGGGAACCCTTCAGTAGAAGAGAAAATCTCCTCGATGATAGGAGTAGAGGGTTTAGAGGATCTGGGGGTTGATCTGAAGACAATTCTCGCAGATTTGCGAGAAGGTTGAGAAGGAGGAGAAGAGGGAGTTAGAGAGGGGCGAGACCTTGGTGGTGGTCGTGTTCTTGGCGTTCGGGTGCGCCTAGCCACCATCTTTACCCTTTTCCTCTTCTCTCCAGTTTGAGAGACTAGAGGAACAGAGTCATCCCCTTGGACAGGACTTTCTCCTGTTTTCTCACCAGAATCCTCCTTCAGATCCATGAACAAATCATCGAAGAACACATCCCCTATTCTTTGAGTTATTTCCGGGAATAGTGTAGAAGAACAGGGTTCAAAATCCCCAACGATGGTTTCTGGGTTCTCCAAGAATTGGTCTTGGAAACCTGAAGAACCAGCACCTGCTACAGAAGAAATGGGACAAAGGATTGTTCCCACATACACCATCAATTCCCAACCAAAGGAGTAGGGAATATCATTCAACTCAAGCCCAATACTTTTGAGGTTTAACTGAGTGAGATACCCGAAGATTGTGTGGATAATTGGGCGAGGAGGAGCCGGAATCGAGGGTATAATCATGTTGTTACTCTCAGAGATTGATGAAGAATCGGTTTTGAGAGCCATTAACGCAAGGAAGAATTTCGGGTTTTGAGGGTTTTGCTAGGGTTTGAAAGCAAGAACAGAGGAGAGAGAGAGAGAGCAAGACGGGGAAGACAGACGCACGCAAGGGGGTTTTTTAAACTCCCCACCCGTTATGAAGGGCCACCTAGGGAACACCTAGAATTTAAGCAGGTAGCATACATTAATGACAATCAAAGCATACCTGATCGAGCCGCCTGTTCTTGAACATGCTTCTCTCATTCCAAGGTCTGTCATGAATACTCTTTCTCTATCTCCCAAGACAGCAGTATATAATCATAATAGCACACAGACTACACATATTCGTTAAGCATGGACCACTGTTTTAATAACAAGAATTGCAAACAAGGGAATAGAACATGTATTATAAGGTGTTTTTGTCAGCTTGATCTACCTCTGAGAACAGGTGTTCTCAGGGTGTTTTCACCAACCCCAATTCCAGTCTGTTTCTCTCAAATTGATCTTTAGCTAGTGCCTTAGTGAATATATCAACAATTTGATTTTCCATTGAGCAAAAATTCATAGAAATTAAACCCTTTTCAACATTATCTCTCAAGAAATGATGTCGAATGTCAATATGTTTTGTCCTTTTGTGTTGACATGGGTTTTTGGCAATGTTAATAGCGCTAGTATTATCACAAAGAATAGGAATGCATCCAGTGTCAACACAAAAATCCTTAAGCTGTTGTCTTATCCACAACAGTTGAGCACAACATGAAGCTGCTGCAACATATTCAGCTTCTGCTGTGGACATGGCAACTGAATGTTGCTTCTTGGTAGCCCAAGATACCAAACAAGGTCCAAGAAAATGAGCCATGCCTGAGGTACTCTTTCTATCAACTAGGAAACCTGCAAAGTCAGCGTCAGCATATCCAACAAGATCAAGATTGCAACCTCTAGGATACCATAGAGCTAAATCAGGTGTATGCTTTAAATATCTTAGTATCCGTTTAACAGCCTTAAGATGAGTCTCTTCAGGATTAAACTGAAAATGGGCATATAAACCAACGCTAAAAACAATATCCGGTCTACTAGCGGTTAGGTATAGGAGTGACCCAATCATGCCCCTATAGAGTTTCTCCTCAACTGAGGGACTCCCATCATCCATAACCAACTTGGTTGAAGGAGAAATAGGAGTATCTATGGGTTTGGCCGACTCCATCCCAAAAAGCTTAAGTAGCTCCTTGATATACTTTTGTTGATGGATCATGGTGCCGTTTGGAGTTTGCTTAATTTGTAAGCCTAAGAAAAAGTTAAGCTCACCCATCATGCTCATCTCAAACTCACTCCTCATCATATTTGAAAATTCAAGGCATAAATCATGATGAGTTGCACCAAATATAATGTCATCTACATATATTTGGACAATCAATAAATGTTCCCCCTTAGATTTTAGAAACAAGGTATTGTCTACCTTGCCTCTTCTAAAATCATTTTCAAGTAAAAAGCTTGACAACCGTTCATACCAAGCTCTTGGAGCTTGTTTTAAACCATAAAGTGCTTTGTCAAGTTTAAAAACATGATTTGGAAAATCACCATTTTCAAAACCAGGGGGTTGTTTGACATACACCTCTTCTTTAAGGTATCCGTTTAGGAATGCACTTTTCACATCCATTTGATATAGCTTGATTTCCATATGAGCTGCAAAGGTTATTAAGATTCAAATAGCCTCAATTCTAGCAACTGGTGCAAAGGTTTCTTCATAATCAATCCCTTCTTCTTGATTGTACCCTTGAACCACCAGCCTTGCCTTGTTCCACTACTAAAAAAGTTCACATTAACGACGGAACTCAGCGACGGAAAATATTAACGACAGATTTGGCGACGGAAATGACGACGGATAAATAGCTTTACCAAAAAGTCAGATTTGACAACAGACATGGCGACGGAAATTCAAATCCGTCGCCTAAATTGGCGTGTGGCGACGGAAATTCTGTCGCCCAAAACATTTAATTTTTTTTTAAAAACCTGGCGACGGAATATCCGTCGCCTAAAATTTTTTTTTTTTAAAAAAAAGAAAAATATAATTTTTTTTCAGAAAGGTGGCGATGGAAATTCCGTCGCCACTTAAAAAAATTCAAACTGGCGACGGAATTTCTGTCACCAGGTCATTTAAATGAAACCAGATCTGGTTTCATTTCGCTGCAAGTCGAGTCGAGGAGAGAGAGAGAGCGAAACACCGAGCGACCACCGTGAGCAGCGCCAGCGCCCCCCCCCCCGCCGGCCGTCGCTTCTGCCGCCGCCACTCAGCCGCCCCTTGCCGCCGGCCACCCCCTACCACCGGTTTTTTGAAGCTAATTGAGGTATTTTTCTCACCTAAACAACTTGAAATTTCTACAAATTTTTGTATTACATTGTTAGAATTTTGTAGTTAGTTCATATTTATGTTGAAATGTGGTGTTTGTGTGAGATAATTGGTCTAATTTGGTTCAAGATTGAGGTAAATGCGATTTAGGGTTTAGGTTTGGTAGTTTGAAGTTAAAGTTTGATGTATTGGTGGAATGAAATAGTTTTATTGATAATGTTGTTGAAATGTGCAATTTGTGTGAGGTTATTGGTCTAATTCGTTACAAGAATTTGTTAAATGCGATTTAGGGTTGAGGTTTGGTAGTTTGAAGTTGAAATTTCGTATATTGGTGGAATGAAATGTTTTAATTGATAATGTTGTTGAAATTTGGTTGAAGAATTTGATAAATGCAATTTAGGGTTTAGGTTTGGTGATGTGAACTTGAAAGTTGATATGTTGGTGGATTGAGATGCTTTAGTTTATTATTTTGTTCAAATGCGATGTTTGTATGAAGTTGTAACTCATATTAGTTTTGTGATGTTTGTGAGAATGTAAGTGTATTTATCACGTAGTTGTAATGACGAGATAGATGAGGTACAAAATGATGAGGATGAAGAAGAGGGGGAGTGGGATGACGGTAATGAAACAGATGAAGTTGAAGAAAATTTGCATTTGTATGATGATGATGACGATGACGATGACGATGCGGATGATTGAGTGGTTACGAATTCTTATGTGTTTGAGTAGTTCGCATGTCAAACAATTGTTTGGGACTTTACTTATGTTGTATGAATGAGTTTTGCAAAATTTGTGTCACCTACATACCGATTATGATGTATGATGTCAAACGATTTACATGTACAATCATTATATATTTGCACTTGGCGTTGTTGTCACATATTTCAGGTATGGATTCAAGTTCTCGTCGAGCAAAGTCCTCCCCTCGAGGTAGAGGACGAGGGCGTCGGAGCTCTGCCGTGGATCCGACCGCAATGGACATTGATCCATCTTCCCCCCAGGTACCTCATACACCAGTTCAGCCAGAAGTGACAATGGCTCCTTACATACCAGGTATTTCAGGACCCCTGCCTCCCCCATTTGGGGCTTTCCATCAACAGACCTCATACATTCCCAACCAAAGCATGATGTACGGCCAATTTGCGTACAACATTCCTCCAAACCCCCATGTTATTCACAATGTGCACCCCACTCCCCAACCCACTCACCCTAACACAAACCAGTCCCAAAGAACATTGGAAGTGGTGAAAGTGAAGCACAATCCAGTCATGGGAGCACTCGAGCAAAGATTTGGATTGAGCCAGATGGTAACGGGTAAGTCTTCATTTGTTATATCTTACGAAGTACTACATGAATTTTGCATAACAAGTAATGAATTTTATGTGTAATGTTCAATTAGGTTTCTCCCCAATGATGGTGCTGTTGGTAGGATATCGCTCATATTTCAAAGCAAGTTTGACGGAGCTTGGCCTACTTGGAGCAAAGTGCCCAAACCAGTACGAGATTTGTGGTTCGGGGAGTTCAAGGTAACTACAGTGACTTCGTATTAACAATTTCTGTCAACGTGCTATATTAGTATTGCATTGTTTGATGTGTTCTTTGTTTTCATAATTGCAGAAGTGGTTTACTTGGGATCCGATCCATGAGGATCGTATGAGAAGGAATTTTGAAAACCGAGGCAACGCACGCTTGAGAGACTTCTTCAGCAAAGCAAGGAAGCATAACAAGAAGCCTGTTTGGCTCGGTGATGCTCAATGGGAGGGACTCCAACAGCACTGGGCGAATGAACATTACAAGAAATTGCGTGAGACAGCCCAGAAGAACCGACTGGGGACTCCAGAAGTGGTGGCCCATCTCTCCACACCTGTGGCTCGATCCCCATGCATGAGCATAGACGGCGTCTGGTAAATGAATTAATGTTTGCTATGTTTTCGTTAAAGTTTAATACTGTATTTTGTATTGTACTTGACATCATTCTTTCTGGCACGTACATAGAGGGAACAACTTGGGACGGAGCCCACCATTGTCGAATTGTTCAGTCGCACTCACAAACTCCAAGGTAAAGAAGATGCCCCCTGGGTTGACAAGAAATCACAACAAACATATGTAAGCAACTAGCTATTCTCAATCTTCATTAGTAGTTCAACATGAACTCGTATACTTCATTTTAAGTTATTGTACTATGCATGATTTTGTGCGCATGTTGCGATATTGTAGGAAACTTTTGAACGCGATTTTCAAAATGTTATCAATTCTCAAGGGGGCGGGGATGGATCTTCTGAAGATCCAAACCAGCCATTTCCCAACCCAAATGAGTTGTGGGTGAAGGCGTTCAAGAACAAGAAGGGTCGGATTTACGGCATTGGTGACGAGGCTGTCAACATGAGGGAATCCGGTTACTTCAGTCCCACTCAAAGATCCGATATTATTTTCATATTACAGTTCCAACAACCATGGTTATACATTTAATTTACTTAATGACAAAGCTAGTATAGTAATTTACTTAAATGTCTGTCAGCAGGTTCGGGTTCTACGCCATCGCAACAAGAGCTCAATGAGTTAAGGGGTGTAGTAACCAACTTGGGGGGTGAGCTATCTTCACAAGCTGAAAGCTACCGGTTGGTTATGGAGAAATGTAAGCAACTGGAGGAATCCAACAGATTGCTCACACAAAGCAACCAACAACTGAGCCAACAAATGATGAGCATCGATCAA
>JACYFF010031952.1:22051724-22069582 GCA_017589665.1 Selenicereus undatus | reverse complement strand
TCCCTCAACAAATCAACATACCAAAGCCACCTTAAACTCAATTATCACCAAAACCACCCACTGTATAGATGAAGTAATGCTCCATAGACTTGACTTAAAGGTAGGAATATGTGTTTGGCCAAATGCTAATATGAAGGGATCATAACAAAGACGGATATAAGCTCAAAGGTGCTAGCAAAGGGAAATAAACATATAATACAAAGGTAGGCTATTTGTCTATGTGACTAAAATGACCAAAAAAAGAAATGTCTATATCATATCATCAACTATGCACATGCAAATGTAGTTTTAAACAAGAATCTAGACAAGTTCTAGAGATGCAACATAGAAGAGTCACACTCATGAAAGAAATATAACACTAAATATAATGAATTAGTCCAAAGAAGGCTCAAAATCTCACGGGACATCTACCGAAATCTCAATTAGCTCATAAAATGATTCCATTTACAAACATTAGTGCTAAGGACTCCAAGGGATTTAAAAGTTCTCAATCAAGACAAGGGTTAAAACAAAAAATATTCACAAAGCCTTCAAAAATTTTCGAACCAAAAGGGAATTACACATCAAAAGCTACTCGAGCTCATGAAAGCTATTATGCCTATTAAAAACATCATTGGAGGCTATCTACACCATCACTCAAGCAATCCTATAAGCAATCTAAAAATCAACTAAATGCAAACAAAAGGAAACACTAAAACTATATGCTCTAGCATGTATGCAAATTAAAAACCAAAATAAAATATATAGAAACTACCCTTCCCCCATGCTTAGATAAAGCATTATTATTCAAATGAAAGAAAACAAGAGAAAGGAAACGAAAAACAAGATAGAATAATCTCTCCAGGTTAGGTGCAGAGTGCACTAAGCTATCCAGCCTCATAATAACCGGGGCACATGGAGCATCAGCCACTCCGTCACAATGTCAAAACTCAGTTCTTTAAATCAGACATCGTCAAGGCACGCAGAAGCTTGTCAAACTCCTCAGCATAGACTTTTCAAGCATGGCAATAAGAGAGCATGAAATCACAGTAAAGAAAGTTAGTGCTCTCTTCAACAAAGCAGAACAAATAGAAAAATCAAAAGAAAAAGCAAAGAAAGTGTTCCACATGATTTTTCTAGGTTGGTCCACGAAGAATATGCAATACGAGTCAAGGGAGACATCACACCCACAAAAGTATCCTAGGGAAAGAAAATTATCAACATTTCCACCAAGCATATTAAACATTTTGCCCGCATGTCCCAAATCAACATTATGATCACAAATCTTAGGATTATTACTGGGCGCATCTGTAAGACCCGCGTTCTTTATTTTGCGTTAAGCTGATTGTCTTGCCTTCTACATCCCAAAATTCGTATTTTTATTGACTATATAGGTTAAATTATTATCTGCGTGCATATGTGAGTGATAATTTTATTAAAAGAACATTTTGTCGCTATTTATATTATTATTGTTATCGTTAATTATTTAAAAAATTCTTGAGTTGATGCGAACTCATACCTCTAAAATCGTTATTCGATTTATTTAGTCGTTTCCTGAATTTAGCTAGGATGCCAATTTTAGGACATTTCAACCCAAGCCTAAACTGAGCGATAACGAATTTGGGATCAGGAATTTAGTTATCGTAGCATTTGAGCACAAAAGAGACAAAAAAATAAGAATAATAACAAAAGGGGGCCAAAGTCCCCATCTTGAGCAAAAACATGAAAAGGTGGGGTCTTCTTCGGGCTCCTCTCGATGCCCCTCCCCGGCGACCCAACATCAGAGGGGGCGAGAGAGAAAGAGAGGTCGGCGGACGGTGCAACGGTCGGTAGGCAGCGCCGCAACGGCAATCGACCGTTTTGCATAGCATCCCTGCGATGCCTGGACCCAAAAACAAAGAGACAGATCGGGAGCAAGCTAATGAAGGGTTGAGGGAGGCGGTGTATCGTCGCCATGCCAGCGACTAGCGCAATCAACGCCGGTGAACCGACCTGAAATAGCATGAATAGCAGCAGAATCAGGCCTGGGGTGGATTGATTTGGGGTTTGTGTTAGGCAGCAAATTAGGAGGCTTGGAATTCGACTCCAAACTTGCCCAATTAGCCCAGGAGTGGAGTCCTTTAGCTTGAATTCGAGGTGGGTCGTTCTCGCCTCCTGAATATTAGTAATTTCGAAAAGGTTTTAGCTATTAAGTGATGGTGCATGTTAGCCTAAGGTTATCCAGATTAATTGAGATAGTGATGAATGATTAAGTATGCTTTGTTTCAGCTGAATTTAGTTTAAATCGATGTATGTTAGCTTAGAATTAGTCGGGCTAGCTGAATTGATTTTATGCCTAGCTTTGCCCTAATTCGATGCCAGTTAAGTTAACTGATTCATGCTTGAAAATGACTTCAAATCGGTATATGTTATTTTAGTTAATCCATGCTTATAAGTGGCTTTGAAATAACCTAAGGATGTTTTGAATCGATACCCGTTAAACTAACTAATTCATGGTTGAAAGTAGCTTCGAAATAACCCAAGAATGCTTCAAATTGATGTATGTCAAGTTAATTGATTCAAGTTTGAGAATGACCTTTGAAATGACATAAGAATGCCTTAGGTCGATGCATGCTAATATGATTAATTCATGCCTAAAATGACATTGAAAACGACCCTATAACCTGGGTTAGTTAAAATAGATATATGAGCCTTAATGCGATTAAACTATGCTTTAAAAATGACACGAATTGGGCATGCTTATTGCTTTGAATTGATGCTTGCTAAATCAATTAATTCGTGCTTGAAAGCAACTTCGGAAAGAACTAAGAATGCCTTGAATCGATGCCTGTTAAGTTAGCTAAATCATGTTTAGAAGTAGCTTTTGAAACGGCCTAAGTAAGTTTGAATCGATGGTTGTTAAATTAAATGAAATTATGCTTTGAAAATGACATGAGTATGGCATGCTTATTTCCTAAATGTGATTTATGAATGTAAGCTAGCTTCATGCCTTGCTAGTTCATTTCAGTTCGTCGAGTACTTTACTTAAGTTAAGGAAATGTATGTATATGTTTATATATGCCGTAATGTGCGGCTGGAAGGATGTTGCTCGCTCGGTAAGTTTATACTTAGCTATTTCATCTTGACTATTATGATAATATGCTATGGTTATGGAATTGAAAACAGAGTTGGTAGTCGGATGGCTTGAGGATGAACTGATAAGGATTTTAAGGTTCTTTGTGCTCGGTGTTGTGTAAGGAGGGAGCTTGGGTTGTGATTGACCGCAATCGTGTAGATTGCGAGGCCATGTGTGGCTTATTCTGCTGAGTTGATTATGAAGTGTTTGAATGTGTTATGTGCAAACTCCCTTCCCTTTTATGTCATTAAGTTTCTTCTTGTGAGTGAGGGTGAGCTTGACAAAGGAAATTTTCATGGTTGTAATTAATAGTAGCCATAACTATTAGCAAACGATGACCTATGTTAACTATGCGAATACAGTTTTTGGAGTGAACTCACTAGAATGGGGGAATCCCTAAGGAATTTAAATAAAAAGAGGGTGCGTTGTATGAAAAAGGATTTTACAGTAAGAGGCAGCAAACTTATTAGCCATTATGGCCAAACGCTTTAAATTGGCTAAGATATTGTGCTTAGGAATGATAAGATGGGAGTGAACCTACTTAAACGGGGGAATCCCTAGCCTAGGGAGTAATCCCAGTAGTGGGAAGCCCTAGAGACCCTGACGAGGGTTAAGGTCCAAATTAGTTGCCATCTCGGGAGTAAGAGGTTAGCGTGAGCGATAGTGTCACTAGGGTGGAGAATAGATCTCACCCAATCAGCACATTATGATGATATTATGCCCAGAGTATTTTCCTAATAAGTAAGAAAAGCAGTTAGCATTTTAAGCTTTTAAGTATTTCAGAAAGAAAGTTTTTAAGGGTCATTATAAGACCAATATGAAGGAGATTCTTTTAAAGAATATAAGCCTCAAAGAGGCTAAGAAAAGAGCTTTATAAGCCTTAAGAGGCTAAGAGAAGAGTTTTTTTTTATGAGCCTAAAGAGAATAAGTAAAGTTTTTTTGGAAAATAAAGAAGGATTTTTGTATACATCATGTGATTAAGATTCTAAGTGCAGTATGAATGAAATTTCAAGTACAGCATGGACATATTGTTGTGATGCATCGAGTATATGAGTTTGAATATGCATGTTTAGCGAAAGAAAGCTCCTTGCATAATCTCTATTTCATGTGTTTAAGCATCTCGTATGAGTGAATTAGATAGGTAAGGCATAAATCACAAATTATATCATATAACCTATGAAAGAAAGTTTTGTACTTAGCCCCGTTGCTTGCTTATGTGTTTGACTGCTTGTTAGTAAAGGAATTTAGTCATTCAGCGACCTAGAAATGGGCTTGAGTGGTTAGAATAAGGTTTATGGATAGTGATCCTTCTATGATTGCCTAATTTGATAGTAAAGTATGAATACGCGATATGTGACTATTAAAGATATTACTGCCTACAACAGTTTTAGTTTTAAGGAGTTGGAGAATATTCACTGAGCGTGTGGTTGCTCATCCCACTACTCTTTCCCCTTTTTCCCCAGGTTTTCTTTGTGACATGCCGAAGTCGACTCATTTATGTCAAATGGAAGTTAGTCTTGCTTAAAGGGGAGTCGTGTGTGCTCATAGTGGAGTAGTGGGAGTCGTGTGTGCTCACAGTGGAGTGGTCTTGCTGTTTGATGATGTTATGGAAAGTATTCTTAATTGTCAATGAATGTAAACAAGTATTCTAGTTTCATGCAGTGCATTCGGTTTAGGAGTCACTCTATACGGCCATGTGTGCCAACCATCTAATTAGTCAGTTGTCCTTTTTAGCTGAAATTATTTACGTTTTGGGATGTAAACCCCAGTACTCCGGTTGTATGAACCATTGATTTGTATCTTTCATTTCTCCTTTATTAATGAACTATATTGTTTGATGTACTCCGAGTGAGTTGCTCATTGAGTTATGAATTCAGGCATGTAGCCGTTGAGCTTATTTTAGAATGTTTTACGCTTCCGTTGATTGTAAGGGTTTATTAAAAGGCTTTTAGCTTGGAAATGGTCAGTTTTTAGGGAAACTTTGTCCATTTTTCATCCCAGAAATTGAGTAGGGAGTAAGGAAACATAATGCTCCTGGCCCTAGGGGCTGGGGGTGTTACAGCATCTAAAGAATACTAAGGGGAAATAGGGGGTTGTGAACACATAGGGGAAACATGGAAATGATCAAGGGGATTGGGGAGAGCATAAGTATAAGCAAGGCTAGGAAAATTGTTATGCACAAACACATTACGTGACCCCTATAAAGGAGTCTCAACTAAATCATACACCTCCTTTAAAGTATCTTCTAACTCAAAACATGCATATCAACAACATCAAACCTAGCGACTCCCCCAAAAGGCTCATCCACCTCAAGTCCCGTGCACTGAGCTAAAGGAAAGGACGAGTTAGGTAAGGTCAGGACAACATCAGTATTGTCCATAGGTTATGCAAAGTTAGGTTGAGCATAGCATGCATAATAAGGACACGAATTTATATCATGGCTAGAAGAATTACAGAAATCACACGAAAAGGGAGCATAATAAGATGTAGAATAGAATGCGCAAGGATCAGGAAATGAATATCTAGAAACATGACTAGCCTTCTCAAACTCAAATGAATCCCAAGTAATCCACTCAAACAAATACCATGCCTCATCAACATTTTTAGCAAGAAAACCCTCATACTCTAAAAGAATACGAATTTCACTATTCACACCCTCATCAACAATATCTAAAATTTTCCATTTACCCACTCAATAACTACATTGAGCAAGAAAGACATTTAAACGTTTAAAATATCTCTGAAATAATTCATGCTCAAATTGGGGAAAATGAAAAATTGCCACTATTTTTTTTCTCAAAATTTTTAATTTTTTCTTTTAATTTTTAATTTTTTTTTTGGGTTTTTCTTCATTCAAAGAAAAACAAAATGCTTAAAATATCTATATTTTTTTATTTTTTTCTTCAAAGAAAAATTAAATGCTTACTCAAACTTATCGGGAAAAACCAATATTCGACATTAGTCTCCAGCAACGGTGCCAAAAATTTGATAGGCCCGCAAGCGCACGGTGGCGTTGTAGCAAATCAAGGTCAATCCCACAGAGACTAGGTTGATCTATTGGGCTATATTCTTTGAAGATATGCTAAGCGAATCCAAACTTTCGATTGATAAAAATATGAAGATAAGGAAATAACTATAACTAATTCAAGGGGTTTCAATTTAACAATTTCTAATTCACTAATTTTAAATCAATTAAAGAGAAAACGTCTAGGAATTCATGTAGTTATGAAAGTTGATTGGATCAAAATGATGAACATGTACTTTTCTCTAATCGGTTAATTTCGAGGAATTGTAATCTTTTCAAAATCAACCAAATTTGCCTAAACTAAGCAAAAGTCGTTCTTTCAAAATAATTTGTCTTAATTCAAGTTAATTATCTTCGATTACTTTCTAGTCCTCCTAACATGCAAATCTCTCTTTCAAGACGACATTATGTTAGGTCTTATCAAGCAGTCCAACAATCAAATGTTACCTTTCAGTTTTTAACCCGATTGTTTCAATTGTACAAGCAAACTTTGGCTAAAAATCCATTCACAACATGATAATTACTTGATAGAACAAAATCAAACCAATCATGAAGTAAACACAATTCTATAGATTAAAACATGATCTAACTATTCTTTCATGAACTGCTAAACCCCTAGACAAAATAAAACTACTCACACATGATTAAATTAAACATCTAAATACTCTAAAATGATAAAGCTAAAGAGAAAAGAGAAAAGGAGAGAAGAGTTTGCTCAGCCAAAATGCGTGCTTGAATCTTTCGATTGCATGACTCAATCCCACTTCCTCGCGAATCTTCTTCTTGTACTTGCTCTCAACTCTCTCTAATCTAAAACCCTAATCTATTGGAAGAGATGAAAAAGAATGGGATGGGATGGTGGACGATTATCTTTCTGCCACGAAAATGGCCTTATTTATAGTAAAACTCAATCAACCTCAGCCACATGATGAGGGAAAACAAAGAGATTAGCATTTATGCTTCCACCACAGACCGTGGCATCCACCACGAGTAGACCGTGGTGCTGGCTGGCTCCTCATTCTTCTGTTCTTCTTTCTTTCCACGGGTATAGTAACTTAGGGGCATCGGTTGTAATGCCCCGCCTAAAACGAGGTAGACATGTCACTACCATGGATGGCCAATAGAAACATCCACAAGCCTATTTAAACTTCTTAACCTTCATTAACTTGTTCATAGGCGATAGCAGCGTTTATCGAAATCTAATAAAGTTCGGGAGAGTCAATCTAAAACATGCATTACATGCACACTTAAACCGTTTCCATAATGTTCTTACATATATGAAATCCCAAAAATACATCCATACTTACATTTAATAAACATAATGCATAACATAAACAAATAACGGGGACTGCATTCCCAACTAAATTCTTCGAAATTATTTCACAGCCAGCTAGCTCTCTTAATACTCCTGTAGTCTCCTTTTGCTTCCAAAACCTGAAAAATGGTCAGGTCATGAGCTCCCCGAGCCCAGTGAACAACCCTTACCTTCCTCGTTGTTACACTTTGCACATTAACTGGTTAACACATAATCACACAGTACATGTATTTATGACATATAGACAGAACATATCATATGACATATAAAAGGTGACATAAGAACATGCATATGCTTCAAGAATCAAAATAAACTCATACTTTTCATATCTAATATGTTCACAAATATCACAAATACACACAACATATTTATGTCATGGAATGCGCAATTAGAGCAGCTTAGTCGTACTTGTCCCATACCAGGTACGATTCAAGGACCCTCATTTTCATTTAAATCCCTAACCAAACTCTGCTATTAGTCTATTCACTAAACTAACCATGATTGTCCCATACCAATCATGTCCTTTGCGCACACAGTCCTCACTAGAGTCTCAAAGAAAGCAAAATCTGCTAAGCAACCTAACGGCCCTCCCATAACTATAATTGGCACACACATCAAAGCAACTTTATCACAAAAGTTCACATACTAGCCATAAACACATAACATGTATCTTAAAACATGCTTATCAATCACATGCATTTCAAAATGTATCACAAGCTCATAGATATTTTGAATGAAACTTCAAATCCAATACCAAATCCAAAATCCAAAACTAAGATCAAAATTAATTTCATAACTTATCCAAATTTCAAATCCAAACGAAACCCAATTCCATATCATATCCAAAATCCAAATCCAAGCCAAACTAATTTCATAACGAATCCAAAGTCCAAATCCAAGCCAAAACCAATTCCATAACACATCACATATCCTTAACTGAATGCAAAACTTTTAGTTTAGGGGAAATAACCTCATGACTCAAACAAAGAACCATCACAACACAGGGGTGACAAACACATCCTGGTGGCCCGGCTACGGCTCATTCATATGGTACCAACCAATGGTGGACTAGCCGCAATTCATTCATTTGGTACCAACCAGGCACCCAACGCTCTAAAGTACATAGAGGTCCTCAAATCCCAAACTGATGAGTCACATTCACATCCTGGAGTACCAGGGACCGATACAGCTCCCATATAACACAAACTGAAGAGTCAATTGATGGACCGGGCAGTGCCTACTCAAGGTACCAACCAATGGCTCACACAACTCAAAACACAAACACAACTACTTCTATGGCCATAGCTCTAGAACGCTCTGTAATAGCCTCAGACAAGACATGAACCTCTTTCCCTAAAAATGTAACTTAATGAAATCATATAATCACATTTTTATTGTCAAAGAAATTCAATTCCGCAATTTTAACAAAAATACAATCAGAACAAAGCATAATCCCACTCAAAATATTTTTCGCAAGTTTCCAATAAATCATAACCATATCTCACTATTATAATGCATGAAATCATCACAAACGTGATGATTATTTAATTTATGCGTACGAATAACCCACAATTACGCCGAAAATAACGCTTCACTCGAAAAATCATAACTCAAAGGATATACATCCAACATGAACAAGAATTGGTAGACAATTACCAAATAATACCATGCATTCATTATAATATTATTCATAATTTTATGTTGAGCCAGTCCTCCATAATAATCGAAACAGTACCAAGAATTATGCTTTAAAATAGCACAACTTCAATAAAAAATCCACAACTCATGGAGTACATCTCCAGAGTTCATCAAACTTTCCAAGAAATTTACAAACATCATATATAGATAACCTATGTTAAAATTTTCATAATTTTATACCAAGTCAATAATTACCAGAAAATTCAGACAGCAATCGAACTCTGGTCACTAAAATAGGGCAGTTCCATCAAAAATTCATAACTCACAAATTACATATCCAAAATTTACGAAACATCACACGAAATTGCCAAATAACATGAATATTCTACAGTAAAATTCTCATAAGTTTTCTCCAAACCAAAAGTTCACAATAATCAAAACACCAATGACATAGGGAAACTACAGTAAATATTTCAGAAGTTTTGAATGCTCCAATAATTCGCAGAAATTCGCACAGTATCATGGTCTCTAAAAAATCCGAAAATTCAACTTAATTTCTATCATCTTGTTCATCCAATACAAGCAATCTACCCAAAAATCCATATTCTAGCATACAAATGTACAAATTAACAGCATCGTCATCAACCCACAACATCTAATTCATCCAAAACTCACAACTAATCATGAAACTTTAGTGTTGTTTTCTAACAATTGAAATTAGTGTTCTAATCTACTAAACCCTAAAACATCAAATTCAAAGCTTCAATTCTAAATTGATTTCTCAAATTCAAATATAAATCAACAAATTAATCTTGCCCTAATCAATTTTAGGGTTAGAGAAGAATAAAGATTACTCACCTTAATCATCAATCAAAATCAAAACTCAAACTTTTTCTCTTCTCATCATCATCATCATCTTCTTCTTCTTCTTCTTCTTCTCTGCCTCCTCTCTTTTTCTCTCCTCTCTTCTCTCTGATTTTGTGGGTTGGGGTTGAGGGAAATAAAGCAAAGAAACCCCCTCCCCTTTTGCTTCTTTCACATGAAATAAAACCCCCTGCCTTTTCTTTTTTTTTTTTTGGGTCAATCCTCTTTTTTTTACTCATCCTTTCATTTTTTTTTTTGGCAAACACTACTGTAACACCCGTAGCTCGTAGGGCCAAGAGCATTACGTCTTCTTGACTTTCTACTTAAACTTCGAGGTAAAACGAACAGGGTTTCCCCTAAAAATTTACCGTTTTCAGGCTAAAGGCCTTGCAATAACCCCTGTAATCAACGGAAACGTAAAACATTAAAAGAAGCTCGACGGCTATATGCCGAAGTTTATAGCTCAATGAGCAACTCGGTCAGAGTACATCAAATAAAATAGTTCATTAATATAGAAGAAAATCAAATTTCCAACTCAACGAATCACACATCTGGAGTACTAGGGTTCACATCCCAAATTACAGCTAACTTTACCCAAGAAGACATCTAACCAATCAGATGGTTGGCTCATACGGTCATACAGAGCGACCTTTATATCATATGCATTACATGAACTAAAATACCTGGTTTACATACGTTTACAAACTAAGAATACATTCTATAACATCATCAAGTAGCGAGACTACTTCACTATGGGCACACTTGACTCCCTTTTAAAAAAAGGTAACTTCCATTACGGCATAGCTGACTCAACTTGTTCCTGTCATAAAGAAAATCTGGGCAAAAAGGGGAAAGAGTAGTGGGATGAGCAACCACACGCTCAGTGAGTGTCCCCCGATCCCCTTAAAACCAAAACCATTTATAGGCAATATTACTCATTCTAGCCACATATCAAGCATTTACGTATTACTAATTATCATAGTAGGCTACGTGACATACTCATAGATTATTCCCTCGTCAAATATTCATTCATTTAGGAGAAATGCTTTCATCCATAGAGCTTTAAACATGCTAGAAGCTTTCTTACTCAATTCATGAATTTTTTTTAAACAGACAGGGTTGAGGTATTATAAGGATGAGGCCACATGTTACTTGAATCCACATTCAACTGTGCTTAGGAATCATTCATCAAGCATTCATAGAAAACTTCCTTTCTTTCTTTGAAAACACTTTTCTTAACCTCTTGAGGTTCACGTTCTTTAAAAGAGATTTCTTTCTTATCTGTCATATAACGACCCCTATAAACTTTTCACATTTCATTCATCTGGCCTCTTAATGGTTTATAAAAAAACTTTCTTTCTGAAATACTTGAAATGGCGTAATGCCGATTGCTTTTCTTCGTTTATTAAGAAAATACATCTGACATAAGATCATTACAGGGTGCTGATTGGGTGAGATCTATTCTCAACCCCATAGTGAGACCTAACGCTCACGCTTAAGCTCTTACTCCCGGGATGATTACATATAACATATCGGACCATTGCCCTCGTCAAGGTCTTCTAGGGTTTCCTAGTACTAGGACTTATTCCCTAGGCTAACATCATACATATCATATTGTTCGAAGTACATTATCTTAACCAATTTAAAGCGTAGGGGCCATAACGGCTAATAAGTTTGCTGCCTCTCATAGCGAAATCCTTTATCATATAACTCAAGCATTTATAAAACTCTTTAGGGATTCTCCCGTTCAAGCAAGTTCACTCTCAAAATTGTATTCATTTAGTTAAAATAGGCCATCATGCACTAATAATTATAGCCACTAATAATTTCAAAACATGAAATCCTTCTTTTTCAAAACTCACCCTTATGCAAATAATCCAACTTAATGACATCGAAAGGGTAGGGGTGCACATATACACATTCAAACACTTCCTAATTCAACTAAGCAACATGAGTCACACATGGTCTCGCAATCCACACGATTGCGGTTAATTCACAACCCAAGCTCCCTCCTCACAAGCACCGACCACAAAGAACCTCGAACCACTCATAGTTCTACCTTAAACCATCCAACTACCATCTCGGTCTTCAATTAGATAATCATAACATATTATCATGAAAACTTATTAAGAGATGTGTAATAGGGTTTATGCACTTACCTAGGCGAGCAGCACCATCCAGCGATGAGTTATAGCATATATAAACACATATACATATATATCTATATCGCATCAACTTGAAATAGGCACTTATTGAACCGTATTAAACTAACAAGGCATGAAACTCGATTACATTCATAACTTACATTTAGGAATTAAGCATGTGATTTCAAACTTCTATTCAGGCATTAAGTAACTAATTAAACAAACATTAAATCGAGGCATTCGTATGTCATTTCAAATTACTATTCACGCATAAAATAACTAGTTAAGCAACATCGATTCAAGGCGTTCGTTTATTAAGTCGAAGTTACTATTCAGACCTAATTAAACCAACTAAGCCTCATATGAATCAAGGCGTTCGTTTATTATATTAAAATTACTATTCAAGCATACATTAACCAATTAGGCAAACATCGAATCAAGGGTCCCGTTTATCATATCAAAGTTACTATTCAAGCCTAGTTAAACCAATTGAGCTTAATATGAATCAAGGCATTCGTTTATTATATTGAAGTTATTATTCAGGCATAAACTAACTAAACCTAACATACATTGATTTAGGACGATCTTATGTCATTTCGAGGTTGTTTTTAAGCATGAATTAGTTGACTTAACGAGCATTGAATCGAAAAGTTCTTAGGTTATTTCAAGCCACTTATAAGTGTGGATTATCTAAACTAACGTATGTCGATTCGAAGCCATTTCAAGTATTAATCCACTAAACTTACATGTATCGATTTGAAGCCATTTGCAACTATTAATCGACTAAACTAACATATATCGATTTGAACCATTATTAGGTCATTTCAAGGCTATTTTTCAAGCATGAATTGACTATATTAACATGCATCGATTCAAGGTGTTCATATATACTTCGAGGCTACTTTCAGGCAGCATATTTTAACATATGATCAATTTAATTCTAAACACCTTTAGGGCAGCCTAAACATGCATAATCTAAGCTGAATTCGGTCGAAATCAAGCATGCGTAATTAGTCATCATATTCTCGATTAATCTAACTAATTCTAAACTGACAGGCATCACAACTTAAGGGCTAAAACGTTTTCAAAATTACTAATACCTAGGAGGCGTGAAACACCCACCTCAATACAAGCTAGAGATTCGCTCGAAGGGCTTTTGGGCTCGACTTTGAGTGCTAGAAGAACCTCAATCTTCGACTCACTGTTGTCATGCCAGACCCACAAGAACAAACCCCAATCTGCCCAATCTGCCTGCTACTACCGTGAATCCAAACCCCTCTGCCAGGACTGTTCTGCCTCCCCTAGCTGTCGCTACTCCGGTGGTCGCCGGCATAGGCCCACCCGTCGACGGTGACGGTTGTGGCGGCGTAGGGTTGAGGGCTTCGAAACCCTAGCCTTTGGACCGAGCACCTCAGTCTTACTCTCGCTCGGTCCCTCTCTCTCTTTCTTTCTTTGCCGGTCCATGGCCGTGGCTGGCTGCGCGCACCTTGGCGCCACTGCCGTTGTCGTCGCCAGCCAGCGCCCCCTCTTTCTCCCTCCTTCGCTCAGCCTCTCTCTCTCTCTCCCCCGTGTGGTGGTCACGGGTCTGGGGTCCGAATCGCCCCCCCCCCCGGTTGAGCGTGCTTTTGGCTGAGAAAAAGAAGGGGCTACCTTATTTGCTTTTTTTTTTTTGTTAATAACTCAATCAATTAAAATCGCCAATCCAATCTCGCAACCTCCTATTCTAAACCCAATCGTTACTACAATCGCTCATCAATTATTCGTTCCCAAATACATCAAGGTCCGATTTTAATAAACTTCAAAACTAATTCTAATGTTAACAACCTAATCGCATTCGGAAAACGACTAAATAAATCGAATAACGACTAAATTAAACTATCGATATAATTTAAAGACACAATAGCACGAATTAACTTTAAAATCAATACTAGCAATAATAATTCTCTTTACTAAAATTATCGCTCACATAAGTGCATCAGTAATGATTTAACTCGTATAGTTAATAAAAATACGATTTCCTAACATAGAAGGTAAGACAGCCAGGTCAATGTAAAATAAAGAAGACGGGTCTTACAACTACTAAGTGATACATAATTTCTAATTACTCCCAAACATAATAATGATGATAACATAGAACACACACATGTGCTTAAAATAAAATGCGTATAACATACACATAATTTACATATTGCACATAATTCAAAAATAAGTAACAAAAATTTCGGGGCGTCAGTGAATAACCCTTACCTTCCCCGTTGTTACATTTTGCATATTAACCGGTTAACACATAATCACACAGTACATGTATCTTATGACATATAGACAGAACATATCATATGACATATAAAAGGTGACATAAGAACATGCATATGCTTTAAGAATCAAAATAAACTCATACCTTCCATATCTAATATGTTCACAAATATCACAAATACACACAACATATTTATGTCATGGAATGCCCAATTAGAGCAGCTTAGTCGTACTTGTCCCATACCAGGTACGATTCAAGGACCCTCGTTTTCACTTAAATCCCTAAACAAACTCTACTATTAGTCTATTCACTAAACTAACCATGATTGTCTCATACAGATCATGTCCTTTGGGCTCATAGTCCTCACTAGTGTCCAAAAGAAAGCAAAATTTGCTAAGTAACCTAACGACCCGCCCATAACCATAATTGGCACACACATCAAAGCAATTTTATCACAAAAGCTCACATACTAGCCATAAACACATAACATGTATCTTAAAACATTCTTATTAATCACATATGCATTTCAAAATCAATCACAAGCTCATAGATATTTTGAATGAACCTTCAAATCCAAAACCAAATCCAAAATTCAAAACTAAGAACAAAATTAATTTCATAACTTATCGAAATTTCAAATCCAAACAAAACCCAATTCCATATCATATCCAAAATCCAAATCCAAGCCAAACTATTTTCATAACATATCCAAAGTCCAAATCTAAGCCAAAACAAATTCCACAATACATCACATATCCTTAACTGAATGCAAAACTTTTAGTTTAGGGGAAATCAACTCATGACTCAAACAAAGAACCATCACAACACAAGGGTGACAAATACATCCTGGTGCCCTAGCTACGGCTTGTTCATATGGTACCAACCAATGGTGGATTAGCCGCAATTCATTCATATGGTACCACCCAGACACACAATGCGCTAAAGTATGTAGTGGTCCTCAAATCACAAACTGATGAGTCACATTCACATCATGGAGTACCAGGGACCCATACAGCTCCCACATAACACAAATTGAAGAGTCAATTGGCGGAACAAACACAAAGACAACTACTTCTATGGCCATAGCTCTAGAACGCTCTGTAATAGCTTTAGACAAGACATGAGCCTCTTTCCCCAAAAACGTAACTTAATGAAATCATATAATCACATTTTTATTTTCGAAGAAATTCAATTCCACAATTTTAACAAAAACATAATCAAAACAAAGCATAATCCCACTCAAAATATTTTTCACAAGTTTCCAATAAATCATAACCATATCTTACTGTTATAATGCGTGAAATAATCACAAATGTGATGATTATTTAATTTATGCGTACGAATAACCCATAATTACGCCGAAAATAACGTTTCACTTAAAAATTCATAACTCAAAGGATATACATCCAACATGAACAAGAATTGGCAGACAATTACCAAATAATACCATGAATTCACTATACTATTATTCATAGTTTTATGTTGAGCCAGTCATCCATAATAATCGAGACAATACCAAGAATTATGCTTTAAAACAGCACAGCTTCAACCAAAAATTCACAACTCATGGAGTACATCTCCAGAGTTCATAAAACTTTCCAAAAAATTTACAAACATCATATATAGAGAACTTATGTTAAAATTTTCATAATTTTATACCAAGAAATAATTACCAGAAAATTTAGATAGCAACCGAACTCTGGGCACTAAAATGAGGTAGTTCCATCAAAAATTCATAACTCACAAATTACATATAAAAAATTTACAAAACTTCACAAGAAATTGCCAAATAACATGAATACTCTACAGTAAAATTTTCATAATTTTTCTCCAACCCAACAGCACACAATAATCAAAACACCAATCGAATTTCAGCATAAATTTACAGGACAGATTCAATCAAAAACTCGTAACTCATAAAATAAGCATCTAAAATTCATGAAAATTTACAAGAAATTGCCCAACAACATAGGGAAACTACAGTACATATGTTAGAAGTTTTCAATGCCCTAATAATTTGCAGAAATTCGCATAGTAGCATGGTCGCTGAAAAATCCAAAAATTCAACTTAATTTCTATCATCTTGCTCATCCAGTACAAGCAATCAACCTAAAAATCCATATTCTAGCATACAAATGTGCAAATTAACAGCATCATCATCAACTCACAACATCCAATTTATCCAAAACTCACACCTAGTCATGAAACTTTAGGGTTGTTTTCTACCAATTGAAATTAGTGTTCTAACCTACTAAATCCTAAAACATCAAATTCAAAGCTTCAATTTTAAATTGATTAATCAATTTCGAACATAAATCAACAAATTAATCTTGCCCTAATCAATTTTAGGGTTAGAGAATAATAAAGATTACTCACCTTAATCAACTATTAAAATCAAAACTCAAACTTTTTCTCTTCTCATCATCATCATCATCATCATCATCTTCTTCTTCTTCTTCTTCTTCTTCTTCTTCTTCTTCTTCTTCTTCTCTGCCTCCTTTCTCTCTTTTCTCTCTGATTTCGTGGGTTGGGGTTTAGGGAAATAAAGCAGAGAAACCCACTCCCCTTTTGCTTCTTTCACGTGAAATAAAACCCCTTCCCTTTCCTTTTCTTCTTTTTTTTGGGTCTACCCTCTTCTTTTTGACTCATCCTTTCATTTTTTTTTGGGCAAACACTACTAAGTGATACATAATTTCTAGTTACTCCCCAAAACATAATAATGATAATAACATAGAACACACACATGTACTTAAAATAAAATGCATACAACATACACATAATTTACATATTGCATATAATTCAAAAATAAGTAACAAAAATTTCGGGGTGTTACATCCGTAGTGAGCCAAAATACATCTAAATTTGGGTCAAAGTAAGGGCAAAAAGGTCTAAAATTCTGCTAATATCATCAAATAACCATACCTAAGCATAAATCGAGAATATGAGTGTAGATTATGACTTAAAACACATAATTCTCCTAAAAGTGTGGCAAAATTACCCTAAAATGGTGTATACAACAGGCACTTATCGCACATGCAGATCAAGTTGTTAATCTCACAAAGACAAATTTCTGAATTTTGATGTATGATAACTTAACGAGCTATTAAAGAATATGGACTCGATTATTGAAAATGTCGACTTGAACCAACCTGTTTCTGTTTACCAACTCGACAAACGTGAAGTTATGAACTAACGCTGGGGTCAAAATAAAAATGTTATTATTCTCATTCTTTTTATTTGTCATTTTTGAAGGTATGTTTTGGTATTGGGTCTTACTAATGAGACCACTGACTCATGATTTGTGTTAGGTTGGTTCACTAATTTTGTCATCGCATGGCCTCAATTAAGATACTTGAAACTGGACTTAACGACACATAATTCTTTGGATAATTGCACAACACATTCGATATAGGGTCAAGGATGATGGTTTGTATACTTGTATTTGTAAGTTACTAGCTTTCTTAGTAAATTTATCACCAAACCCATTATAGTTTCCATAGCAAAAGTCCCTTTTAATTATATAT